>CM031608.1:95520079-95522579 GCA_018398815.1 Conus ventricosus | reverse complement strand
AGGATGAAGACACAGATGTGTCGTGACATGTGGAAGATGAAGTGATGGATGATACAGATGTATCGTGACATGTGAAGATGAAGTGATGGAAGACACAGATGTATCGTGACATGCGGAAGATGAAGTGATGGAAGACACAGATGTATCGTGACATGTGGAAGATAAAGTGATGGAAGACACAGATGTATCGTGACATGTGGAAGATGAAGTGATGGATGACACAGATGTATCGCGACAAGGTCCGACTGAACATCAGATTTTCAATACATCATGAAGATCAATACAGTAACTAGAGAGAAATACATGGAGCATGAAGGTCTCACGACAGGGACAGCAGTGCTGGGCACTCATTGTTATCAGTAGATTTAGATCTGAGGATCATGGAGGTCTCATTGTTATCAGTAGATTTAGTCCTGAGGATCATGAAGATCTCATTGTTATCAGTAGATTTAGTCCTGAGGATCATGGAGGTCTCATTGTTGTCATAGATTTAGTCCTGAGGATCATGGAGGTCTCATTGTTATCAGTAGATTTAGTCCTGAGGATCATGGAGGTCTCATTGTTAATCAGTAGATTTAGTCCTGAGGATCATGAAGATCTCATTGTTATCAGTAGATTTTGTCCTGAGGATCATGGAGGTCTCATTGTTATCAGTAGATTTAGTCCTGAGGATCATGAAGGTCTCATTGTTGTCAGTAGATTTAGTCCTGAAGATCATGGAGGTCTCATTGTTGTCAGGAAAATTTAGTCCTGAGGATCATGAAGGTCTCATTGTTATCAGTAGATTTAGTCCTGAGGATCATGAAGGTCTCATTGTTGTCAGTAGATTTAGTCCTGAGGATCAGGGAGTCTCATTGTTGTCAGTAGATTTAGTCCTGAGGATCATGAAGGTCTCATTGTTATCAGTAGATTTAGTCCTGAGGATCATGAAGGTCTCATTGTTATCAGTAGATTTAGTCCTGAGGATCTTGAAGGTCTCACCATAGAGACAACAGTGCTGGGCACTCGTTGTTATCAGTGGATTTAGTCCTGAGGATCATAAAGGTCTCATTGTTATCAGTAGATTTAGTCCTGAGGATCATGGAGGTCTCATTGTTATCAGTAGATTTAGTCCTGAGGATCATGAAAGTCTCATTGTTATCAGTAGATTTAGTCCTGAGGATCTTGAAGGTCTCATTGTTATCAGTAGATTTAGCCCTGAGGATCATGGAGGTCTCATTGTTATCAGTAGATTTAGTCCTGAGGATCATGGAGGTCTCATTGTTATCAGTAGATTTAGTCCTGAGGATCATGAAGATCTCATTGTTATCAGTAGATTTAGTCCTGAGGATCGTGGGTCTCATTGTTATCAGTAGATTTAGTCCTGAGGATCTTGAAGGTCTCACCATAGAGACAGCAGTGCTGGGCACTCGTTGTTATCAGTAGATTTATCCTGAGGATCATGAAGGTCTCATTGTTATCAGTAGATTTAGTCCTGAGGATCTTGAAGGTCTCATTGTTATCAGTAGATTTTGTCCTGAGATCATGAAGGTCTCATTGTTATCAGTAGATTTAGTCCTGAGGATCTTGAAGGTCTCACCATAGAGACAGCAGTGCTGGGCACTCGTTGTTATCAGTAGATTTAGTCGTGAGGATCATGAAGGTCTCATTGTTATCAGTAGATTTAGTCCTGAGGATCATGAAGGTCTCATTGTTATCAGTAGATTTAGTCCTGAGGATCTTGAAGGTCTCACCATAGAGACAACAGTGCTGGGCACTCGTTGTTATCAGTGGATTTAGTCCTGAGGATCATGAAGGTCTCATTGTTATCATAGATTTAGTCCTGAGGATCTTGAAGGTCTCATTGTTATCAGTAGATTTAGTCCTGAGGATCATGAAGGTCTCATTGTTATCAGTAATTTAGTCCTGAGGATCATGAAGGTCTCATTGTTATCAGTAGATTTAGTCCTGAGGATCATGCTTCATCCCCATCTGACTGTGTCCGGATGGTACGGTGAAAAACAGTTGGGCAGCAAGCTGACACTAAACGACTCTCTCTCTTCTCTCTCTCTCTCTCTCTCTCTTTTATCTCCCCTCTCTCTCTCTCTCTCTCTCTCTCTCCTCTCTCTCTCTCTCTCTCTCTCTCTCCGGATTCTTTTCGCTTCGTAAATCTTGTATACATCCCTATAAGTCTTTATCTAAAGAAAATGTTTGCGTCTTTCTAGGTTTTTTTCTTTTTTTATACCCCCCCTCTCTCTCTCTCTCTCTCTCTCTCTCTCTCCCCTCTCTCTCTCTCTCTCTCCTCTCTCTCTCTCTCTCCTTTATTATTGTTAACATACTCTTACTGCTCTTTTTTGGCCTTTTTTTAATTTGTGATGTGGTTTGCTTTGTTTTGAGGACCTGATGAAAAAAAGTATTGAAATGCTTATTCATTATCCTCATTAAAGATTTCAGATTTCAGATTTCAGATTTCTCCCCTCTCTCTCTCTCTCTCTCTCTCTTCTCCTCTCCTCTCTCTCTC
>CM031608.1:95502579-95517579 GCA_018398815.1 Conus ventricosus | reverse complement strand
CGTGGTGTGACGTGGTATGGGCTGAGGTGTGATATGACGTGGTGTGACGTGGTATGGCTTGAGGTGTGATATAACTGGTGTGACGTGGTATGGTGAGGTGTGATATGACGTGGTGTGACGTGTATGCTTGAGTGTGATATACGTGTGTGACGTGGTATGGCAGAGGTGTGATATGACGTGTGTGACGTGGTATGGCATGAGGTGTGATATCACGTGTGTGACGTGTATGTGCTGAGGTGTGATATGACGTGGTGTGACGTGGTATGGTTGAGGTGTGATGACGTGGTGTGACGTGTATGGGCTGAGGTGTGATATGACGTGGTGTGACGTGGTATGGCTGAGGTGTGATATGACGTGGTGTAACGGTATGGCTTGAGGTGTGATATGACGTGGTGTGACGTATGGTATGTGATAGCTGTGTATGTAGATATATGACGTGGTGTGACGTGGTATGGCTGAGGTGTGATATGACGTGGTGTGACGTGGTATGGGTTGAGGGTGATATGACGTGGTGTGATGTAGTATGGGCTAAGTGTGATATGACGTGGTGTGATGTGGTGATTGGCCTAGGTGGTTGATATGACGTGGTGTGACGTGGTATGCTTGAGGTGTGATATGACGTGATGTGACGTGGTATGGGCTGAGTGTGATATGTTACGTGGTTGGTGACTGTTGTGAGGGATGGGCTGAGGTGTGAATTACAGTGGTGTGACGTGGTATGGGCTGAGGTGTGATGATGTGTGACGTGTATGGTATGGTGATATGACGGTGTGACTGTATGTGGTGTTGAAAGTGGTGGTGTGGTATGCTATGGTGTGGATATGACGTGGTATGACGTGGTATGGAGGATGAGGTGTGATATGACGTGGTGTGACGTGGTATGGGATGAGTGTGATATGACGTGGTGTGACGTGGTATGGCTGAGGTGTGATATGACGTGGTGTGACGTGGTATGGATGAGGTGTGATATACGTGGTGTGACGTGGTATGGGCTGAGGTGTGATATGACGTGGTGAACGTGGTGGGTTGAGGTGTGATATGACGTGGTGACTGGTATGGCTGGGTGTGATATGACGTGGTGTGACGTGGTATGCCTTGAGGTGTGATATGACGTGGTGTGACGTGGTATGGGTGAGGTGTGACATGACGTGGTGTGACGTGGTATGGTGAGGTGTGATATGACGTGGTGTGACGTGGATGGTCTGAGGTGTGATATGACGTGGTGTGACGTGGTATGGCTTGAGGTGTGATATGACGTGGTGTGACGTGGTATGGGCTCAGGTGTGATTATGACTGGTATGGGCTGAGGTGTGATATGACGTGGTGGTGGGTTGAGGTGTGATATGACGTGGTGGACGTGGTTGGTTGAGGTGTGATATGACGTGGGTGACGTGGTATGGCTGAGGTGTGATATGACGTGGTGTGACGTGGTATGGGCTGAGGTGTATATGACGTCGTGTGACGTGGAATGGCTGAGGTGTGATATGACGTGGTGTGACGTGGTATGGGCTGAGGTGTGATATGACGTGGTGTCACGTGGTATGGATTGAGGTGTGATATGACGTGGTGTGACGTGTATGGGTTGAGGTGTGATATGACGTGGTGTGACGTGGTATGGGTTGAGGTGTGATATGACGTGGTGTGAGTGGTATGGCTGTTTATTTGAGGTGTGATATGACGTGGTGTGACGTGGTATAGGCTGAGGTGTGAATGACGTGGATGGGCTGAGGGTGATCTGATCGTGGTGTGACGTGATGTGGTTGGGGTGTGATATGACGTGGTATGACGTGGTATGGCTGAGGTGTGATATGACGTGGTTGACGTGGTCACGGCTTGAGGTGTGATATGACGTGGTGTCACGTGAGTATTGGCCCGAGGTGTGATATGACGTGTGTGACGTGTTATGGGCTGAGGTGTGATATGACGTGGTGTGACGTGGTGGGTTGAGGTGTGATATGACGTGGTGTACGTGGTATGGATGATTGTGATATGACGTGGTGTGACGTGGTATGGGCTGAGGTGTGATATGACGTGGTGTGACGTGGTATGGTTGAGGTGTGATATGACGTGGTGTGACGTGGTATGGCTGAGTGTGATATGACTGGTGTGTACGTGGTGTGGGTTGAGGTGTGATATGACGTGGTGTGACGTGGTATGGGCTGGGTGTGATATATTACGTGGTTGTTAGGTGTGAATAGGGGATGTAGTGTGTGATATGACGTGGTGTGACGTAATATGTGGCTGAGTTGTGTATGACTGAGGTGTGACGTGGTGATGGATTGAGTGTGATATGACGTGGTGTGACGTGGTATGGCTTGAGGTCTGATATGACGTGGTGTGACAGTGGTATGGCTGAGGTGTGATATGACGTGGTGTGACGTGGTATGGGCTGGGTGCGATATGACATGGTGTGAGTGAATGGGTTGTGTAGGTGGGTTGATATGACGTGGTGTGACGTGGTATGGCTTGAGGTGTGATATGACAAGGTGTGGCATATATGGCTAAAGTGTGATATGACGTGGTGTGACGTGGTATGGCTTGAGGTGTGATATAAACGTGGTATGGGCTGAGGTATGATATGACGTGGTGTGACGTGGTATGGGGTTGAGGTGTGTGATATGACGTTGTGTGACGTGGTATGGGCTGAGGTGTGATATGACGTGGTGTGACGTGGTATTGCTTGAGGTGTGATATGATGTGGTGTGACGTTTTATGGCTTGAGGTGTGATATGATGTGGTGTGACGCAATATGGGGTGAGGAGTGATATGACGTGGTGTCTCGTGGTATGGTTTGAGGTGTGATATGACGTGGCGTGACGTGGTATGGGTTGAGGTGTGATATGACGTGGTGTGACGTGGTATGGCTAAGATGTGATATGACGTGGTGTGAGGTGGTATGGCTTGATTTGTGATATGACGTGGTATGGGCTGAGGTGTGATATGACGTGGTATGGGTTGAGGTGTGATATGACGTAGTGTGACGTGGTATGACTTGAGGTGTGATATGACGTGGTGTGGCGTGGTATGGGCTGAGGTGTGACATGATGTGGTGTGACGTGGTATGGGATGAGGTGTAATATGACGGGTGTGACGTGGTATGGGCTGAGGTGTGATATCACGTGGTGTGACGTGGTATGGGATGAGGTGTAATATGACGTGGTGTGACGTGGTATGGCTGAGGTGGATATGACGTGGTGTGACGTGGTATGGGTTGAGGTGTGATATGATGTGGTGTGACGTGGTATGGCTTGGGTGTGATATGACGTGGTGTGACGTGGTATGGGCTGAGGTGTGATATGCCGGTTGGTATGACTGAGGTATAGGACTGAGGTGTGATATGACGTGGTGTGACGTGGTATGGCTTGAGGTGTGATATGACGTGGTGTGACGTGGTATGGGCTGAGGTATGATATGACGTGGTGTGACGTGGTATGGCTGAGGTGTGATATGACGTGGTGTGACGTGGTATGGCTTGAGGTGTGATATACGTGGTATAGGCTGAGGTGTGATATGACGTGGTGTGACGTGGTATGGCTGAGGTGTGATATGCCGTGGTATGACTGTGTAATGGACTGAGTGTGTGATATGACGTGGTGTGACGTGGTATGGCTTGAGGTGTGATATGACGTGGTGTGACGTGGTATGGGCTGAGGTATGATATGACGTGGTGTGACGTGGCATGGTGAGGGTGATATGACGTGGTGTGACGTGGTATGGCTTGAGGTGTGATTATGACGTGGTATAGGCTAGAGGTGTGATATGACGTGGTGTGACGTGTATGGCTTGAGTGTGATATGACGTGGTGTGACGTGGTATGGGCTGAGGTGTGATTGACGTGGTGTGACGTGGTATGGCTTGAGGTGTGATATGACGTGGTGTGACGTGGTATGGGTTGAGGTGTGATATGACGTGGTGTGACGTGGTATGGATTGAGGTGTGATATGAGTGTGGTGTACTTGTATTTGCTGAGGTGTGATATGACGTGGTTGGACGTGGTGTGGGTTGAGGTTTGATATGACGTGGTGTGACGTGGTATGGGCTGAAGTGTTTATATAACGTGGTGTGTCGTGGTATGGGATGAGGTGTGATATGACGTGGTGTGACGTGGTATGGGCTGAGGTGTGATATGACGTGGAGTGACGTGGTCTGGGTAGTGGTGTGATATGACGTGGTGTGACGTGGTATGGCTTGAGGTGTGATATAACGTGGTATGGGCTGAGGTGTGATATGATGTGGTGTGACGTGGTATGGGTTGAGGTGTGATATGACGTGGTGTGACGTGGCATGGCTGAGGTGTGATATGACGTGGTGTGACGTGGTATGGCTTGAGGTGTGATATGACGTGGTGTGACATATTATGGGCTAAAGTGTGATATAACGTGGTATGGGCTGATGTGTGATATGACGTGGTGTGACGTGGTATGGGTTGAGGTGTGATATGACGTGGTGTAACGTGGTATGGGCTGATGTGTGATATGACGTGGTGTGACGTGGTATGGGCTGTGGTGTGATATGATGTGTGTGTGACGTGGTATGGCTTGAGGTGTGATATGACGTGGTGTGATGTAGTATGGGTGAGGAGTGATATGATGTGGTGTCACGTGGTATGGCTTGTGGTGTGATATGACGTGGTGTGACGTGGTATGGGTTGAGGTGTGATATGACGTGGTGTGACGTGGTATGGCTTGAGGTGTGATATGACGTGGTGTGACGTGGTATTGGTTCAGGTGTGATATGACGTGGTGTGACGTGGTATGGGCTGAGGAGTGATAAGACGTGGTATGACGTGGTATGGACTGAGGTGTGATATGACGTGGTGTGAAGTGGTATGGCTTGAGGTGTGATATGACGTGGTGTGACGTGGTATGGGCTGAGGTGTGATATGACGTGGTATGACGTGGTATGGGCTGATGTGTGATATATGACGTGGTGTTACGTGGTATGGCTTGAGGTGTGATATGACGTGGTATGGGTTGAGGTTTGATATGACGTGGTGTGTCGTGGTATGGACTGAGGTGTGATGTGACGTGGTGTGACGTGGTATGGACTGAGGTGTAATATGACGTGGTGTGACGTGGAATGGCTTGAGGTGTGATATGACGTGGTGTGACGTGGTATGGCTTGAGGTGTGATATGACAAGGTGTGGCATATTATGGGCTAAAGTGTGATATGACGTGGTGTGACGTGGTATGGCTTGAGGTGTGATATAACGTGGTATGGGCTGAGGTGTGATATGACGTGGTGTGACGTGGTATGGGTTGAGGTGTGATATGACGTGGTGTGACGTGGTATGGGCTGAGGTGTGATATGATTTGGTGTGACGTGGTATGGCTTGAGGTGTGATATGACGTGGTGTGACGCAATATGGGGTGAGGAGTGATATGACGTGGTGTCTCGTGGTATGGTTTGAGGTGTGATATGACGTGGCGTGACGTGGTATGGGTTGAGGTGTGATATGACGTGGTGTGACGTGGTATGGGCTAAGATGTGATATGACGTGGTGTGACATGGTATGGCTTGATTTGTGATATGACGTGGTATGGGCTGAGGTGTGATATGACGTGGTATGGGTTGAGGTGTGATATGACGTAGTGTGACGTGGTATGGCTTGAGGTGTGATATGACGTGGTGTGGCGTGGTATGGGCTGAGGTGTGACATGATGTGGTGTGACGTGGTATGGGATGAGGTGTAATATGACGTGGTGTGACGTGGTATGGGCTGAGGTGTGATATGACGTGGTGTGACGTGGTATGGGATGAGGTGTGATATGACGTGGTGTGACGTGGTATGGCTGAGGTGTGATATGACGTGGTGTGACGTGGTATGGGTTGAGGTGTGATATGATGTGGTGTGACGTGGTATGGCTTGGGGTGTGATATGACGTGGTGTGACGTGGTATGGGCTGAGGTGTGATATGCCGTGGTATGACGTGGTATGGACTGAGGTGTGATATGACGTGGTGTGACGTGGTATGGGCTGAGGTGTGATATGACGTGGTGTGACGTGGTATGGGTTGAGGTGTGATATGACGTGGTGTGACGTGGTATGGGCTGAGGTGTGATATGCCGTGGTATGACGTGGTATGGACTGAGGTGTGATATGACGTGGTGTGACGTGGTATGGCTTGGGGTGTGATATGACGTGGTTTGACGTGGTATGGGCTGAGGTGTGATATGACGTGTGTGACGTG
The DNA here is from genome assembly GCA_018398815.1 of Conus ventricosus. Taxonomy (NCBI): domain Eukaryota; kingdom Metazoa; phylum Mollusca; class Gastropoda; order Neogastropoda; family Conidae; genus Conus; species Conus ventricosus. Next base: position 95,511,387 of record CM031608.1, on the reverse strand, counting down.
GTATTGGCTGAGGTGTGATATGACGTGGTGTGACGTGGTATGGCTTGAGGTGTGATATGACGTGGTATAGGCTGAGGTGTGATATGACGTGGTGTGACGTGGTATGCTTGAGGTGTGATATGACGTGTGTGACGTGGTATGGGCTGAGGTGTGATGTGACGTGGTGTGACGTGGTATGGCTTGAGGTGTGATATGACGTGGTGTGACGTGGTATGGGTTGAGGGTGACATGACGTGGTGTGACGTGGTATGGATTGAGGTGTGATATGACGTGGTGTGACTTGATATGGGCTGAGGTGTGATATGACGTGGTGTGACGTGGTGTGGTTGAGGTTTGATATGACGTGGTGTGACGTGGTATGGGCTGAAGTGTTTATATAACGTGGTGTGTCGTGGTATGGGATGAGGTGTGATATGACGTGGTGTGACGTGGTTTGAGCTGAGGTGTGATATGACGTGAGTGACGTGGTCTGGGTAGTGGTGTGATATGACGTGGTGTGACGTGGTATGGCTTGAGGTGTGATATAACGTGGCATGGGCTGAGGTGTGATATGACGTGGTGTGACGTGGTATGGGTTGAGGTGTGATATGACGTGGTGTGACGTGGCATGGCTGAGGTGTGATATGACGTGGTGTGACGTGGTATGGCTTGAGGTGTGATATGACGTGGTGTGACATATTATGGGCTAAAGTGTGATATGACGTGGTGTGACGTGGTATGGCTTGAGGTGTGATATAACGTGGTATGGGCTGATGTGTGATATGACCTGGTGTGACGTGGTATGGCTTGAGGTGTGATATGACGTGGTGTAACGTGGTATGGGCTGATGTGTCATATGACGTGGTGTGACGTAGTTTGGCTTGAGGTGTGATATGACGTGGTGCAACGTGGTATGGGATGAGGTGTGATATGACGTGTCGTGACGTGATATGGCTTGAGGAGTGATATGACGTGGTGTGACGTGGTATGGGCTGTGGTGTGATATGATGTGGTGTGACGTGGTATGGCTTGAGGTGTGATATGACGTGGTGTGATGTAGTATGGGGTGAGGAGTGATATGACGTGGTGTCTCGTGGTATGGCTTGCGGTGTGATATGACGTGGTGTGACGTGGTATGGGTTGAGGTGTGATATGACGTGGTGTGACGTGGTATGGGCTGAGGTGTGATTATGATGTGGTGTGACGTGGTATGGCTTGAGGTGAGATATGACGTGGTATGGGCTGAGGTGTGATATGACGTGGTATGGGTTGAGGTGTGATATGACGTGGTGTGACGTGGTATGGCTTGAGGTGTGATATGACGTGGTGTGACGTGGTATTGGTTCAGGTGTGATATGACGTGGTGTGACGTGGTATGGGCTGAGGTGTGATATGACGTGGTATGACGTGGTATGGACTGAGGTGTGATATGACGTGGTGTGAAGTGGTATGGCTTGAGGTGTGATATGACGTGGTGTGACGTGGTATGGGCTGAGGTGTGATATGACGTGGTATGACGTGGTATGGGCTGATGTGTGATATATGACGTGGTGTTACGTTTTATGGCTTGAGTGTGATATGACGTGGTATGGGTTGAGGTTGATATGACGTGGTGTGTCGTGGTATGGACTGAGGTGTGATGTGACGTGGTGTGACGTGGTATGGACTGAGGTGTGATGTGTCGTGGTATGGGTTGAGGTGTGATATGACGTGGTGTGACGTGGTATGGACTGAGTGTGTTGTGACGTGGTGTGGTGTGGAGTAGAGTGAGGTAGGGTGAGGTGGGAAGGAGATTTGGTGTGGTGTAGTGTGCTGTGACGTGGTGTAGTGTGTTGTGGTGTAGTGTGGTGTAGTGTGGTGTGACGTGGTGTAGTGTGTTGTGGTGTAGTGTGTGGTGTGGTGTGGTGCGGTGCGGTGTGGTGCAGTGTGCTGTGGTGCGGTGTGGTGTGGTGTGGTGTAGTGTGGTGTGACGTGTTGTGGTGTTGTCTGGTGTGACGTGGTGTGGTGTGGTTCGATGTGGTGTGGTGTGGTTCGATGTGGTGTGGTGTGGTGTGATGTGATGTGGTGTGTTGTGGTGTGATGTGGTGTTGTGTGGTGTGGTGTGGTGCGGAGTAGAGTAAGGCAGGATGAGGTGAGGAGAGGATATGGTGTGCTGTAGTGTGGTGTGGTGAGGTGAGGTGTGTTGTGACGTTGTTTGGAGTGGCGTGATGCGGTGTGGTGTGGTGTGACGTGGTGTGGTGTGGTGTGACGTGGTGTGACGTGGTGTGTATGGTGCAGTGTGGTGTGGTGTAGTGTTGTGTGGTGTAGTATGGAGTAGAGTAAGGCAGGGTGAGGTAGAAGGAGATATGGTGTGCTGTAGTGTGATGTGGTGCAGTGTGCTGTGTTGTGACGTTGTGTGGTGCGGTGTGGTGTGGTGTAACGTTGTGTGGTGTGGTGTGGTGCGGTGTGGTGTGTCCTCATCTCTTTTTAACGGGGGGGGCAGGGGGGGGGAGGCGTGGAGCGAAGGGGCGAGTGGGAGAGGAGAGGTGCTAACATTCATCAGTTTTCTATATATTTTTTCTCACTGTTTCTTCTTGCCGCGTTATACACGTCAGCTGCCAGCCTTGTCCTGGCCATGTTGGTGTATCAGTCAACTGCCAGCCTTGTCCTGGCCATGTTGGTGTATCAGTCAACTGCCAGCCTTGTCCTGGCCATGTTGGTGTATCAGTCAACTGCCAGCCTTGTCCTGGCCATGTTGGTGCCAGCCTTGTCCTGGCCATGTTGGTGTATCAATCAACTGCCAGCCTTGTTCTGGCCATGTTGGTGCCAGCCTTGTCCTGGCCATGTTGGTGCCAGCCTTGTCCTGGCCATGTTGGTGTATCAGTCAACTGCCAGCCTTGTCCTGGTCATGTTGGTGTATCAGTCAACTGCCAGCCTTGTCCTGGCCATGTTGGTGCCAGCTTTGTCCTGGCCATGTTAGTGTATCAGTCAACTGCCAGCCTTGTCCTGGCCATGTTGGTGTATCAGTCAACTGCCAGCCTTGTCCTGGCCATGTTGGTGCCAGCCTTGTCCTGGTCATGTTGGTGTATCAGCGATGCCCACAGCCAACCTTCGGTCTTTTCGGGTGTTCCTTCACTGCAGGTCCTGCCTTGCTGCTGATCATGTGGCTGGCTTTTATATTTTAAAATTTGATTCAGGGTATGAAATACACCACAAAACTCCCCACCACACCACCACCTCACATTCCCATCCCATTCCTCCCAACCCACCCCCACCCATTACTCTCATAGAACCTTCACTTGCCCCGTCTCCCTCCCTCTCGTTGTTCCCCCCAACCTTCTTGTGACGCACTCCAGAATTGTGTTCTTTAAGGGTCCAGATTTGCCTTCAAAATCCAGCGTCTGGCAGAACAGCCGTGGTGAAGGTTCCGTAGTTTATAGCGCTGTAAAGACGTCGTCAGAAACATTCGTTAGTGTATCAGTCCTACTTGTTAAGGGTTAATCACAAGCTGTATGGCAGGACAAATCCTGGTTTGTCCTCTCTTTCTCTCACACATACTAACATTTATAATATCATATCTTTGGAGAAAAAAAAAATCGACAGGTAATATATATATAATGGGGAAAAATAAAATAAATGCTTCTCAAAATGAGCCTTCAGCAAGCTTATAGTCTCCAAAAGGGAGACAGTCTCCAATGGGGAGTAAACCCACTAACATACAACTCCTGGTCAGATACCGATATTTCGAAACCCGATTGTTTCTCCTCAGTGACCGCGGAAAGTGGTAATTTGACTCCTCTGCCTTTTCGGTTTTAAGAAGAATGCTATCCCAGAAAAAGCTGGTGTGCAATACCGTAGTATGTTTGTTGAGTTTTAAAAAAACCAACCAAAGGTGCCACCTAAGAAGCAAAAGAAAATCATGAAAGAGCAAAACAAGCTACATTTTCTTGTGAAAAGTAGAAAATATAAAAAGATAACCCTTAATACACGAGTGCTGAGGGCCAGTTCTTGGAATGAATCCGCAAGGGACTAAATTACAATCAACTAATAAATTCCAATGATAAGTACCGAGCACCATTCCAGCAACTTACAGAGCAGCTTGGTGTTGCAATGAATGCAAGAAATATTCAATTACAAACAAAGCTTGCTCTTATGTCTTAGATTGAAGAAATAGGGGGAGATAGGCATTCATATTTGCAGTGGTAGGTTTTGGTGTTTTTTTTGAAAACTCAATAAACATACTACGGTATTGCACACCAGCCTTTTTCTGTGGGAAAATGGGGCCAAGTACCCACAAGGCCTAGTACCAACAGGGCCAAGTACCCACAAGGCCTAGTACCAATGGGGCCAAGTACCCACAAGGCCTAGTACCAATGGGGCCAAGTACCCACAAGGCCTAGTACCAATGGGGCCCAGTACCCAGAAGGCCTAGTACCAACAGGGCCAAGTACCCACAAGGCCTAGCACCAATGGGGCCAAGTACCCACAAGGCCTAGTACCAACTGGGCCAAGTACCCACAAGGCCTAGTACCAACAGGGCCAAGTACCCACAAGGCCTAGCACCAATGGGCCAAGTATCCACAAGGCCTAGTACCAACAGGGACCAGTACCCAGAAGGCCTAATAACAATGGGGCCAATTACCAACAAGGCCTAGTGCCAATGGACCCATTACCCACAAGGCCTAGCACCAATGGGGCCAATTACCCACACGGCCTAACACCAACAGGGCTCAGTACCTACAAGGCCTAGCACCAATGGGGCCAAGTACCCACATGGCCTAGCACCAATGGGGCCAAGTACCCACATGGCCTAGCACCAATGGGGCCAAGTACCCACAAGGCCTAGTACCAATGGGGCCAAGTACCAACAAAGCCTAGCACCAATGGGACCCAGTACCCACAAGGCCTAGCACCAATGGGACCCAGTACCCACAAGGCCTTGTACCAACAGGACCAAGTACCCATAAGGCCTAATACCAATGGGGCCAAGTACCCACTAGGCCCTGTACCAACAGGGCCCAGTACCCAAAAGGCCTAATACCAATGGCCTAAGTATCCACAAGGCCTAGTATCAATGGGGCCAAGTACCCACACAACATTGTTATAAAATTTGGTTGAAACTCTCCTAAACCCCATATTTCTTGATTTCGTCCTTGCAAATGATAGTGAGACGACCTCTATGATAAAGAACAACTTAATGAGGTACCCCCTACCCCCCCCCCCCCCCCCACACACACACACACACATACACCCTTCCCTCCACCTTCGCCTCTGTCTTGACTTGTGTTTGTATTCCTGTCAGTAAAACTGAGGGGTGTAGCTAGATCTTCGGATGTCATCTGATGAAAACGAGGACTATCCTCATAGCTGCAAATATCTGTTCGCCATAAAAGGTACCATTAAAAACACACACATAAACAGACAAACAAACAAAGAAAGAAATAAACAAACACCCAACAGCCTTGTTTTCTCAAAGTCTGACCCTTCAGATAAAACCACCCACTCTTCTATAGCCCACTCCCTCCCCTCCTCCATCCCCTCCCCTTCCCCTCAATACCCCCACCCCATAGCCACTTCCCCTCCCTTTCCTTCCTGCCTCGCCCCCCACCCACCATCCTCCCTCCCTCTTTCCTCATCACCCCTTCACACACATGTACAGCACCTCATTGCCCCACGGCACGTCTCCTTCACAATCCGGGTGAATAAATCATTGACTAGAGCACAGATTTAGAAGAGGTTTTTTTTTTCATTGATCAGACGCGGCATCGACGACGACGGCGGTGGCGGTGGCGGGAGAGAAGCAGGAGGACTGCATTGCAACACGAAGGAGGCAGCCGTGTTGGATGCTATTTAAAACCTTGAAATGACACAACTGTGGCATCGCTGGGGGCAACACGAGACTGATCAATGCGGCCTGGAATCGCCGGCGTGAGCAAGAAACGGCAACCCAAACCTGTTGGCCTGGATGCGTTGCTTTGCTTTATTTGTTTCTTTGGCAACCGGTTGGAATTTTTAAAAAATCCAAATCGATCACCACAAGGGATTGGTGGTAACTACGGGGTAGAGGGGAAAAGCGGTGGTAAAGGACTGGTGGAGGCCTCGCTTCCTTGCCTAGCTACGCTCATGGTGAGTGTGCATTAGTGATCGCTATTGACGACTTTAAGGGCACTGCCGTTAGATGAAGTGGTGACACCCTTCGGGAAAGGACGCTCTCTCTCTCTCTCTCTCTCTCTCTCTCTCTCTCTCAAGACTAAGCAGTTATTGTTGCAGTACGCCGCGGGCTTACCAGGCCGTGCTGGTGAGATGGATCAGAACAGGCGACAATGAACATCACCCAATGACCTCAGCAGCAGCACATGTCTCCAATGAACATCACCCAGTGACCTCAGCAGCAGCACATGTCTCCTTCTGTGGGTCGCCCGCTCCCCTTCTTCTTCCTTCCCCTCTTTCTCTCCCCCCCCCCCCCCCCCCCCCCCCCCACCATCACCCTCTCTGATTCACACCGGTCGTCAGATCAGTTCTTTTGCAGAGCTGCTGCTGCCTCTCGCTCGACAAACATACACACTTCACATCCCACACCATGTGCAGAGCTGCTGCTGCTGCCTCTCGCTCCACACACATACACACTTCACATCCCACACCACGTGTAGAGCTGCTGCTGCTGCCTCTCGCTCCACACACATACACACTTCACATCCCACACCATGTGTAGAGCTGCTGCTGCCTCTCGTTCCACACACACATACACACTTCACATCCCACACCATGTGTAGAGCTGCTGCTGCCTCTCGTTCCACACACACATACACACTTCACATCCCACACCATTTATTTCCTCGCTATCTCTCCCCTCTTGACATGAGTATGTCCACACTATCACAGCCTCCCCCCGCCCCTTCCTTCCCTCCTCCCAGGTATATCTCAGCTATGTAGATTCCACAATATACAATGTCGACTGAATCGTCCACTGCGCAGAATTCATGTGCCAATTATGCAAGTCGATAACTGCGCAGAATTCATCAATTATGCAAGTCGTTAACTGCGCAGAAATCATCAATTAAGCAAGTCGTTAACTGCGCAGAAATCATCAATTATGCAAGTCGTTAACTGCGCAGAAGTCATGAGTGAATTATGCAAGTCGTTAGCTGCGCAGAATTCATGTGTCACGTATGCAAGTCGTTAGCTGCGCAGAATTCATGTGTCAAGTATGCAAGTCGTTAACTGCGCAGAATTTGTATGTCAAGTATGCAAGTCGTTAGCTGCGCAGAATTCTTATGTCAAGTATGCAAGTCGTTAGCTGCGCAGGTCATACTAATGTTTACAGCTGTACAGGGCCTCATTCAGACAGAGGCTTAAACACCATTGTTGTCCATTCACTTATTTGTATTGAACACTTGATTAATGCCATCAAGTCATTCAGACAGAGGATTAAACACCATTGTTGTCCATTCACTTATTATTACTGAACACATGATAAATGCCATAAAGTGACCAGCATACTTAACATGTACGTTGGGTCGGCCAGATATAATTTCAGACGCGCGTTCAAAATTAATTATTCAAAATACATGAAGCAGATACATAATGACAGCTAACAAGCCTGTATCCATATCAATGCAAACACTAACAATGTTCTTATCTCGTACTAATACGGCAGGATCTATACACAAAGGAAAAAGTTAAGCACACCCCAATGTTTTTTAGTTTGGAGAAACTGAAATTCTTTTTTTGTACTAAACTGTTTAATGTGGAACATTTTTTTCTTTTGTTTTTATTAAATAAAGATATTGACAACATGAAACACAACAAATGATATACAAAATCATAAACAGAATGTGGTATTGCTAAAGAAAGATCAATGACATTTTCCCGTGAAAAAATACCCATGAAAAGTATGGTCATTACAAAATCATAGTGCTTAATCAAAGTGGCAATTTCATTTGAAAACATTGCCATGAATCTCCAGAAACCAAAGAAAAATGAAAATGTTCAGTAGCGCGTGAATCCGCCCTGAGCCTGGATGACCGCCTCAACCCTGCGTCGCATCCCTCCAGTCAGTCGCCGCATCTGTTGCATCGTCAGTTGCTGCCACTCCTGATGCAGTGCAGCTTCCAGTTGATGCAGATTTTGTGGAGGAGGGTCCAAGGTCTGCAAACGATGGCCAATCATGTCCCAGATGTGCTCCAGTGGATTGAGGTCTGGGCTCATGGCAGGCCATGGCAGGGTCTGCACTGCTTCTTGCTGGAGAAAGCCTGTTACTGCTTGAGCACGATGAGGCCTGGCGTTGTCATCCATGTACACTGGTTTGGTGGCAAGTGGGTGGTTGTCAAAATGGGGCACAACGACCGGCTCAAGGACATCTCGGATGTACCGTCCGCCTGTGAGGGTTCCTCGAATGGTAATCAAATCCAGCTTGCAGTCGTGTGAGAGGCACCCCCAGACCATTATGGAACCGCCACCGTGAGGAACAGTTGCCTGTATGTTCCTGGGCGCATAGGCTGTATTTGGGCGTCTCCAAACCCTTGATCTTCCATCAGTGACATGCAGCAGGAATCGACTTTCGTCCGACCAGTGTATCTTTCTCCAGTTCCTCAGGTTCCACCCCCGCCGAGCGAGACACCAGTCCAAACGCCGTCTTTTGTGGTGGTCAGTCAACAGAGGGAGCTTGATAACCCTCCTCGCCTTATATCCGCGGGCTTTTAAGCGGTTCTGCACCGTTCTTGTGGAAAGTTGTCTGTTAGGCATCCACTGTCGTTTCAAGCTGGTGCTTGTGGCGAATGGCTCATGGCGTATCATGCGAAGTAGAGCCCTGTCTTCGCGCCGTGACGTTGCATGTGGTCGGCCAGATCG
>CM031608.1:95490079-95497579 GCA_018398815.1 Conus ventricosus | reverse complement strand
ACACATACATACGCGCGCGCACTCTCTCTCTCTCTCTCTCTCTCTCTCTCTCTCTCTCTCTCTCTCTCTGTCTTCCCTCTCTCTCTCTCTCTCTCTCTCTCTCTCTCTCTCTCTCTCTCTCTCTCTCTCTCTCTCTCTCTCTCTCTCTCTCTCTCTCTCTCTTTGATTAAGATGAACTGGTGCCAGAACAGCGGCATGGTTTGGAAGGCGTGCTGGCAGCAATGCATTCATTTACCGCGATCAAGTTTATCCCTCATGAAGATGCAATGCGTGCGTCTGTTGTTTTTTTTGATAGAATTATATAGCAAGAGAGAAACCTGTCATCGTCGTCGTCATCGACGTCGTCGTCGTCGTCGTCGTCGTAGTAGTAGTAATAGTTGTGGGTTGTAGCAGCAGCAGCAGCAGCAGCAGCAGCAATCGGTAGTAGTCGTAGTTGTAGACGTGGTCATAGTTGTAGTCGTAGTCGTAGTCTAGATAGTAGTGGTCAAAGTAGCAGCAGCAGCTCTATAGTGCAGTAGAAGGAGCAGCAGGTGCAACAGCAGCACCAGCAGCAGCAGTAGAAGTAGCAGAAGAAGCATCACCATCATCGTTATCATTATCATGTTTTTTCTCCTTATTTTTGTTTCCCATTACTCCCTGATGTCTTCTATTGCTACGTCAGTGACTTGTCCATCTGAACAGGGCAACCGACCATCCAAGACGTGCAGGTTGGAAGCTTAGCACAGCCAAAACTCGGGCTGCAGAAGAACGCCCGGGGGTCCTGACCTGGGTGCGACCGGTCTCCTTAGCTTGTACAGAGTTCAATGGTATGGGGGTGGATGGAGAAGGAGGTGTAAGGAGGGGTACGGAAGCGGAGAGAGAGAGGGTGTGGTTTGGAAGGGGGAGGGAGGCTTCTCTTCTGAAGACCTCGTCTGTTTCTCTGTCCCCACACTTTGTTCCTTTCTGAAGACCTCGTCTGTTTCTCACTCCACAGACTTTGTTCCTTTCTGAAGACCTCGTCTGTTTCTCTCTCCACAGACTTTGTTCCTTTCTGAAGACCTCGTCTGTTTCTCTCTCCACACATTTTATTCATTTCTGAAGACCTCGTCTGTTTCTCTCTCCACAGACTTTGTTCCTTTCTGAAGACCTCGTCTGTTTCTCTGTCCCCACACTTTGTTCCTTTCTGAAGACCTCGTCTGTTTCTCTCTCCCCCACACTTTGTTCCTTTCTGAAGACCTCGTCTGTTTCTCTGTCCACACACTTTCTTCCTTTCTGAAGACCTCGTCTGTTTCTCTCTCCACACAGTTTATTCATTTCTGAAGACCTCGTCTGTTTCTCTGTCCCCACACTTTGTTCCTTTCTGAAGACCTCGTCTGTTTCTCTGTCCCCACACTTTGTTCCTTTCTGAAGACCTCGTCTGTTTCTCTGTCCCCCACACTTTGTTCCTTTCTGAAGACCTCGTCTGTTTCTCTCTCCACATACTTTGTTCCTTTCTGAAGACCTCGTCTGTTTCTCTCTCCACACACTTTGTTCCTATGTACTTCAGTTTACCTTACGGCATCTTTGATCGTGGCTTCCACAAAAACCGGTGGTATTGCACCTGGGCTGTTCAACTGTAAATCTACATTTTCCACTTCGTATGGTCGTCGTCGTCGTCGTTCTCGTTGGTGGTAGTGGTGGTGGTGGTGGTGGCGGCGGCAGCGGAGTTGTCGTTGTAGTTACCACTTCTGCTACATTCAGGTTTATAGTAGTGACATCCAGTTTCGGTGTTTTATGACCGTTGGGGAACTTGTTCAACATTCGCTTTCTTTTTTTTTTCTTATTTTCTCAGCTGAAATTTTAGCGTTCAACATTGCGAGCTTTTTTCATATGTCATCTGTTATGAGTCCCAGTTTTAAGATAGCCATGACGCGACATGGCTCTAGCATTACATTTATACGAAAGGCCTCTGAGTATCGATATATTACATACAGACGAAAGGCCTCTGTGTGGCGATATATCACATACAGACGAAAGGTCTCTGTGTGGCGATATTTTTCATACAGACGAAAGGCCTCTGTGTGGCGATATATCACATACAGACGAAAGGCCTCTGTGTGGCGATATATTACATACAGACGAAAGGCCTCTGTGTGGCGATATATTACATACAGACGAAAGGCCACTGAGTGGCGATATATTACATGCAGACAAAAGGTCTGTGAGCAGATGAAATGAATGGTTCTGTTTTCAAGATGACTACCATGGTCCCCATATGTTGCTTGTGAAGGATTTTATATTCATAATGTAACATCGTGAAAATCATTCCCATTTTCCTTTTTCTCCCCCATACCCCCACCCCTTCGTCTTTTCAATTGCATGTGGTAGGATTCCAAGTAAAGCCTGGTCTGCACAGTGCTGAGCTCCTGGCAGCACTTTGGTGACTGGCAGTATTTGGGTTAGTAGCTGTACAGCTGACAACTATGACTATTGACACCTTTTGACCTCCCTTGTAACCTTACACGGATTCTCAAGCATTGGCTCAAAGATTGCTCCCTGCATTTAATGTTCTTTACATAATGATAGTTTTTAGCAATTCATTTCCTTACAGCAATTTCTTCATGTTTTACTTTTCTATCCTTCATTGGCTGCTTTGGGGTATTTTTGGATTTTGTTTTTGAACCGTCAGTGGTGAGAACAGCACAGAATCATAGACTGTAGCATGTCCCATCTGAGGCCAAGACACAACCAGTGGCATGTTCCATCTGGTGCCAAGACACAATCAGTGGCATGTCCCACCTGATGCCAAGACACAGTCAGTGGCATGTCCCACCTGATGCCAAGACACAGTCAGTGGCATGTCCCATCTGATGCCAAGACACAGTCAGTGGCATGTCCCATCTGATGCCAAGACACAATCAGTGGCATGTCCCATCTGATGCCAAGACACTGTCAGTGGCATGTCCCACCTGATGCCAAGACACAGTGGCATGTCCATCTGATGCTAAGACACAGTGGCATGTCCCATCTGATGCCAAGACACAGTGGCATGTCCCATCTGATGCCAAGACACAACCAGTGGCATGTCCCATCTGATGCCAAGACACTGTCAGTGGCATGTCCCATCTGATGCCAAGACACAGTGGCATGTCCCATCTGATGCTAAGACACAGTGGCATGTCCCATCTGATGCCAAGACACAATCAGTGGCATGTCCCATCTGATGCCAAGACACAATCAGTGGCATGTCCCATCTGATGCCAAGACACAACCAGTGGCATGTCCCATCTGATGCCAAGACACAGTCAGTGGCATGTCCCATCTGATGCTAAGACACAGTGGCATGTCCCATCTGATGCTAAGACACAGTGGCATGTCCCATCTGATGCCAAGACACAGTGGCATGTCCCATCTGATGCTAAGACACAACCAGTGGCATGTCCTATCTGATGCCAAGACACAGTCAGTGACATGTCCCATCTGATGCCAAGACACAGTGGCATGTCCCATCTGATGCCAAGACACAATCAGTGGCATGTCCCATCTGATGCCGAGACACAATCAGTGGCATGTCCCATCTGATGCCAAGACACAATCAGTGGCATGTCCCATCTGATGCCAAGACACAGTGGCATGTCCCATCTGATGCCAAGACACAATCAGTGGCATGTCCCATCTGATGCCAAGACACAACCAGTGGCATGTCCCATCTGATGCCAAGACACAGTGGCATGTCCCATCGGATGCCAAGACACAGTGGCATGTCCCATCTGATGCCAAGACACAACCAGTGGCATGTCCCATCTGATGCCAAGACACAGTGGCATGTCCCATCTGATGCCAAGACACAACCAGTGGCATGTCCCATCTGATGCCAAGACACAATCAGTGGCATGTCCCATCTGATGCCGAGACACAATCAGTGGCATGTCCCATCTGATGCCAAGACACAACCAGTGGCATGTCCCATCTGATGCCAAGACACAATCAGCCGTGTCTCCCTGACGAGTTCGAATCTGCGGACGACAAGCTTATGAGCGAGCGACAAGAATAGGTCTGTTTTCAAGGTAGACTGCGATGATCCCATGTACATCCAGTGAAAGATGTTATAATCTAACGACCGGATTCCTCATTTCCGTGTTGTTGTTTTTCTCTCACCCCCCCTTTTTGTAATTTAAAGCTTTGCCAGTCATTAATGTAATGGCATAGGAATTGTTAGCCTGCACTTTTGCCCCCACTACTAAATTGTTTAACGTATTTCTGTCTCTGTCAGTCTGTCTGTCAGTCTGTCTGTCAGTCAGTCTCTCTGTCAGTCTGTCTGTCAGTCAGTCTCTCTGTCTGTCTGTCTGTCTGTCAATGCTCTCTCTCTCTCTCTCTCTCTCTCTCTCTCTCTCTCTCTCTCTCTCTCTCTCTCTCTCTCCCTCTGCCTTTTAGGTGTTTGTGTAGTTTATTACACTCAGTACATCATTACCTACTCTTACAGTAAAGAAGGACTGGGATTTCACCTTCAATAAATGAGTAAAGTAACAAAGAGATCAGTAAAAGTAAACAAACAATTAACGAAATAAAAGCTATAAATATATTAATAAATGAGCACTTCTGTGGCTTCCTCCATGCACTTGAAAGCCCAGACAGGTCAAGCCCAGACAGGTCAAGCCCAGACAAGTCAAGCCCAGACAGGTCAAGCCCAGACAAGTCAAGCCCAGACAGGTCAAGCCAAGGAAAAACAAAACAACAACAAAAGTCTGAGCCTTTCTTCATCCATCCTCACAACAACAACAACAACAACAACAACAACAACAACAACAACAACAAAAGTCTGAGCCTTTCTTCATCCATCCTCACAACAACAACGACAACAAAAGTCTGAGCCTTTCTTCATCCATCCCCACAACAACAACAACAACAACAACAACAACAAAAGTCTGAGCCTTTCTTCATCCATCCCCACAACAACAACAACAACAACAACAACAACAACAACAACAAAAACAGCAACAACAACAACAACAAACAACAACAACACAAAGTCTGAGCCTTTCTTCATCCATCCCAACAACAACAACAACAACAACAAAAGTCTGAGCCTTTCTTGACCCATCCCCATTTCAAATCACCACGTTTTAGTGGATGACATGCTGGTAGGTGTTTCACAGCACACAAAAGACAGCATCATTCCTCTCTGCTTCTTGAGCCTTGTCTGGCATATTGGCATGTCTGGCACCTGCCCTTTTCGACTCAGATCCCCTCCCGCCCGTCCCAACCCCCCACTCCCCAACACCCGCCCGACACCCCCACGCCCCCGGGCACACAAAGACCGATATCGATCAATTTGCTGCTACTCATCTCCGCCGTCTCCGCCTGTTAGTACGACAGAAGAGGCAGGAGACCAGTGTGTCAGTGAAGGGGGGGGGGGGGGGGGAGGAAGAGGTAGATGAAGGGGGCGGGAGAGGGGTTGTGAGGTGGAGATGAGGGAGGGAGGCGAGGGTGGAGAAGGTTGGAATGAGTTTGCGAAGGTGAGGGATGAAAGGGGGCGGGTGGGTGGGTAAGCGGGAGAGGGTGGGGAGGGGGAGAGGGTGGGGAGGGGGAAAGCATGGGGAGGGCGTCAGTCTGACGAATCTATACAGACACTAACCGACATTGTACGACAGGAAAAGGAAAAGAACAGTTAGCGGTGAAACGAAACGGGAGACAACAATAGACACTATGAAAGGAATATGAGGGTCGAGACAAAGACAGGAAAAGGAAAGGAACAGTTGGTGGTGACGGAAAGGAAAGGAACGATTGGTGGTGAAAAGGGAGATAACTATAGATACTATGAAAGGGATATGAGGGTAGAGGCAAAGACAATGGAGGGTGGGAGGATGACAGGGGGAAGGAGGCAAGGGGGGGGGGGGGGGGGGTGTTAGGCAGAAAGTGCAATCAAGCAGGGCAGAATGGCAGGGCTATCACTATTCAGTCTCCAACTACAGGCAGAATGGCAGGGCTATCAATATTCAGTCTCCAACTACAGGCAGAATGGCAGGGCTATCACTACTCAGTCTCCAACTACAGGCAGAATGGTATGGCTATCACTAGTCAGTCTTCAACTACAGGCAGAATGGTATGGCTATCACTAGTCAGTCTCCAACTACAGGCAGAATGATATGGCTATCACTATTCAGTCTCCAACTACAGGCAGAATAGTATACAGTCTCCAGCTACAGCCAATAGAACCAAAGTACAGATGACCCAATTTATCCAGCTACAGCCAATAGAACCAAAGTGCAGATGACCCAATTTATCCAGCTACAGCCAATAGAACCAAAGTGCAGATGACCCAATTTATCCAGCTACAGCCAATAGAACCAAAGTGCAGATGACCAAATTTATCCAGCTACAGCCAATAGAACCAAAGTACAGATGACCCAATTTATCCGTCCATAGGCTACTGCAGTGACTCTGCTTGCACTGTGGGTCTGTGCGTGTTTCTTTGCTCCCGTTGTCCTTAGTCTTTCAGTACATCAGAACATCTTCTCTCTCTCTCTCTCTCTCTCTCTCTCTCTCTCTCTCTCTCTCTCTTCTCTCTCTCTCTCTCTCTCTCTCTCTCTCTCTCTCTCTCTCTCTCTCTCTCTCTCTCTTAATGTGTGTGTGTGTGTGTGTGTGTGTGTGTGTGTGTGTGTGTGTGTGTGTGTGTGTGTGTGTGTGTGTGTGTGTGTTTGCGTGCGCGCGTGTGTGTATGTGTGTGTGTGCGTGCGTGCGTGCGTGCGTGCGTGCGTGCGCGTGCGCGTGCGTGCGTGCGTGCGTGCGTGAGTTCGTGTGCGTGCACTAAAAGATGACAAGAAGTGTTGTAGGGACAGTGTGTCAGACTACCAGATCCTGGAGGGAGATCATGCTGACCCAGTGTTGACGTCACATCAAGCAGTGTTGTAGGGACAGTGTGTCAGACTACCAGATCCTGGAGGAAGATAATGCTGACCCAGTGTTGACGTCACATCAAGCAGTGTTGTAGGGACAGTGTGTCACACTACCAGATCCTGGAGGGAGATCATGCTGACCCAGTGTTGACGTCACATCAAGCAGTGTTGTGTGGACAGTGTGTCACACTACCAGGTTCTGGAGGAAGATCATGCTGACCCAGTGTTGACGTCACATTAAGCAGTGTTGTAGGGACAGTGTGTCACACTACCAGGTCCTGGAGGAAGATCATGCTGACCCAGTGTTGACGTCACATTAAGCAGTGTTGTGGGGACAGTGTGTCACACTACCAGGTCCTGGAGGAAGATCATGCTGACCCAGTGTTGACGTCACATCAAGCAGTGTTGAAGGGACAGTGTGTCACACTACCAGGTCCTGGAGGGATAACATGCCCACCAAGTATTGACGTCACATGAAAGACAGCATCATTCCTCTCTTGGCACCAAGTGATGACGTCACATGAAAGACAGCATCATTCCTCTCCTGGCTCCAAGTTTTGACGTCACATGAAATACAGCATCATTCATCTCTGGCACAAGTGTTGACGTCACATGAAAGACAGCATCCTCTCTTGGCACCAAGTGT
>CM031608.1:95473289-95489979 GCA_018398815.1 Conus ventricosus | reverse complement strand
GTTTCTGCTTCGTCCCAAAGACTAGAACCCAGACCACCATTCCAGGTCGATATAGCAGACAGGGTGAGGGGAAAATAAAAACGCTCAATGTAAAACTCGAACCCATGGACTCGGGACTCTCGTTTCTTATCCACCAGTCCACCTCATGATCCTTCGGTGATTTCATCTTACAGCAAGAAAAGGGACCCGTTGTCAAACGGCTGGAGCGTTCGGCGCAGGTTGACGGTCGTAGTTCTAATACACGTGAGGTGGGATTTGTGATAGTTTTCAAACCTCTGTCTTCACCGGCAGTCAACGAGTACCGACTCTGGTAGAAGGCAGGAGACGGCGGGGGGGGGGGGGGGGGGGGGGGGGGGGAGGAGGCAGTGAACGGGTACCAGACTCTGGAGGTAGTAGGCGGAGACGGGCGGGGGGGGGGGGGGGGGGGGGGGGGGGGGTAGGAGCACAGCCTTCCGTCATACTGTGACTCAGACAGGCTAATCCCCTGACAGTTCAATGCCCCAACGGCCATTAGCCAATGGACCCCCCTTCCCCCCTCCATCATCTTCCTACCTCCCTCTTTCAACCTCAGACCCCCTCCCTTACTCACTTCCTGTCATCCTCTTTCGACTAGTGTCCCCCACCTCCATCTCCTTGCCACCCCCAGCCCCCCCCCTCCCCCTCCCCCCATCTTCCCACCTCCCTCTTCCAACTTCAGTCCTCCCCCCCCTCCCATCCCATTTACTCCTTCCTGTCATCCTCTTCCCACTAGTGTCCCCCACCTCTATCTCCTTGCCACCCCCAGCCACCCTCAACCCCCCCCCCCCCCCCCCCCGCCGCACGTCTTCCGCCTGCTTCGTTCCCCCCTCCTCAACCCCTCCTTTCCACCAACTCCGCTTGATTCTGATGACGATATGATCAGTCCCAGAGCGCAAGAGGAAGTACGTGTTATGTCGGGTTGGGGGGGGGGGGGGGGGGGGGGGGGGGGGGGAGGGGGGTTGTCAATGACGTCATCAAAACAGCTTGGCAAGAAGAGCCCAAAATGAGGCACATTTTGCTGTCTAAGTAATTTCTGACCAACAGTGTGTGGAGGATGACAATCACGGGAAGGTGAGGCACGTGTTGTAGTCTAAGTGACCAACAGTGTGTGGAGGATGGTAATCACGGGAAGGTGAGGCACGTGTTGTAGTCTAAGTGACCAACAGTGTGTGGAGGATGACAATCACGGGAAGGTGAGGCACGTGTTGTAGTCTAAGTGACCAACAGTGTGTGGAGGATGACAATCACGGGAAGGTGAGGCACGTGTTGTAGTCTAAGTGACCAACAGTGTGTGGAGGATGACAATCACGGGAAGGTGAGGCACGTGTTGTAGTCTAAGTGACCAACAGTGTGTGGAGGATGGTAATCACGGGAAGGTGAGGCACGTGTTGTAGTCTAAGTGACCAACAGTGTGTGGAGGATGGTAATCACGGGAAGGTGAGGCACGTGTTGTAGTCTAAGTGACCAACAGTGTGTGGAGGATGACAATCACGGGAAGGTGAGGCACGTGTTGTTGTCTAAGTGACCAACAGTGTTTGGAGGATGGTAATCACGGGAAGGTGAGGTTTTTGGGGGGGTTAAAGTTCTCTTGAGGTATTTAAATGAACATTGTTCGCAACACATACACATACAGTATCATTGAACAAGAATAGTACAGAAACCCAGGACAGAAATATACTTGTAATGCTGCTTTACGATGACACTACGTTGCTTCAAAATCTAGTTGGTCCAAGACTGTACAGCAGGGATGTGTCCTACATTTGCTGTCATGAATTAGATACAATCTTGGCTTCAACCAGGCCCGGGAGATGCAAATGCCTGCATGTTTGATTGGACGTCCTATGCCATCGTCTGCAGGAAACTATCAACTGGCACGTGCTTGTTCAGCACTAAAATGTTGCCTCTGAACACGTGGAAGCGGAAATAAAACAAAGAAAGAAAGAAAACATCATATCTACAACTATCCTGCCGGTTTTGTATATGGTCTTTCTTTTTATAAATGTAGGTTGAAGAGAACAGTAAATGTCTGTTCAACCCCACTTGCTTCACCACCGAGTTTTTGGGCGAAAGTGGCCTAAAAGCCGCCTTTTCCTGTGGCGGAAGAGAGAGAGGAGAGAATCACCGGCAGACAGACAGAGAAGAGAGAGACAGAGAGAGAGACAGACAGACAGACAGAGAGGCGGGCAGACAGACAGACACACACACACACACACACACACACACACACACACACACAACTCTCTTTCTCTCTCTCAATTAAATGACATAAAATCCGCACACTTCTTCTGACTAATTTCCACCTACAAACTTTGTACACGGGGCTAAAACTCGATCACTTAATTTACGGCTCGCGGCAGTTTGCACCTAGCCTGTGCTGTGTAAACGAAGCACACTCGGCTGGTTACACCACATTGCATCAGAAATTCGAGATTGCCACGTCGACAAACCGGATCGAGGCTGTCACGCGACACGACTGGGGCCGTCATTGTTGTTGGAGTACTGCACAGGCTGTGTTTTGTTTGCGCTCTGGTGTGACCACGTGTGTTTTAATTGTGTTATTTTAAAATGGCTAAAACGTTATGAAGAAAAGGTTTGTTATTCGAGGCCATAAGTTTTACTTTAACTGCATGTTAGAGTATTTGTTGAAAGAATTAGTGGAGTCAGTCAGTGAAGGCAAGCCAACTATTCACATGTCTGCCCGCACAGCGGGCGTGTGCTAACAGTTCCTCGCTATACAGCGAGAGCCGCCTCTTTCTCTGTTCTTCATTGCGCTTAACTGGTAGGTTGTCTTGAAGGTAGGCGAAGCATGTTGCGAAACCGGAGAGACTATTTTAAAGGTTTGTTGGTTCAAGGAAATGAAACAAGATGTAGCTAGTTTTAATACGTGTTTGACTATTGATGAGATGGTTCCTTATCTAATAAATGGCACCGCATTGTTGAAAGTGGCCGAAGCAAAACAATCCATTACGCGTTGATTGTTGGGAGTGGCTTGAGACCAGCTAAAGCCACGTTTAAATAAACATGGCGTTCATTTCTTAAGGCGAAGGTAACCGGCTGATTCGTATGATAAAAAACTTATATTTAAAACATTTTTGCTGTTCCTCCCAAGTAAAAATGTTCTCAGTTTGTATTAGACTTGATTGATTGTTAACTACAGATTCAGTGTTTATGGGGCAAGCTGATCTGTGTATTAAGATGTGTATACTTTTTCTACTCTTCTAATTCTAACCAGTTCATCTGCCTTTAAGTGTGCCCTTATGCAACTGAATGGCGATTTCGAATGTTCTGGCAAACAAACTAGATAGGGTTAGGCAGACCTTAGTACATCTACCAGTATGGAGAGGAGTAGTGTGTGGCCAGCACTATCTTCATATAAATGCTTCAATATACAATGACGGATGTACCACAACCTACAAAACTATGTGTAACAGATAGGCTGACACGAGGCCGAAACCTAATCACTTATTTACGGCTAGCGAGACGCGCGACCTTGTTCACACAGCGCACGGCAAGCGACCAAAAAAAATCAATAAAGCGGGGAGAACTGGGCTTGCCAGGTGAGGGGTGGGGTGGGGGGGTGTATTCATTTCAGGTTGACAGCGCGCCAGGTGTCGTTAGCGAATGTTCTAGACTGTTACGTGTCACTCCCACTTTATGGCCGCCACGTCAGCAAGACCGGGTTGTATTGTCATTGAAGTGTGTGGTGTAGTGAGAAGATATTTACCGGGTTTTGTGCAGGTTGGTTTTGTTATATAATATTTTAATCATGGCAGAACAAGACAGTGGGAGATTTCTAAGCTGACAATACTTGACGAGCATGTTGAGTACCATGCACAATTTGTTAGTGCTTTGGATGAGTTGAGAGCGGCAGGCCTTCATATTCTCGCAAACTAAGAGAGATTGCTCGTTTGTTGAATCCATATGCTAAAAGGTTTTCTACAGTTGGTCTTTCTTTCATAGAAGTCTACTCTATGAGGAAGGATTTGTATTTAATGTTTTCAAGCAGTGAGGAGATAGAAATTATTGGACTACTCTGCACAAGAACCAATGCAACTCCAAACACACTCCTCTCAAAGTCCGCAGCAGTGAGAGAGAACTAGCGCTCCACCCTAGAGCGGTCAAAGGTCCAGTGGCAAGCCGTTTCTTCAGCGCTCACACCCTAGAGCGGTCAAGGTCACAGTGGCAAGCCGTTTCTTCACTGACGTAAGATCTATTTTTAGATACCGCTCATGCAGGAGCGGTTGGGGTTGTTTAGAGTTGGCGGCTTTAGCAACATGTGCGCGCGACTGTAAGATGACTTCAGGCCTACCACTGACGTAAGATCTATTTTTAGATACCGCTCATGCAGGAGCGGTTGGGGTTTGTTTAGAGTTGACTGCCTTGAATTTCCACCAAGCACTTCATGACTTTGTATATATTGCTGTGATTACTGGCTTCACTGCTTCGCTTCAACGTCCTGCTTCAACTTTTTTTGGCGGCCACAGAATGTACTTTATTCAACTGTCTTGTTTATTAAATCAAGCTTTTGATAAATGCACTTGGTGGCTGCTTTGAATAATCTTCAGTTGACAGAGAGACTGGCAGCCGTCTTGAATTTATGGCGCTTAAGCGCCAACCATAAAACCTTTCCCCATTTCCCTATGCAAGCACTTCCTTATTTTTTAAATGTTTGTGCGTGTGTGCTGTTATTGTTGTTGTTTTGTTGTTGTTACTGATAATAACTATATTATATTCTGAACATTCGTTTCAAAGGTGCGCGCACGCACGTCCCCCACCCCCACCCCACGCACGCACGTCCCCCACCCCCACCCACGCACGCACGTCCCCCCACCCCACCCCACCCCCCTGTGTACACCACACACACTCCTACCCCAAGTCGCCCAAGTTCTTAAGTTTTTAATTAAGTCACCCCAAGTTCTTAATTAAGTTTTTAATTAAGTTACTTCAAGTTCCTAATAAGTTCTTGATTAAGTAACTTCTAAGTTCTTGATTAAGTCACCTCAAGATCATAACTAAGTCATCCTTTAAGTATTCAAGTTATCTTATAATTATCAAAAAAATACAAGCTATGTTTTTATCTTAAATAGTAGATGCTTAATATAGTACACACACGCCTCAAAAAACGCGTCATCGTTGAGAATGTCTTGCTCAGCGTTCTCTGCATAAATCTTAATGAAGTTTTTACAACCGAAGCAACCACATTGATTTACAATTCTGGTCTATGGAAATGTCTTTTATAGACTCCATGTTTTTATTATTGACTTTATCATTTTATAATACGCCATGATCTATTTTTATTAAAAAATTTAAAATTAAGTTCTTAAAATATTATTCCATTATAAATGGATCAAAATGATGCTTTGTTATTGGGGGTTTTGGCGTGCTGGTGTCTTTTTCTGCATTTAGTGGGCTCAGATTTTTTTGATTTCTTTTGTTTCTGTTGCCATTGTGTATATATTTTTAGCCGTAATAACTGCCCCAACAGCAGCAATGGCGCCAAAAATGGCAACAGTTTTAAGTTCAATATTCCATGAAGACTTTGCGGCCCTTGTATCACATGGAGTTTTTATAGCGGCATTGAATCAACTTGTTCTGGCGTGGGGGTGTTATGTTTTCATGATGAGTCATATTCTGTAACATTAATTTTTTTTGTCTGTTCCACTCTGCTAATTTTTTTCCTGCTTCAACACGCCAGGATTTTTAATGGTCTCCACCTGATTCAGCGTTTTCTGCTGATTTTCTGGCTTGGTTACTTTCCCACTGATTCAGTGTTTTCTGGTTCTGATGATTTTCCAGCTCGTTCATTTTGAAGGGAAACAAAAATCTATATGATTAAAAGTAATTAATCCATGATCGCTGGCGACAATAATGTTCCAAATCTGTAGTATAGATCACAGCCTAGAGACTCTAATGACTTTGTTAAAAACTGGATCTTGCGTTAAATCATACGTAAGATCTTGTTCAGAATCAATGGGGGCCAAATCTACTGACTAGTTTAGTGTACAAACTAGAACCGTTTGCCCCACACTTTTCACCATTCTAGACCCCAGCTGCGCTTCATACCTGTTATGATACTTTAAAATGTCTTGTGGCGACATCTGTTGAATCTGTTCAATGCTGAATTCAGTTCGAGGAACTGTTTTGTTTTCCACATGCTGCCAAAGAATACAGCTCTCCTTTTTGGGCATAATAGCTTGGCCATCAACTTGGTCATTCATAAGTTCAGGAAGGTTTAGGCCGCCTTGTAGCTGTAGTAGATCATCACTGTTCATGTTTTTTATTAAATTATAATTATTTTATTTTATAAAAATGAGCACCGAAAAAACTATTGCCAACCTTGTATACCATTCTGTGTTATTGGAGGGCTAAGTGTAGGATACTCAATGCTTGGTAAAGCTTGTTAAGAATTAAACCAGCAGATCTTGGCAAACTAGACTTTGAGGATTCAGCAAAGCTGATTGCTATCATTGCAGCTTCGGTGCCACGAAAGATTTTCTAGTTAAGCAAGGAATAATTCCGGACAATATAAATATGTAAGAAAAAATACATTTATAAAAAATGGCTACACTCGTAATGATGATAGGCGGCGCTGTGGTGAATGCGCTTGCTTTTAGCGGAAGTAATTTCGCATTTAGTAAACTGCGGGATGACAGCGAGAGAAAAAGACATAACAAAGCTATGGAGGAACTAGCAGCTGCACAAGACGCCTATGAAAAGCAGAGACTTGAGCAGTTAGATTTTATTAATGACACACTGAAAGAACAGGGGCATGCAGCTTACACATTTAATAAATGTTGATCAAGCAATAAAAGAATATTATCTAGTAACAGGCAAACCGGTCCAGACATTGCCCCACCAAAATTCAGTGACTTTTATCAACCATCAGAAAAACAAAAGATGCAAGAAATCGGGTTTATTGTCGTTGGTATGGCCGTTGTGTATTTTGTTGCGCATAATATTGGCTGAATAAAAAATGAACAAAATATATTATTCGCCCAAAGGATATTGGAAGGGAATCGCAGCAATTAAAAAGCTAAGCCAAGCAGCTGGAGTCAGTGAACAAACAGCAAAAGAATGGTTATCTAAACAAGCGATTTGGCAAATTTATTTACCTGCACCTAGACGAATACAGAGACCACACTTTGTCAATACAACTCCAACGACACCCATCAAATGGATCTTCTATATTTACCCTCCGATAGGATTAGACGAAAAAGATTTAAGTACGCACTTACAGTCATTGACATAGCTTCAAGATACAAGATGCGGAGCATTAACACAAAAGAGTGCCTCTGCTGTTGCTGTCGCTATTACAACTGATATACCAACGAGGCCCTTTAACTTATCCTCGCATGATTCAAGTTGATGATGGAAAAGAATTTAAAGGCCAAGTGAATCAATTATTGTTGAAACACAGAGTTACTATTAGAAGAGGCATTCCGGGAGTTCACAGATCACAGGCTTTAGTTGAAAACTTTAACAAACAGTTAGCCGAAAGACTTTTCTCCTACAGTATCACAGAGAGCTGATTGACAATTCTCGCAACACAGAATGGGTTAGAAGACTGCCCTCAGTTTTGCGCGCAATGAATAATGAAGAATTTAAGGGCTAAAACCAGTACAAGCAATCAAAGAAAAACAATAGATGTTGTTGAAGGAGAGTCTTCATCCGGCAAACTATTACGTTTGGTTTAAAAGTAAGGTACCTTTATTTACCGGGGGAAGCAGAAGGGGACACTCGCATCAGGGCAACCGATCCAGTTTGGAGTGTTGATCCATATGAAATAAAAAGAATTGTAAAATGAATCCGCCCGTGTATTATTTACGAGAAACTGGCACAACAAAACAACCAGCTCCTCAAGATCTTTTGTGAAAGAAGAACTGCAGATAATCCCACCGGGCACAGTTCCGCTTTAATTAATTTACGGTTCTCCAGTGCCCAATTGCATATGAAAACTCTGGATTAACAAACACCCGTTTTGTGTTTGTTCTATCTAATGACTTCTTTGTTACAATTGTTGTGTTGATCTCATGTAGATTAGATCGTAGTTTTACGTTGTCATGATGAAAAGTCTTATTGCCAAACAATGCTTCTTTGTAGTTGTCATGTGATATGTTTGACTGCACAACGCTGCGAGATATTCCCTTTGCTTTCTTAATGATTTTCTCCTGGCTCGAAATACTGTACATTTTTGACCTTAACCCCACATACTCCTTGATCACCTTTCCAGATAATTCATCCTTCATCTTTCCTAAAACCTTCTTATTAACGGATGAATGCAAAGGCGAATCTTTAGGGTAATCAGATGTGTCATACCATCCACTCGCTCCTTTAGCTACTTCTGATTCCATGTCTTTATAGATGTCTTCAGTAGGGATATCTATAACAAAACTGTCTGTATCTGTGTAAAGTACTCTGGACTCAGGATACGAGGGCTTAAAGTAGTCATAAAGAAATTCTAACATCAAAAGCTTTGATAATTCTAAAACAGTAAACCCAATAAATACAGGTTTGTCCAATTTGACTTTCTTTTTTTTCATCATTATACCAAAAAGCTGATCATGAAATCTTCTGAAGTCCTGATAATTAGGTTTTGAAGTCAGCTTAATTGCTTCGTTCTCTTTGGTGACTAATCTAACATCTTTACGTTTGTGCGGATTCTCCATAGTCTTTCCAAAACAGCTGTTGTTCATCAGCTTGAAAAAGTCTTTTTCTGAAGCATCTGTGGATTTAGTTCTGAGATCAGTGTTCTTCATGATGTATGGTTTCATGAACTGTTCTTGATCAAAAGCAATTATACGATGAACAGCTGTCAACTTCAAACCATGTCTTAAATAAAATTGTAGAAGTCTGTAATGACAGACATAATTTTTTTTGCCTCGAAGATTAGGCACAAGTTTAGGCGGCTCTCTTGGATCCATCTTTAGACTTTCTGCTGCTAATGGATAGTCATTATGCAGGTCATGGAGTTCATGAGGATATTCTAAATCAACTTCTAGAATGTATCCACGCTGTTGATCAGGCGTTAAACTGCTCAACCACTTTAATGCTTTTTGAATATTATTCGTACCTGTGTACATTTCAAA
The DNA here is from genome assembly GCA_018398815.1 of Conus ventricosus. Taxonomy (NCBI): domain Eukaryota; kingdom Metazoa; phylum Mollusca; class Gastropoda; order Neogastropoda; family Conidae; genus Conus; species Conus ventricosus. Next base: position 95,480,875 of record CM031608.1, on the reverse strand, counting down.
GTTGCGTAGTGGAAGTGATTGTGCCATTGCCCATCCATACAGATTGTTTGCATCTAAATACATGAGATAGTTAGACCTTTTACTTGGATCATAGTCGTCCAAGTATTTGTTGTTTGCTTTACAGTAATGATGCGACGCCATACTAATTCCTCCACGCAATCCGTTTTCAATCATCTGAATCATTGGTAAATCAGACAATAAATCAATCTGTACTCCAGTAAACTTTAAGAAAGCGTCCCAACTCATCCCGGGCGCAGAAATGTAATGCGCGGGATCCAGGCTATAATGTTTCATGCAGGTCTTTCTGTAATTTTCAAAAATATCCGCCAACAAACATACATCAGCCATCAAGTATGAGTCATGATAGTTTCCCATTGTTTTACAATCTAACTTCTGCCACGCATCTTGAGCATGCTGGTAATCAGAATCACTGATGTCCTTTCCTCTAAGACTAGAAAAGAACGCGCCTTTAGGAGGAAGTGTGTCTTCGTCAAACCTTTCCCAACTGTTCATGTACTCATAAGGGTAAACGCCCTTTCTAACGAGAGTTGGGTCAAAATATTCTTCTGTTATTGGGCAGGACTTTAAGGACATAGCTAGTGACTCTAATGATCCCATCATGTGTTGCATAGAGTCATAAAAAGACATGTTATTTAGATTAAAGCACATGTACTTTTCTGATGACTGTGCAATGCATGACACCCTGAAGGCATCGTCCACTGCTTTCATTATAAGATGAGAGTCGTAACCTCGCAAGTTGTGAAAGAAGATGGGCAGCTTCCATGTCTTTGGATCAAACTTTAGTTGAAGATTGCATTTGTTATGCGCCGCTCCTCTGAACTTTCCGCTAATGTGATCATGGTCTCTTACTGTGGGGTTTACACTCTTGGGCGTTAGCTCTAAACCACAAATCCAACAGTGAGTGGCTGAGTCATACTGTTGTTGGGCTTCAGGCGTCATCATGATTTCAGATAAATTCAGATTATTAGAACAGGCGTTACGCACTTGCTGCATGCGTTTTAAGAATGTTTCTGCAGCATCTGGTCCTCTATATAATTCTGGCTCTGAATAAACGCCATCCGACCTAACAATAATGAAGGCAAATGAACAAATCTGATGATTACTCATTAAGACTGTTTTTCGAAGTTTTTGTGGTGCTGGCCCTTCATAAGGAACAATAAGCGACTCGAAGTCTGCGTAAACTACGTATGGAGAATTTTGCAGCCGTTTCCAGTTCTTAAAACTAACTTTAGATCCTGGCGGGGGCGTAGTTAGTTCTGTCTTACAGTCTACAGAACTTTTACAATGTTTTATATGTTCACTCGCGGCTTGCACAGATGGAATTCTTGTTAAACATTTTCTGCAGAATTCTTGTATGTTAGTGTTTTTTGAAGTATGCGCCAATAATCTGCTCATTGTGCGTATCAATGTGTAATGCGGTAGCCCTGTTGGTGAAAACATTAGGAGTAAGTCTACATGACTTTTGGCTGGTTCGCCTATTGTTGGACTGTTCTTGGACACTTTAATTGGCGCCAAATTTGTTTCCTCATCCCATGTGTATACATTAACAGTTATTGGGTTGTTTTGTTCTTCAAACTGATCAATTTTGTCCACGCTAACAGGAAAGGATATTCCATTGAAGTTAAGATCTTTGGCGTATTGCCGATAGTTAGTCACTCTTTCTGCGTGTTCGCGGACATGATGCAGCCTTGCAAGAACGCACCACATGAAACATTTGTTGTCTGAATTTTTATGTTTAAAACTGCTCTCTTTAAAACCAACTCCCGAGGTAGCGGAATGTAAGCCTTGCCTACAATCGGTGCATACTTAGCCTGTTTTAATCTAATCTCTAAGACTTCGCCCTCTGACCAACCAGAGCCTCTCATTTTAGCTTCTTCAGCGGCAGCGTCAAACTGTGTAAGCAGTTCGTCTGCCCAACCGGGTGTTAAGTCATTATGAGAAAGAATAGTCTGCTGTTTAGTTGAGACCCAGACTTCTAGGTTTTCTTCATTTATTGTTATATAGTCGATTAAAACAGCTAACATTACTTTAACTGGGGGTCTATTGTCAGTTTACTTGGAACTTGAGAAATAGCATGTACAACGCTTGCCCGCACGTTTGTTGGGTCAATGACTTCTAAATCAATATCATTCAGTGCTCTTGATAAACGCTCTCTCTCGAGCATTCCTTCAAACAATTCGTCTTGTCCTTCATATATCTTAGCCATGCTGTCTTTCTTTTCTAAGCCAACATATTTATTTAAATTAAAAAAAAATACAACGGCTTAATCAGAATCAATATCAACGGTCTTTTTGTGCTTGGACTCATAAACTAAAGTATAAACACCTTTTGGCGTTGTTACTGTGAGCTGTTTAGAACAGAGTTTAATGTCTCGTTTACTTTTTTTAAGCATTCCTTTTTTATCTGCTCGGGGTCTGGCTGTTGAGAAAAACTTGTCCTCGCCTTTCTTTGAAGATCAAACTTTTGTCTTTTGTAGTCATCAAAATCGGCCTGTAAACGATTAAATTCTTCATCCGTGATGTTTGAGTCAACTAGTGCTTTATTTATTGTCAGTTTAAACGAACTAAGTTTAGCCGTTATTAGTTGAACCATAGCTGTGTGCTTTTGGAGTTTAGTTTTTTATTTTTTTGCCAGCCGCACTTACAGCTAATGAACACAGGCCGAGAGCTAAAGACAAACCTCCTAGAGGTAAAGCTGCGGGTGCGCCTATGCCCGTTGCTAAGAGACCAACACTCGTTCCTGCTGATAGAGCGCTTATAGTCGATGCTCCAGTATTAACATAAGTAACAGCATTAAAGGCAGCAGAATACCTTCGTTTGGTTTTGCTGTATTTTGAAAGGTCTTGCTCTAGTACTTGCTGCATTTGCGTAATGTTGGTTAATCTGAAGGTTTTTATGTTAGGGGTTTCTACTATCTCTTCTTTTGGCGGCGCTGTAGGCACATTTGGATAAACCTGAACAGACATGCTTTTTATAAAATGAAAAAATAATTTAGTATACTACATTTTCTAATCTGTTATTTACAATATTCAGCTGCGCATCATATAATAAAAACAAATGTACATTAAGCGGTTTATCGGCTTCTTCTTCTTTATCAATTTGAATGTTTATTACGTCTCTCACAGCTCTCCCGCTTCCATGCAACTGATTATCCTCTGTTGATCTTAGGTCAATCCATAACCGTATTTCGTTGTTAAATAATCATCAAGCCTAACATTGTGAAGATGTAAATCTTTAGACACAAGGTCAACTGTTGGATTTCTACACCTCCCGCCTCCAAACAGTTTTCTTATTTCATCAAAATGCTGATAAGGTTTAAGCCCGCTAGCATAGATTTGGTTAGGACTACCCTCAATCGAACATTGCACTTTCGTTATTTTTGGATTAAAAAACTTTTCACTTCCTCTTTTGAACGGTTCTTCATCTTCACACAGCAATAAAATACCTTTAAGCGATCTTGCTGAGACGCTAAAACTAAAATTCCATATAGTGTCTGCCCTGCTTCTGGGATATGTTGTATGATGAATCACTCTTTCGTAATATATTGGGAAATGTGACTGATATTGGTGCGCAATCAGCTCTGCTAAATTAGGGTTGCTAACAACGTCAAACTCTAACGAGATGTCAGAAATGCTGTATTTGCTCCGGTGTCTGATGATCTGATAACACGTTTGTATTCATAAAGTTAGTTCATATAACAATCGCCTTGGCCTTGTTAGGCCGAAATTAAGGGCAGAAGCAGTTTCTAAACTTCAAAACACACTGCAAGAACTCCAACAGATAACCAAATGCAAAACATGGAACTTAAAGAATTAAATCAATCAGCAGGCAAATTAATAAATACAATAGAAGCAGAAACCAGTTTTTCAGAAGAAACAGCGTTAAAAACAATTAATGATTCCCCATTGCCTATGCGAGAATTATTAGCCCTTGATCGTACTTTAAGAACCATTAGAGGCGAATTAACAAACAATTTAGCAAAACTAGGTGAACTAGATGAGCATATAAAAAGAGAAAAAGAAAAACTCGTTGAGGCTGATGACGCCAACTTAGGGCATGATATTAAAGAAAGAATAACCCAAAGACTAAAAGATCTTGAACAAGAAAGATCAGCAAGACTAGAAGTGGCGACTACTAACCGAGACCAATTACGAACTCAAGTGAATAGAATAAGAGAAACTATCGAAAAAATTTTATATGAAGACACGACACTAGCAGAACGAATACGAACACTGTTTAGAGAGCAGGGAGTCACATTAGCAAGCGTTATAACTGCCTTAGGATTTGCAATAAGTACATTGGTGTTGGCTATTACAGGCGGCGGCGGCCAAAGTCTAGTGCCTCCATCGCCATCACCTGATAAATCATGGGTAAAAAAACAGCTTGATCATCTTGCGAGTTTATTAAAAAAATTAGCCAGTAAAGCTATAGACGCTTTACCAGGTATATTGGGGAGTATTGTCAGCTGGCTTTTGTCTACTGCAAGCAAAGTAGTTGGCTTTATGGCCGAGCACTTATGGACATTAGTTCTTGTAATAGTTGGGTTACTATTTAGTAAGATAAAGACCAAGTAATCCTATGCCAGTTAATCCAAGAACAAGCGCTGTCTTTTCATATTCATGGTCATCGCGAACAGAGTCCGCGAGCTTTGCTGAGTCTTCAATGACTTTGGGGGTTGGACTTCGGGGATTAGATGACTTAATCTTGGGTGTTCTTTTATTGTTTGTAATATTACTGGCCCAGAATTTATGTCGTTTTTCCCAACCTTCTGTTCATTGCCTGCTATAAGAATTTCATTATTATAGTTTATTATTGTACCTATCTGGAGTCTGAGGTCAGAAGGCAGCATGTATAAACCAGTGCCAACAGCAAAGTCTACTTTCGATCTTGCGTATTGTAAAACATGTTGGTACCTTTGAATACTTGAAGGTAAATCAACTGTAGAATTAATGGCGTCCTCTAAATTTGCTAAGTATTGTTTTTTGCGCGTCAAAGCCAGTAGAAGGATCAGTTATGCTCGATCTCGCCTGTGCTTGCGAACCTAGCAAACACCAAACGTAAGTACGAATAGAGTCGTTTATTCGTTCTATTCCCGCTCTAGTTAGGCCCTTAGAAGTGTCTAAGATAAATGTTGTCCATGCTGTTTTATGCTCTTGCTGTAGGGACCCAGGCTGAACAGTTTTGCCTGAAAAGAAAGTTTTGAAAGGAGGATGCCAGTCATAGTTATACTTTCTGTGCGTGCCCCGAAAATAAAGGTCGCCTAAGCCATGATTATGATCCAACTTTTGTCTAAAGTCTGTCTTGATGTTAATATTGAATTCGTTACAGATCCTTTCAAAAGCCTTCATGTCTATTCTGTTGCTGAGTGGATTAAATGGTTTGTCATTTGGTAATGGCGCTTGCAGTTCAGTCAAAATACGTCTGAAGGTGTAATAGAAATGAAATCTGTACACTGACCTCACCAAAGGATCATGGTGATTTAAATGATCGGCAAACGCCACTCCACACCCAGTTGATGCGCAAAACACAGCAAAGTTTAACTGGTTCTGATAAAACTGCATCGGATGACTAAACCCCGCTTTCTTGATGTGGTCGTTTTCAATAGGGGGGTTAAGATAGCTCTTCAATGGAGTACTCACCTTTTTATGAAAAGAGGCAGTCTGGGTCACAGCAATGTCAAGAGTATCAGTTGCTATATTTTTAAGATTGTAGTGCGGCCCAACAGAATATTTTGCACCAGTATATTTGAATGCACTCATTTTTATTTCGTTAAAAAAAAATGTTTGTAACAATAACAACTCAAGACCGTCCTTCGTTTTTAGAACATGCTGTTGAAAACAATTGCGGAACCAAAATGGTCGCACTCCATGAAATATTTTACAAAGTCGTATGGTTCAATATAAGTGAATCAAAGAAGAATAATAAGATTAAAAAATTTAATAATGCAGGAAAATTAGTTAGCCAGTTAACAATACCTGATGGTTATTACGGGTTTTGCTCACTAAAAGAAGCAATGAGTAACTTCAACATTACTCTCAAACTTAACAATGCAAATTTGACAACAATGTTAACATTCAAACCTGAAGAAGCAAATTACCTTTTTAATATAGAGCTAGCTAAAATGTTAGGCTTTGCAGCTAACAATAATAGTTTTAGAGTTACACCAGACGAAACTACTTATGAGGGGAAAGTCCGCTCGATCTTGCATTATATTCATTACTCTATGTTCATTTAGATGAGCTAAGCACTGATGAAAACTTATATGATGGAGGGCCCTCAACTGTTTTAAGAGCTCTTCCATCAGGGAAAGCTGCATATTGTGATTATGAAATTATACAATTCCCTAATTTACAGTTTAAAAGATTAGTTTGTGGGAGGGTCGGATCATTTAATATAAAAATCAAAGACAAAACAGGGAAAGTCGTAAAATGTGATAACCTGCACATTGTTTTGGAAATAAAATAATACGTTACTAAAAATAATGTCGCGTGGGCCAGAAGAATCAGGAGTTACATTAGCGCCTGTAAGGTGTATAACTTAGAATTAAAAGATCTTGCAGATGTTGCGGACTTTGAACAGAATGGTGAGATAGGCACTTTGTATGGTTTTGAGTACACTAGAGATGGTGATTATAAACGCAAAGAGGTTGACGACAACAAAAGGTTTCCTAAACTAGAGCAACTACGCAATCTAGAGGCAAATAATGTTGGCCAGTATGAATATAAAATAGTTCGAAAACCTGACCTCAAATGGCACTTAGAACCATATTTAGAATGGGAAATAAAATTTGAATTCATAAGCCCATTTACATATTTTAGCCGTCAAAAAAGTTTCAGAAAAGCATTTAACTCTGGCCTTTACATGTAAGTCTTATGCCGGACGACAATAGTCGAAAAGAAATTGAAATAACGCCGTATGGGAAAAAACAGTACATCCTCCACAGAAAAGAAACAGTTGTAAAAAAAGCTTCTACAAAATTACAGTTCTTTCCAAGCAGAAAATTAGGAGACACGTTCACAATGATATTTGAAATTTCTGTCTTTAAAGATGTGGAGAGGGATGGGGTTGTGGGCGTTAGTGACGTCCTTATAAAAGGAATTAATATTAGCTGGCAAAACTTAGACGTTTAAACGCCTTAACGTTGTTGTCGTCGTTCTTCACAATGGCGAGGATATTAAGATCATAACAACAAGCAACAAAATCAATGTTGACTTAAATAGAAACAATCTTACAGAACTGAATTGGATTAATCTTACACATTTAGGCCTCGTAGGGTTTTATTATACTGAACAAGTTTTGACGGAGAGTATGATAAAAATAATAACTGGATTAGATTAAACTCTGTTATAAAACTATGGAGCAGTTAAACTTTATGACAAAAACTCCTCATTGCTCATTGATTTGTGGGCAGACTGGTTGTGGAAAAACAATATTTATCCTCGACCTGTTACAAACAGTTTATCGTTATAATTTTAATCATATTGTGGTTTTCTGTCCAACACTTAAATGGAACAAAGCATATCATGATAGAAGGTTTATATGGACAGATGATGACATATATTTAGC
>CM031608.1:95465789-95468289 GCA_018398815.1 Conus ventricosus | reverse complement strand
CGCAGTCGTTTGTCCGGGAACTCGCGAGCCTAGCAGACAAAGAAACACAGGTGAATGCAGCCTCCTTGACAAAGTAAAAAAAATCAGTCACCGTCTCTACAGCCTCAATGTATGTGATTTACATGGGGTGCAGCGAGATGGAATGATTCAGACAAATGCATCTGCCTCCAGATTTTAGGCCCACGTGAGCATTGCACAACCTTCTCATTCTTGCGTGGGCAAAAGTGCATATGCGTGAAATATTGCAAGGAAGCATGCCATCATTTGCATCCAACGATTCCTTCTGCGGGCATAGGCATTCCAGTCAATCAGCCCGTCTTTCTCGAGCGTTTCCTGCCAAGCTGACGGTCGTGTGTTCGAACCACCCGTGGTGCCGGATTTCTTTTCGGCTTAGATTTTCCTCACCCAAACAGTAAATGAGTACCTGACTCAGTTCTGTGAAGGTTTACCAAACAATAAATTACCTGACTCAGTTCTGTGAAGGTTTACCAAACAGTAAATGAGCACCTGACTCAGTTCTGTGAAGGTTTACCAAACAATAAATTACCTGACTAAGTTCTGTGAAGGTTTATCAAACAGTAAATTACCTGACTCAGTTCTGTGAAGGTTTACCAAACAATAAATTACCGGACTCAGTTCTGTGAAGGTTTACCAAACAGTAAATGAGCACCTGACTCAGTTCTGTGAAGGTTTACCAAACAGTAAATGAGTACCTGACTCACTTCTGTGAAGGTTCAAGGCGGCGGAAGGAGCGCGATGGACTCCGTCTTCCCTAACGCTGTGACCCGGACACGGTGAACCAGTAGTACACAGCACACGCCGCCCACACGCTTCAGGACACGGTGAACCAGTAGTGCACAGCCCACGCCGCCCACACGCTTCAGGACACGGTGAACCAGTAGTGCACAGCCCACGCCGCCCACACGCTTCAGGACACGGTGAACCAGTAGTGCACAGCCCACGCCGCCCACACGCTTGAACCAGTAGTGCACAGCCCACGCCGCCCACACGCTTCAGGACTTTAACTTTAACCCTTAAACAATACAGCAGTCCCTGATCCTTTTACGTCAGATGATCAGTACTGTGTGTGTGTGTGTGTGTGTGTGTGTGTGTGTGTGTGTGTGTGTGTGTGTGTGTGTGTGTGTGTGTGTGTGTGTGTGTTTGTGTGTGTGTGTGTGTGTGTGTGTGTGTGTGTGGGTTTTTTTTCTCTCCAAAACTGTTAGATGTCAAAATTCCAGAAGTAAAATCCAAACGAATGCATTTTTGTCCCAAACACACGCAACCAGAAATCCTTTTGCGGAGAATCAGGCTCATCATGTATGTCACGTGCCTGTAAGTGTTCAACATGGCTGCATTGTAGGCTATGGCTCTGCATCAGGCTCATCATGTATGTCACGTGCCTGTGAGTGTTCAACATGGCAGCATTGTAGGCTATGGCTCTGCATCAGGCTCATCATGTATGTCACGTGCCTGTGAGTGTTCAACATGGCAGCATTGTAGGCTATGGCTCTGCATCAGGCTCATCATGTATGTCACGTGCCTGTGAGTGTTCAACATGGCTGCATTGTAGGCTATGGCTCTGCATCAGGCTCACCATGTATGTCACGTGCCTGTGAGTGTTCAACATGGCTGCATTGTAGGCTATGGCTCTGCATCAGGCTCATCATGTATGTCACGTGCCTGTGAGTGTTCAACATGGCTGCATTGTAGGCTATGGCTCTGCATCAGACTCATCATGTATGTCACGTGCCTGTGAGTGTTCAACATGGCAGCATTGTAGGGTATGGCTTGCATCAGACTCATCATGTATGTCACGTGCCTGTGAGTGTTCAACATGGCTGCATTGTAGGCTATGGCTCTGCATCAGGCTCATCATGTATGTCACGTGCCTGTAAGTGTTCAACATGGCTGCATTGTAGGCTATGGCTCTGCATCAGGCTCATCATGTATGTCACGTGCCTGTGAGTGTTCAACATGGCTGCATTGTAGGCTATGGCTCTGCATCAGGCTCATCATGTATGTCACGTGCCTGTGAGTGTTCAACATGGCAGCATTGTAGGCTTATGGCTCTGCAAAGGAGCAGCTAGCATTTTACAGGACTGGAAGATGAGCATGAAAAAAAAACAATGGAAATAGTGTTTTGTGCTTCGGCTATGAGCTGGAGTCTTTCTGAAAACGACGGCCGTCTTAGTGCCAATCCTTCAGCCCAAGAGGAAGGAAGAATGTGGGGGTGGGTGGGGAAGGCGGAAGGGGAAGGTAATACTTGCCCCTGTGATGAGACAATTACGGACCCACAACTCCAAACGATTACTGCTTACGGCCTCAATTCACCGAGACGAATTGGTGCTGTAAACAGCATTGGTTTGCAGTTAGGGTAGGAATTGGTGCTGTAAATATCATTGGTTTGCTGTTAGGATATGGAATTGGTGCTGTAAACAGCATTGGTTAGCTGTTAGGGTATGTCATTGTCTCATCATGGAATTGGTGCTGTAAACAGCAT
>CM031608.1:95448289-95455789 GCA_018398815.1 Conus ventricosus | reverse complement strand
GGAAAGTGTGGGGAGTAGGAAACAGAAAGAAGAGAGAGGTGGAAAGGGTAGGAGTAGGAAACGAAAGAAGAGAGGGTGGGCGTAGGAGTAGGAAACAGAAAGAAGAGGAGGGTGGGGTAGGGATGAGTGGGGGGGGCTGGTGAAGAGGGCGAGCTAGAAGAAGGGGCAGTCAGAGAGAGAGAGAGAGAGAGAGAGAGGAGAGAGAGAGACAGACAGACAGACAGACAGACAGACAGGACAGACAGACAGACAGACAGGCAGACAGAGACTGACGGAGAAAGAGGGAGGGGGTTATATAGATATACAGACAGAAAGACCAGGACAGACAGGGATAGGAAGAGACATGAGGGAGATGATAAGCCGCTAGGAGAGAGGAGTGAGAGAGAGAGAGAGAGAGAGAGAGAGAGATTGAGAGAGAGAGAGGAGAGAGAGAGAGAGAGAGAGAGAGAGAGAGAGAGAGAGTCACGAGTCACGAGTCACGAATGTTTAATTGTCAGGCCAATCGCCCATTACAATGGAGTGAGGTTAATGAAACCAATGTTAACAGCATGTAACCACATTCATTCTTTCTTGTCTCAATTTTAAGGCTTTGAAAATAATAAGCCCATTTTTCTTACAGTTATTTCGTTGTTACAGGAGAGTAGCAATACACATTTAAACGTAGAATGGCGGATGTAGTACTTTTTTGGGATCAGTTCTTTCGAAGAGTTCATATGTATGACAAACAAGCAAAAAATGCACTTCTGTCTCTGGCACATTGGTACAAAATGGACAGTTAACGTCTCTGCTCCAGCCAAACATTGTACTGCATAAAATGACAATTCAGTGGGACATCCCAATTCTAAACCTGGAAAACGTGTTACGCACCCTGATGTTCATGATTTGACATAAATGAGTACTAATTGACAGGGATTGTCTGAAAGATGCATAAAAATTATAGAAAGTATATGACTCTAATTTCGCATGCCAATCCTGTGAAAACAATCTACAAGTCTCTGTTTAAAAGTTGCCATAAACATACGTATATTTCCGACCCCTTGAGCTTCCCAGACTACTCCAAACCCAAGTCTATACAAAACATTTCTAATTTTACATGCCCAAGTTTGATAGTTTTGACTCTGTAGGCTGAGTAGTATATGGTAAGCTTTCTTTGGATATCTATTGTCATCCATGTAAACAAGGCGTAACCAGAACTTTATACATTTTCAAATTCGTTTGTAACATACAGGGGTATCTGCCTGTTTCGCCGTATATCAAATGTTTAGGCGATTTGGGGTTAACACCCATCATCGTTTTAATGCAAACAAGTGGACCTTCTCGATTAATTCTTGATTTTCAACTAAACCCCATATTTCAGATCCATAAGTCAGGATCGGCTGTATTTGGCTATCAAAAAGCTTAAAAAAGATCTTAGGTGAGTGTTCACCAATGGACCACAACATTCTTATCAATCGCTACTGTTCCCTTCTTGGCTCTTTCTGCAAGATCAGACATTGTATACACAAAACTCAATCTTGTTGACAAATAAATGCCCAGGTACTTGTACATGTTCACAATTTTAAGTTCATTTCCATTAAAACACCATTTTTCATTCGCCGCCCAGTGTCCGCCGTTACGAAAAATAACAACATTTGATTTTTCCATATTTACAATAAGACCCAGGCGTTCTGCTGTATCAGACAGGATATTCAGCTGTGTCATGAAGGCCAATGATGCTGTCGATGTATAATGCCCACGTCATCAGCAAATAACAGTATCATATATTGTATAAAGTCTGGGGAACACTGGATACCATGCCGGCCAAATTAACTACGTCTTTTGTGAGCTCATTTATGAATAAGGAGAAAAGAACTGGTGAACACACCTCTCCCTGCTTCAAGCCTCGAGTGGGCACATAAATACATCAGTTAATTCACCATGGACACGTACCGTTGCTTTAAACGACATGATAAATCGATCTTAGAGCATTAAATATCTTGCCTTGCAATCCAGACTTGCGTAAACAGCCCATAATTTCCCTCTGCACACAGTGTCGAAAGCTTTGCGGAAATCTATAAATGCCACGTAAAGTTTTCTATGCCTCAAGTTGCTTTTGAGCCATAGCGAACATAGTGAAAACATGGTCTGCTGTGGAATAACCTTCCCTAAATCCAGCTTGCTCCTCGCCAAAAATACCATTTAGATCAATCCATCTTGAGATACGTTTGTTTAATATAAAACTGTACAGTTTACTACAAATATAAGAAGCGAGATTCCTCGATAATGTCAGGAATATTTGAGTCACCCTTTTAATGCAGGGGCTGGATAATTGACAAGGACCATTCATCTGGAAAACAGTCCATGATCAAACAGGTAGTTAAAGAATTTCAATAGGAAAGGCAAAATATGTTCTACACCATTTTATAAAACTCTCTATGAACCATCCGGACCTGCAGCTTTTCGGCTTTTGAGTGCATCGTACTGCCTCCCGAATTTCTCCTGTAGTGATTGCCTCATTCAGTGTGTCACAGTTAAATGTGACTTGGGCTGCATCATGAGCGTCAAAATTAGCATCTTCATTACCCTCAATGCTACCATCATCGCTACGGTCATTGCCACTGGCGTTGAAAACATTGGTGAAATGCTCGAACCATTCAGTTTTAGTTATTGTGTTTTGTCCACTAACTGAGGGTGATGCAGAACGGACGTATCCCAAAACTTTCTTGGATTATTCAAATTGTCGTGCAAGGAATGCAAAACATTTTCCTTGTAAGATTTCTTTTTACATTCAAGTAGCTCTTTGTACTGCCTTCTTTTCTCAGAATAAGCTATTCTGTCGGTATCGAGGTGAGATCTGCCCAACTGGTGCAGTTTCCTGCGCAAAAGAGTCCTAGTCTGTTTACATTCAAGATCGTACCATCTTTTTCTCTTTTCTGACCCAACATGTATAGTTTTTTTTCATACATTCACCAGCATATGTAAGCATTCGTTGAATTTGCTTAGTGCTTGATTTATATCAATTTCAATAAGTGACACAGCTTCGTCCATGATAATTTTGACATTTTCATTATGCATCAGGTCAGAGAACATTTCATACTTGTTCTCGTCCCATTTATACATACATACTGAAACAACTTTATGGGTGAATCAAGTTTTGGGAGAACCGATCAGCAAATACATTTAAAGATATTTCGATCGCCGCATGCTTCGATTCAACCATAGGAACAACGTTAAAACAATCACATCTGTCTAGCAACCGGTTTGAAATCAAACAGTATCCACAACACTACATCCAGTTTGCAGTATATATGTTTATATTCCCTGAAAAAGACTTCGATTCCAATCCGTTCAAGATACAAAGCTCATACTGGTCACATACAGATAGTAACAAGCGACCAAAGGGTTGACTATGCTATCTGAAGACGTACGTAATCTATCATGGGAATTAGTTGCATCCTCCGTGTCCACAGGTGCTCGTAAATCATAAAAATTCGTTTGATATGTTGCTTTTTTGTGAATTTAGGGAACAGTTCGTGAGTTTAAATCTCCACAAATCATAATTGGAACATCATTATATCATTTCCAAGATCGAGCAAGCAGTCTTCCAACAGACTAACACCATTATAAATGTCCGTTTCCTGGTAATAAGGCGAATTTTCAGGGGGAATGTAAACTCCAATTATCAGCAATCAGACATGGTTCCCATGAGCTGGCGAGACACTTCAGAATAACAATATTGTCCATTTCACATTCAACTCTACGTACATATTTACTAAGTGATTTCGAACAAGGAAACAACACCTCCTGATAGACGACCATGTACACTGTCTGATACTTTATACCAGGTGAAACATATGCTACATGTGAAGGGCTAAATGATCAGGAAATGTGTGGGAAAAAGTTTCCAATAAGAGGACAAAGTCATACTTTGCAACAAAATGTGGGTAATCAAGTTCATTCGCAATCCTCCATATGCCTTCTACATTAAATGACACAAAACGTAGTCTTTGATGTGTACTGACGAACAAGGCTGATTCAACAGCACTGTCAGAGTGGTCACACTGAGTCACTGCGGACAGTGGAGAGTCATTATCATCGACACTAATGACGGCATGCACATTATCGTCATAAAAGTTGCTACATTTCACATCAGAGTTATCGTCGAGTTCAAAACAGTTTGAGATTTGTTTGTGTCACTATTAAGTCGTAAAAGGATCAAAACTAGGGCGATGGCCTGATTGCTATTTCACACAACTGGAATTCGGCAATGCCAGAATTTTGAGTTGGTGTGTTCCGGTGCCGTCCTTGGGAAGTGTTGCTTGGTGGACGCAGAGAGAGCAGACCTCTGGTTTCAGGTTCGCACAGGTGTCGCCGGGGGCGGCTGATTGCAATCAGAACGTGGCTGTCCCACCAAACGTGACCTCCCTCGTCCCCTCCCTCCACTGCATCTTTCTTTGCCGTTGATGACTGCTCCGTCGGAGTCCTCAGAGGAGAGCCCGACCATGACCACGGGGGAGGCAATGAGATGGCTGGAAGCTGGTACCCTCCTCGGCAGTGTCGTCCTCGTCTCCTGCACGTTGAGGACTGTGTGCGTTGGCCCGTGCTGCACTCCGCCTGATGTTGTGTCCTGCGTGTGATCCTCGGAGAGACCGGCGTCGTCGGCATCTTCCATCTGATGGGGACAGGCAGCTGTGGTGTCCTGGCTTTGTGCCACAGCATCAGCGTAGGTAGGGGCCGGGGACACTGGTGGGAAAAGGGTGGTAACAGAGGGGCGATGATCAGCGGGGTAAAGACTGGGGTGGGCCTGTTGTCACGTCTGTAACTGCTGTCTGGGTGTCTTCGGGATTCTGTGACGATCAGCTTGCCTCTGGAATAGTAGCCATGCTTGCCTTCCTGATGGGAGCTGCGCCATGGTGTTCCTCTGCTGCCTCGTCAGGTCCCCTGCCACTCGTATGCTGTCCGAGTCCCGCATCTGGCTCTTCCCCTCGCGGTCTTTCATAACAACCATAGCGTCCCTCCATCTGTGGAACTTTACAATGACCGGGCGTGGCCTGCTGGAGTTGGGAGATGGTAAGCCAAGACGATGTGCCCTATCGATGTCGTCCATCGTCCAGCTTTTCTGACGGAAATAGTGATTCAGATGCTGAATCACTCTCTCCATACATCGATCGTGGGATTCGCCTTCCTCTTCTCGTAATCCATACAGCCATCATAGCCCTACTTGGTGCTGACTTCATCGTTTTAATGACCGTGCTCATCGCCTGAATGAGAGAGAGAGAGAGAGGAAGAGAGAGAGAGAGAGAGAGAGAGAAAAGAGAGAGAGAGAGAGAGAGAGGAGAGAGAGAGAGAGGAGAGAGAGAGAGAGGGAGAGGAGAGAGAGAGGAGAGAGAGAGAGAGAGAGAGAGATGAGAGAGAGGGAAGAGAGGAGGATGAGAAAGTAGAGAGAGAGAAAGAGAGAGAGAGAGAGAGATGAGAGAGAGAATGCGAATGCGAACGCAAATGCGAAATGGTTGTATTCATTAGGTATAGCCCTTATGAATTGGTGTGAGGTAAACACAGCATTCAACAATGAACGTGTTCATGAAATAGGACATTTGAAATACAGATTACGAGGTCATAATTTCTCTGACTTAAAAAGTTTTATACAAGGAAAGCGATAAATTCCTAACATCACTGTGTTTGAGGATGCCATCAACAAGCAGAGTTTAAAGACACAAGGGCATTGATAATATTTGTGGGAATAAATTTTCTTAATTTTACTAAGAGCTGGCAGCATAAACAAAATGTACTTCATCTTCTTAGACTTTTTGCATAAACAACATATAGATTTGCTTCATTGTGTTCTTGTATCTATAATGATGCACGCTATCTCTGAAATCCCAGCCTAAATCTCGTTGTTATATATTTCAAATGACTATCATATTCAACAAAAGGTTTTGTTTTTATTTCATGTGTATTACAAAACATCATAAACATATTAAATCTTTCACTGTTTTGGACATGATCATGCCATTTTTGCCATCTGCAATCAATTAGACGTTGACGAAAAACATATAAATCCCTTAACATTGCTAACGCCCTGATTCATCCACACTTTTCCAAAACCATATTCGTATAAACATGTGGGTATATCCGATACCCAATTTTGCTTTCCTTTCTTATCTAATTCAACCAACATATTATATGCTTTACGAGGTAAGCGACACTCATCCATCTGAAGCAAATTTAACAAATAACGAATGCGCTGAACAGTAGCATTTAAATATAAGGGATATCTATTGGTTTCACCATAAACTAAATCATTGGGTGTACACATGCTTACACCTAAAAAATTCCTTTAAAGCAAATAAGTGCACAGATTCAGAAAATAAAGCAGCTCTGTTGAGTCCCCACAGTTCCGAGCCATACTGTACAGCAGGTTGCACATGACAATCAAATATTTTAACAAATAATGTCAACGAATTGCTATTGATTGAAGATAATTTTCTCATGATGCCAAGCAGACCCCTCTTTGCTCTACTAGCAAGATCCTTGCAAGCAGCAGTAAAGCTTAAACGAGTGGAAAACAAAATCCCTAAGTATTTATACACGTTTACTACCGGCATTAAAACACCATTATAAGTCCATCTTTCTCTCGCACCCAAAACACCACCTTTCCGAAACACTATTATGTTACTTTTTGCCATATTAACGTTCAACTGAAGGGCCAGTGCTGAATTTCGTAAAATTTAGAAATTATAGAGTTTGTTTCTTACCGCCAATGACATTGACAAATAAAGCACATGACAAGTTTATTTATTTGTCAATGTCATTGGCGGTAAGAAACAAACTCTATAATTTCTAAATTTTACTTCGTTCGCCGCCATCAGTCACTCCATTTTAAAAATTGAATTTCGTAAGTTATTAAGCTGGGTCTGAAGAACAATGATGTTTCAGACAATAGAACAATATCATCTGCCAGTAAAAGAATAAACAACTCAAATGCATCATAAGAAAACATCAGGGGGAAGAGTGAGAGGCAGGGAGGGGGAGAGGAGAGAGAGAGAGAGAGAGGAGAGAGAGAGAGAGAGAGAGAGAGAGAGAGAGAGAGAGAGAGAGAGAGAGAGAGAGAGAGAGAGAGAGAGAGAGAGGAGAGAGTAATGCGAGTCGTCGCAGACATAAACTGTTAGGACACGAATCAACAGCAACATTTTTATTAAAACGGCAACGGAGTTAGCTCACGAACAAGGGAGTTCAAGTTGAAGTCATTTTTTTATTTTTTATTTTGTTGTTGTTGTTGTTGTTGTTGTTGTTGTTGTTGTTGTTGTTGTTGTTATTGTTGTTCGCACTGAAGACCTATCAATTTGGAAAAGAAAGTGAACAATCCACTCTGCCCATTGTCTCTCTCCCTCCCTCCCTCCCTGCAGGTGTACACACTCATCACTACTCCCCACATGGCTCAAGACTCTTTGAGCCAGGTGTACACACTTATCACTACTCCCCACATGGCTCAAGACTCTTTGAGCCAGGTGTACACACATC
>CM031608.1:95415789-95443289 GCA_018398815.1 Conus ventricosus | reverse complement strand
ATCTTCATTCTCCCAAAACGGCTCATGTCTACAATCTCTGTTCCTTCTTCTGTCCAACTTGGTACCTCTCTCATTCAGACCTCTACCACTGTGCGAAATCTAGGCGTTGTTCTTGATCAGACACTCTCTTTTCAAAATCAGATTTCTTCTATCTGCCGTGCTTGCTACTTGGAGCTTCGGCGAATCAGTTCTGTGCGCCACCTTCTGTCTGAAGAAGCCACCAAGACTCTGGTTTCTGCTTTCATTCTTTCAAGACTTGACTACTGTAATTCTCTTCTTGCTGGCTGTCCACAGAATCTCCTTGCAAAATTGCAGAAAGTCCAAAATAATGCTGCTCGCCTTGTCTCGAAATCTCCGAAAACCTCTCATGTTTCTCCCTTGCTTAAATCTTTGCACTGGCTTCCTGTTGAAAAACGCATCAAGTACAAACTTTCTTTGCTCTGCTACAAGGCATTGGATGGCCTCGCTCCATCTTACCTCTCTAAACTTCTGTCGACCTATACTCCTTCCAGACAGCTTCGCTCTTCTTCTGACATTCGCATTCTGCAGATCCCTCGTTTTCGAGCCAGAACACTTGGTGAACGTTCTTTTTCTTTTCAGGCTCCTTCCTGCTGGAACAATCTCCCTTCTGCACTCCGAAACTCAACAGTCTTTCTTCTTTCAAGTCCTCCCTCAAAACAACTCTCTTCAAAACATAATTTTTCTGCTCCTTCGCTGGTGTGTGTGTGTGTGTGTGTGTGTGTGTGTGTGTGTGTGTGTGTGTGTGTGTGTGTGTGTGTGTGTGTGTGTGTGTGTGTGTGTGTGTGTGTGTGTGTGTGTGTGTGTGTTAGGGCTTATTGCTGTAAGCGCTTAGGGCTTTTGTTTAAGATTAAGCGCACTAAATGTTCCTTATTATATTATTATTATTATTAAGAAACTACTGATTTTGTTTAATCTATGCTGATATTTGATCTTTATGTGATTTAAGAATCTTAATGTGGTTGTTCTTTTCATAGTGAGTTTCATCCACAGACATATGTCATCAGCAAACTACTAAAACTATGTCTTTGGATAAGCCTTTGGTTATATTTGCAATTAGGATATTAAATAAGATTGGAGATCAAACTGATCCTTGTGGAAGACCAATTTATGGTGTTCTAGTGGTGAAATGTGCATGCTCTATTGTTGTTTGAATAACTATATTTTGAAGGAAAACTTTGACATAATCTTACATGGTTCCATGTATTCCAATAGTTTTCAGTTTCTACAAAAATAGTTTATGCCACACTTCTTCGTACGCTTTCCTTATGTCAAAGAAAGTTGCCAAAATATATTTTTCATCTTGCGAATTGTTGTTTAACATGTGTTGTGAGTTTCACTAGATGTTCTGTTGCTGATCTGCCTTACCAGCTTGATTTATATATAGGGATAATTTAATGTTTATTACAATCTGTTTAGGACAATTCTTTCCATTAGTTTGCACATATGCGACGTTAGGGCCATTGGGTGGTAGCTGTTTATGTTACTTCGAGGTTTTCCTTGTTTATGTATAGGAACAATGATAGAATGCTTCCATAATTAAGGCAAATTGCCATTTTCCCAGCATTTTAGAATGAACACTGAGATAAAGCGTTTAACATTAGGTGGGGCATGACGCAACATTTCATTAGAGATACCATCTAAACCCACTGATTTTTTTTGGTTCCCAGATTGGCAAGACATTCTTCTACTTTTTGAAGTGTTATGGGAGCATTCAGATAGTGGTTTATTACAGGGCCTGGATCGTTCTCGGTGAAGTGTTCTTCTTCTTGCTCTCTGTGCAGTCTATTTTCTGTTGATAAACTATCTTTGCTGCCATTTTTGGCGAATATGTCAACAAAAGCTTCGGCGTTTTCTTGATTAGAAGAGAAATCAGAGTCTGGGAGCTTGACAGGACATTTTGGCAAGTTTACTCCATTTTTCATTATTCTTAACTTTTCCCACACTTTTTGAAAAATCTTTATAATTTGTTACTTCATTCGTACAAACGTTAGACCAATATTGCCGTTTTGCTTGTGCTGTGATGTGATTAAAATGATTTTTTGCTCTTTTTTTTTTCTCAAGAAGCTTTTAGCGCGCTCTTCTCCTTTGCTTCGTAAATATTCTTTCAGTTTGAAGTTTTTCTCTTTTTCCTCTTTTTCACGTGTCTCAATCCACCAGACATTACCTGAGTGCTTTTTTTAACTTGATTGAACAGCTGTTATCCTAGGTATTGACTGATTCGCGGCAGAAAGCATTCTGAAACTGATCCTATAGGTTGTCAGTAGTTGAGCATCAAGTTCTTTTGTGTCGACATAGACAGTTTTTAGTAATTCCGTGAATTTACCCCAGTTAGCTAGTTTATAAATATATTCTGGGACTTTTTTCTTTGCCAGATCTGTTGATTCAAGCCTTGAAGTTTCGAAGGTAGTATAGTAAAGATAGCAATTATGATCACTATTGTCATCGAGGGTATGCCAGTCACAAAGTGGTGCTAGATCTGCAGATATCAAGATCTATTGCACTTGGCTTGTGCTTAGGGCTGTCAGGAACACGTGTTATTATCCCGTCATTCAAAAGATTTCTCTCTCTCTCTCTCTCTCTCTCTCTCTCTCTCTCTCTCTCTCTCTCTCTCTCTCTCTCTCTCTCTGTGAGTGTGTGTGTGTGTGTGTGTGTGTGTGTGTGTGTGTGTGTGTGTGTGTGTGTGTGTGTGTGTGTGTGCTCGCGCGCGTGCATGTGCCTCTGTGTGTGTGTGTGTGTGTGTGTGTGTGTGTGTGTGTGTGTGTGTGTGTGTGTGTGTGTGTGTGTGGTGTGTGTGTGTGTGTGTGTGTGTGTGTGTGTGTGTGTGGGCGTGCGCGCGTCCGCGCGCTCATGTGTGCGCGTGTATGTGTGTGTGTGTGTGTGTGTGTGTGTGTGGGCGTGCCCGCGTCCGCGCGCTCATGTGTGCGCGTGTATGTGTCCATGCACGCAGAAAAGAGAAAAAAGTTTTAGATCAAGAAAAACCAACATGAAAGAAAGTGGGGAAACAGCGCAGAAAGAAGAAGATACAGCAAAAGGAAGGAAGGAAGGAAGGAAGGAAGGAAGGAAGGAAGGAAGGAAGGAAGGAAGGAAGAAGGCTTAACAGTGAGGACACGAAAGGACAGAAGAGCAGAAAGAAGAAGATACAGCAAAAGGAACACGAAGGAAGGAAGGAAGGAAGGAAGGAAGAAGGCTTAATAGTGAGGACACGAAAGGACAGAAAAGCAGAACGAAGAAGACACAGCAAAAGGAAAACGAAAGAAGGAAGAAAGGAAGGAAGGAAGGAAGGAAGGAAGGAAAAAGGTTTAATAGTGAAGACACGAAAGGACAGAAGAGCAGTTCTCTCCCAAAGTAGACTTCCTGTCTGCCTCGTTATCGCACAGCACCTTGTACTGTTTCTATGACGACCATCTTGAGACCCAAGATTTGGTACCACAAGAACTTCCGCCATCACCCTTCAGATGACTACCCATCCTCCCTTATCTCCCTCCCCAACCTTTCCACTTCTTCCTGGCACCGCGCTTCTTCCAACCATTTCTCTGCCCAGATGTGGTATCTATGTACACTGGCTTCACCTCCCCAACCTTTCCACGCACCGCGCTCCTTCCAACCATTCCTCTGCACAGATGTTGTATCTATTGTACACTGGCTTTCTTTCTTTTCGTCTACTCGAGGGTTATCTCATTTTCTTTCATTTGAACTCGTGAATATGTTGAGTTTTTTTTTCCTGAGAGCGACAGAGACGAGCTTTTTACTTCGCGCCCGAGGACCCTATGAAGAGTCCTGGCAATAGTTTGGCTTTGCCCGAGGACCCTATGAAGAGTCCAGGCAATAGTTTGGCTTTGCCCGAGGACCCTATGAAGAGTCCTGGCAATAGTTTGGCTTTGCCCGAGGACCCTATGAAGAGTCCAGGCAATAGTTTGGCTTAGCGCCGTCTCCAGCCAACAGCTGGTGATCTGATGCAGGCAAAATAGCATGAGCACTGTCTTCAGGAGATGGCGCTTGAGGGGCAACGAGGCTTGTCATCCACAGACAGCAAGATAACTCTCCCCCTTGCCCTCCACTGGACACCAGAAGATAGTTTGCAGGAGAGGAAGACCCAAGAGCACCGGGCGACGGAGAGTGGAGAGTAAACTGACGGACCTGCAGCTCGTCTAGAGACTGTCCAGATGAAAGCTCACAGCAGACCAGCCTGGACGATCGTTGTTACTGCCACCACAGGCAGGACGGACGCTTAGAACATGAAGTATCGACTCCAACTTTAAGTGTAGGAACGCACGTGCTGTAAAATGAACGAACGCGTCTGTAAAGGCGATATTCTCAGTGTTAGCCCCTACCCCCTATGGAGTTACAGTATGTGACGGCACCAAACCAAGCAATGGTCATGTCTGAAACCTCGCTACAACCCGGGTTAAATTTGCACAGGCTGTATGCCACTAGCCAACACTGGGAAACCTGTCACGACATACAACCCGGGTTACACTTCACAGGCTGTATGCCACTAGCCACCATTGGGAAACCTGTCACGATATACAACACGGGTTAAACTTGCACAGGCTGGATGCAACTAGCCACCATTGGGAAACCTGTCACGATATACAACACGGGTTAAACGTGCACAGGCTGTATGCCATTAGCCACCATTGGGAAACCTGTCACGATATACAACACGGGTTAAACTTGCACAGGCTGTATGCCATTAGCCACCATTGGGAAACCTGTCACGATATACAACACGGGTTACACTTGCACAGGCTGTATGCCACTAGCCACCATTGGGAAACCTGTCACGATATACAACACGGGTTAAACTTGCACAGGCTGGATGCAGCTAGCCAACATTGCCAAACCTGTCACGATATACAACACGGGTTAAACGTGCACAGACTGTATCCCACTAGCCACCATTGGGAAACCTGTCACGATATACAACAAGGGTTAAACTTGTACAGGCTGTATGCCACTAGCCACCATTGGGAAACCTGTCACGATATACAACAAGGGTTAAACTTGCACAGACTGTATGCCACTAGCCAACATGGGGAAACCTGTCACGATATACAACACGGGTTAAAGTTGCACAGGCTGTATGCAGCTAGCCAACATGGGGAAACCTGTCACGATGTATCAAAAGAAATTCCACCTAAAAACATCAACATCAAAAATACAGTCCTTGCATTACGCATGCTCGACGAAAGCCAAACAACAGCAAACATCAACTCTCTTACCGAGGCATGAATGGCATTCAAATGACGCACGACTGCAGGAATGACGCACGCACGGATACACAGGCCCAGACCCAGGCGCGCACACACACACAAAACACACACACACACACACACACACACACACACACACACACACACACACACACACACACACACACACACACACACACACACACACACACACACACACACACACAAACACACACACAAAGATAAACAATCACATACACACACACAAGTGCATGGTAAAAGTGTCAATTTTCAATTTTTACAATGATAATTCGTATGCTTTAATACTGTTATTTACCATGTATTTCTAATAAAATCATCTAAGCAATGACTTCAGCTCTTCAGTTTTTGAGAGCTACTGCACAGGACATTCGCAAACAAACAAAATCCTGGACCCGATTTTGATCATGGAAAAAAAAAAGCAATTACAATGTCAATGTTTAGATACTTGAACAGACAGAAAGCGAACGAGCGAGCGAGCGAGCGAGAGAGAGAGAGAGAGAGAGAGAGAGAGAGAGAGAGAGACTGAGAGAGATACAGACAGACAGACAGACAGACAGACAGACAGACAGACAGACAGAGAAAGACGGGGGGAGGGGGAGGGGGGGGGGGGGAGGGGGGAAGGGGGGGGGAGCTCGTACACACGCTGACAGAGAGAGAACTCAAAACTCTGAACTTTCAACATACATACGTCGACCTTGCGCCATAAGACAAGAGCAAGGGGGGAGGAGGGGGGGGGGGGGGGAGGATAAAGTTGTGTTGTAACCACATCGATAATTAAATGAAATGTGTAATACAATATAGATTAATGCAGTTTGTTATAACTGCACATGCACATAATAGACAGATTTTTTTTTTCCTTCTAGATAATGTTGCTTGTCAATGTTAGATTGTAACCTCAAAACTAGCTTCTTCCTCATGCTGAATGCATAAAACACAAATCTGGACTAATTATGTATTAACATAATATTTGCTGATTTAATTAGAATTAAAAGGGAAATTCAGTCGACTGTTTGAGAAATTTCCTAGAGAAAACAGTTGAAGAAGAAATACTGTTAATTCTCAGTTTGACCCATGCATAGACCCTATCCACGCTGACAGCCCTGATATGGCCCTTTGCGGTCGGCTGGACTATAAGCAACATTACCTTACCTATCCTGACATAATGTGCTATAACGGTACACACTATCATTAAATGATTAGACGACGAATCTCATTTGCGTATCTGAGACGCGAACACAGTATACATTCATGTATAAATCATATCTTTCTTTAAAAAAAAAAATTGAGATGATCTGCAAATTTCATATCTATTACGGTCTCTTATAGTTCCAAACCATTCCTAAACGAATAATGAATACGCCTCTGGTTGAATAAAATAAAATTAAACATCTCCCTACATTTTGTTGTAACCAAACGATGTGAAATACAGCCATACACAAAATTTCTCTGATATTTAGACCTAGCATTGCACTCCAGAAGAAACCAGTTCCGACACTTGATAAGCTTTAGTAGCTATCATTTCAATCTCCATCTGCAACAGTCTAAATCCATGTGATATTAAGCTTTAGTAGCTATCATTTCAATCTCCATCTGCAACAGTCTAAATCCATGTGATATTAAGCTTTAGTAGCTATCATTTCAATCTCCATCTGCAACAGCCTAAATCCATGTGACATTATATGCATTCACGTACAACGGATATCTGGTCAAGTCTCTATGTACCATTTTATTTGGTGTTCTTACAAGAACACCCAAGAATCTTTTACGTGCTATCATGTGCACCTTTTCCAAGTGATCAAGTCTGTTTAAGCCCGTTACTTCAGACGAGTACAATAGTGTTGGTTGTATACTAGTATTTAGAATCATGCATTCAGAAAAGGTGGATTTTTAGGAAAAGTTAAAACCGGTTCAACGATGTATGTGGTAAATAGTTATTGCTATTTGAAACACAAATTTAGAATTATGAGCAGTGCTAAAAAGGGTACGTTGCACTCAGCAACAACAGATTAAAAAAAAGGTTGCACTCCTTTTTCGTAGAGTCAGAAATATAAAAAAGAATGAATGCTCAGAGAGAGAGAGAGAGAGAGAGAGAGAGAGAGAGGGGGGGGGGTTGGGGCGAAGGAGCGGGGTGGGGGGGGGGGACACAAAAAGTCGCAACGGATCGATTTGACCCGAAATAACATTCTTTAAAGCAGGAAACGCCATAGCGATTTGACAACAGAAAGAAGACACGCCCATCATGGCTTCCCTGTGCAGTGCAGGTATCGGTTGACATTCCCTGTGCTTTCTTCCCACACTATTCATTTCCTCT
The DNA here is from genome assembly GCA_018398815.1 of Conus ventricosus. NCBI lineage: Eukaryota > Metazoa > Mollusca > Gastropoda > Neogastropoda > Conidae > Conus > Conus ventricosus. Next base: position 95,435,723 of record CM031608.1, on the reverse strand, counting down.
CCAACTCCACGTCTCTCCCTCCCGTCCTGTAATTGGGATCAAACGGATTCGGAGTCAGGAAATTAGACCAGCCAAAAAGCGAAAGGTGCCCGTGGTAGAGCACGCGTGGGAAAAAACAGAAAGTGTGAACTGGATCTGCGTTCAGTCACGTCTTTTGGCAGACCTTCGCCTGTCTTTAGGTTTCCTACACTTCACTCCGTCTTCACCCACTCTTGCAGACATTTGTTTCATACTCTTGCCAATCTTAGATTTTAGAGTGTCGACTCCTTTTTCTTCTACCCTGCCTATCCCTCCCCCCTTCCCACACTCACACACACACACACACTTCAGTCTCTGTTGTCCCTGCCCATCACTACTCAGGGCTTCTGCTGCCTATTGCGTACAAGCAGTCACCTGACTTCCATCATCCAGCTGAAGTCTTCTCATGTACGTTTGAAGTACTTCATACTGCTATGGTTACATTTTGAAAAAAAGAAAGAAAAAAAAGAAAGATAAGGCCCCGACTCGAGTAGCTGCTGTAACATACATTTTAAAGGTCCAAGATCATTGCCACATTCCTCGATGCCTGTGAGACCTAGACTCTGACAGCTGAACTTGAGAGAAGGATTCAGGCATTAGAGATCCTTGGCATCTCATAGGACCACATTACCAACTTGAAGGTCGAGACCAGAGTAAGGTTAGCCATGGGACCATATGAAGACCTGTCGTCCGCAGTGCAAAGGAAGAAAAGGAGATGGTATGGTCGTGTATGAAGATCAACAGTATATGCTAAAAACCATTCTACAAGGAACAGTGCGAGGAAGCAGGATAGGAAGACAGAGAAAGAGATGGGAGGACAACATCAGTGCATGGACTGGCCTCACACTCAGCAGCTACCTCAGAGCGTCTGAGAACCGGGAGCAGGGGAGGCAGCTGGTGCGAAGTGTTCTGTGGCGCCCCAACGGCCTTCAAGACTCCGGGATAGGCGATAGGTGATAGGTGATAGGCGCTTGTTGCTCGTGACGGGATAGGTGATAGGCGCTTGTTCCTCGTGACGTGATAGGTGATAGGCACTTGTTCCTGGTGACGTGATAGGTGACATGCGCTTGTTCCTCGTGACGTGATAGGCGATAGGCGCTTGTTTCTCGTGACGTGATAGGTGATAGGCGCTTGTTCCTCGTGACGTGATAGGTGATAGGCGCTTGTTGCTCGTGACGTGATAGGTGATGGGCGCTTGTTCTTCGTGACGTGATAGGTGATAGGCGCTTGTCCCTCGTGACGTGATAGGTGATAGGCGCTTGTTGCTCGTGACGTGATAGGTGATAGGCGCTTGTTCCTCGTGACGTGATAGGTGATAGGCGCTTGTGCCTGGTGACGTGATAGGTGATAGGCGCTTGTTGCTCGTGACGTGATAGGTGATAGGCGCTTGTGCCTGGTGACGTGATAGGTGATAGGCGCTTTGTTCCTGGTGACGTGATAGGTGATAGGCGCTTGTTCCTGGTGACGTGATAGGTGACAGGCGCTTGCTCCTCGTGACTCGCAACAATTGAGTCAAGGGACCCCGGGGCTTGTTCCTCCTCCCACTACACCTTTGCGCTATCCTTGCCGTCTTTTCTCTACCGTTGACAATTTGTTTTCTTTTTGTGAGTACCCTTGTCTTACCTTTACAAACTCAGTTTTGTTCTTTTCTTTTTTAATACTTGGTCATGTCCGTTCTATACTCCTGCCTATATTTCCATATTTTTGTCAACTATTTTTTCTTCGTCGTACTTTTCTTCTACTAGTTTTCGCATTTTCCCCTTTCTTGCTCACCGTTTTCAGGACTCGTGTCTATCCCTTCCTACCATCCCCTCCTCCCCCCCCCCCCCCCCCCCCTATCCTATGCATTCGTTTCCCAGCCATGACCCTTTCTTCCAGCTTTGGCCGTTTCCCTCGCTTGCCTGGTTTTCATTCCTCTTGTCTGCCCCTTTACCTCTATGGCCTCCTGTCTCGTGCTTTTGTTGCCTATGTCACCGTCCCTGTCCCTCATCCCTCCCTTTACTGTTGTTGACCACTGTCCCTGTCCCTCATCCCTCCCTTTACTGTTGATGACCACTGTCCCTGTCCTCATCCCTCCCTTTACTGTTGTTGACCACTGTCCTTGTCCCTCATCCCTCCCTTTACTGTTGTTGACCACTGTCCTTGTCCTCATCCCTCCCTTTCCTGTTGATGACCACTGTCCCTGTCCCTCATCCCTCCCTTTACTGTTGTTAACCACTGTCCCTGTCCCGCATCCCTCCCTTTACTATTGATGACCACTGTCCCTGTCCCTCATCCTCCCTTTACTGTTGTTGACCCTGTCCCTGTCCTCATCCCTCCTTTACTGTTGTTGACCACTGTCCTTGTCCCTCATCCTCCCTTTACTGTTGTTGACCACTGTTCCCCATCCCTCCCTTTACTGTTGTTGACCATGTCCTTGTCCCTCATCCCTCCCTTTACTGTTGTTGACCACTGTTCTCATCCCTCCCTTTACTGTTGTTGACCACTGTCCCTCATCCCTCCCTTTACTGTTGTTGACCATGTCCTTGTCCCTCATCCCTCCCTTTACTGTTGTTGACCACTGTTCCTCATCCCTCCCTTTACTGTTGTTGACCATGTCACTGTCCCTCATCCCTCCCTTTACTGTTGTTGACCATGTCACTGTGCCTCATCCCTCCCTTTACTGTTGTTGACCACTGTTCCTCATCCCTCCCTTTACTGTTGTTGACCACTGTCCTCATCCCTCCCTTTACTGTTGTTGACCACTGTTCCTCATCCCTCCCTTTACTGTTGTTGACCACTGTCCCTCATCCCTCCCTTTACTGTTGTTGACCACTGTTCCTCATCCCTCCCTTTACTGTTGTTGACCACTGTCCCTCATCCCTCCCTTTACTGTTGTTGACACTGTTCCTCATCCCTCCCTTTACTGTTGTTGACCACTGTCCCTCATCCCTCCCTTTACTGTTGTTGACCACTGTCCCTCATCCCTCCCTTTACTGTTGTTGACCACTGTTCCTCATCCCTCGCTTTACTGTTGTTGACCATGTCACTGTCCCTCATCCCTCCCTTTACTGTTGTTGACCACTGTTCCTCATCCCTCGCTTTACTGTTGTTGACCATGTCACTGTCCCTCATCCCTCCCTTTACTGTTGTTGACCACTGTTCCTCATCCCTCCCTTTACTGTTGTTGACCACTGTCCTTGTTCCTCATCCCTCCCTTTACTGTTGTTGACCATGTCACTGTCCCTCATCCCTCCCTTTACTGTTGTTGACCACTGTTCCTCATCCCTCCCTTTACTGTTGTTGACCACTGTCCTTGTTCCTCATCCCTCCCTTTATTGTTTGTTGACCACTGTTCCTCATCCCTCCCTTTACTGTTGTTGACCATGTCACTGTCCCTCATCCCTCCCTTTACTGTTGATGACCATGTCACTGTCCCTCATCCCTCCCTTTACTGTTGTTGACCAATGTCCCTCATCCCTCCCTTTACTGTTGTTGACCACTGTCCCTCATCCCTCCCTTTACTGTTGTTGACCATGTCCTTGTCCTCATCCCTCCCTTTACTGTTGTTGACCACTGTCCTTGTCCCTCATCCCTCCTTTTCTGTTGTTGACCACTGTCCTTGTCCCTCATCCCTCCTTTACTGCTGTTGACCACTGTCCTTTTCCCTCATCCCTCCCTTTACTGTTGTTGACCACTGTCCTTGTTCCTCATCCCTCCCTTTTCTGTTGTTGACCACTGTCCTTGTCCCTCATCCCTCTCTTTACTGCTGTTGACCACTGTCCTTGTCCCTCATCCCTCCCTTTACTGTTGTTGACCACTGTCCTTGTCCGTCATCCCTCCCTTTACTGTTGTTGACCACTGTCCTTGTCCCTCATCCCTCCCTTTACTGTTGTTGACCACTGTCCTTGTCCCTAATCCCTCCCTTTACTGTTCTTGATCACTGTCCCTCTCCCTCCCTTTACTGTTGTTGACCACTGTTCCTCATCCCTCCCTTTACTGCTGCTGACCACTGTTCCTCATCCCTCCCTTTACTGCTGCTGACCACTGTCCCTCATCCCTCCCTTTACTGCTGCTGACCACTGTCCCTCATCCCTCCTTTACTGTTGTTGACCACTGTTCCTCATCCCTCCCTTTACTGTTGTTGACCATGTCACTGTCCCTCATCCCTCCCTTTACTGTTGTTGACCACTGTCCCTCATCCCTCCCTTTACTGTTGTTGACCATGTCACTGTCTCTCATCCCTCCCTTTACTGTTGTTGACCATGTCACTGTCCCTCATCCTCCCTTTACTGTTGTTGACCATGTCACTGTCTCTCATCCCTCCCTTTACTGTTGTTGACCACTGTTCCTCATCCCTCCATATACTGTTGTTGACCATGTCACTGTCCCTCATCCTCCCTTTACTGTTGTTGACCATGTCACTGTCTCTATCCCTCCCTTTACTGTTGTTGACCAAGTCACTGTCCCTGTCCCTCATCCCTCCTTTTACTGTTGTTGACCATGTCACTGTTCCTCATCCCTCCCTTTACTGTTGTTGACCACTGTCCTTGTCCCTCATCCCTCCCTTTACTGTTGTTGACCACTGTCCCTCATCCCTCCCTTTACTGTTGTTGACCATGTCACTGTCGTCATCCCTCCCTTTACTGTTGTTGACCACTGTCCTTGTCCCCCACCCCTCCCTTTACTGTTGTTGACCATGTCACTGTCCCTCATCCCTCCCTTTACTGTTGTTGACCATGTCACTGTCCCTCATCCCTCCCTTTACTGTTGTTGACCATGTCACTGTCCCTCATCCCTCCCTTTACTGTTGTTGACCACTGTCCTTGTCCCTCATCCCTCCCTTTACTGTTGTTGACCACTGTCCTTGTCCCTCATCCCTCCCTTTTCTGTTATTGACTATGTCATTGTTCTTGTCCTTCATCCCTCCTTTCCTCCTCTCCTCTCTCCTATTTACCTATTTACTTAGTGTGTGCCTTTTTCTGTTCACTATTTTTTCAAACCCTTTCCTATTTTCTGCCACCCTTGCCAACGTTTTTTTTCAACCTTGCTTCCCAAATCTTCTCTTCTCTCTCTCCTCTCTCTCTCTCTCTCTCTCTCTCCTCTCTCTCTCTCTCTCTCTCTCTCTTCTGTCTCTCTCTGTCTCTCTCTCTCTCTCTCTCTCTCTCTCTCTTCTCTCTCTCTCTCTCTCTCTCTCTCTCCAACATTTTGTCTACTTTGTCTCTACCTTCGCTGACTTTCCTCCAACCTTTTTCCCTGCGCTAGCCTTTTGTTTCACCCAACCCTCCCTAAGTCACGGTATATCTATGTCCAGCCCTTGCCCACTGTGTTCACACCTGTCCTGTTTTGCCATGGTCATACTATGTCCCAGCCCTTGCCCACTGTGTTCACACTGTCCTGTTTTGCCCATGGTATACTATGTCCAGCCTTGCCACTGTGTTCACACCTGTCCTTTGCCATGGTATACTATGTCCAGCCCTTGCCCACTGTGTTCACACCTGTCCTGTTTTGCCATGGTATACTATGTCCAGCCCTTGCCACTGTGTTCACACCTGTCCTTTGCCACGGTATACTATGTCCAGCCCTTGCTCACTGTGTTTACACCTGTCCTTTGCCACGGTATACTATGTCCAGCCCTTGCCCACTGTGTTCACACCTGTCCTTTGCCACGGTATACTATGTCCAGCCCTTGCTCACTGTGTTTACACCTGTCCTTTGCCACTGTATACTATGTCCAGCCCTTGCCCACTGTGTTCACACCTGTCCTTTGCCACGGCTGACCCTAGAGAAAGGTCCAGTGACGGTGAGGAAAGACCCACTGACCACAGGGAAAGTCCTGTGGACAGTGGGAAAGACTACAACTTTGGATTCTCTCTTGAGGGCACATAAGACCGTATGGCGAAAGCTTGGCTGTGTCTGGAGTGGCACTGTCTTCATCTGTCCGTGGGCAGGGGTGGTTGGGTCTGTGGGGTTTGCTCGGCAGCTGGAGGGTGGTGTTTTTCGCCGGTGGGCTCTGCAGTCATGAAATACGGGCTGGTACACCCATGGGGATGCTACTTTAAGGCTGTTATGAGCTGCATCCTGTAGTCTAATTTACCTCTGTTCAGGAGCAGTTATGTCCCTTGATATCTTAATGGAGTGTCCTGCGCGTGCCTGTACCCATCGTCAACACAGCGCAGGCCTCCAAGGGTGGTACAGGACTGCTCTAAAGGCAGGTGAAGACAGTGCTTCTCTGGGTCCTCCCAGCACCTTCGGGTGTTTCTTTTTCTTCTTTGCCTTAACTAGGCTGACCCTGGAGAAAGGTCCAGTGACGGTGAGGAAAGACCCACTGACCACAGGGAAAGTCCTGTTGACAGTGGGAAAGACTACAACTTTGGATTCTCTCTTGAGGGCATATAAGACCGTATGGCGAAAGCTTGGCTGTGTCTGGAGTGGCACTGTCTTCATCTGTCCGTGGGCAGGGGTGGTTGGGTCTGTGGGGTTTGCTCGGCAGCTGGGGGGTGGTGTTTTTCGCCGGTGGGCTCTGCAGTCATGAAATACGGGCTGGTACACCCATGGGGATGCTACTTTAAGGCTGTTATGAGCTGCATCCTGTAGTCTAATTTACCTATGTTCAGGAGCAGTTATGTCCCTTGATATCTTAATGGAGTGTCCTGCGCGTGCCTGTACCCATCGTCAACACAGCGCAGGCCTCCAAGGGTGGTACAGGACTGCTCTAAAGGCAGGTGAAGACAGTGCTTCTCTGGGTCCTCCCCAGCACCTTCGGGTGTTTCTTTTTCTTCTTGCCTTAACTAGGCTGACCCTGGAGAAAGGTCCAGTGACGGTGAGGAAAGACCCACTGACCACAGGGAAAGTCCTGTTGACAGTGGGAAAGACTACAACTTTGGATTCTCTCTTGAGGGCATATAAGACCGTATGGCGAAAGCTTGGCTGTGTCTGGAGTGGCACTGTCTTCATCTGTCCGTGGGCAGGGGTGGTTGGGTCTGTGGGGTTTGCTCGGCAGCTGGAGGGTGGTGTTTTTCGCCGGTGGGCTCTGCAGTCATGAAATACGGGCTGGTACACCCATGGGGATGCTACTTTAAGGCTGTTATGAGCTGCATCCTGTAGTCTAATTTACCTCTGTTCAGGAGCAGTTATGTCCCTTGATATCTTAATGGAGTGTCCTGCGCGTGCCTGTACCCATCGTCAACACAGCGCAGGCCTCCAAGGGTGGTACAGGACTGCTCTAAAGGCAGGTGAAGACAGTGCTTCTCTGGGTCCTCCCCAGCACCTTCGGGTGTTTCTTTTCTTCTTTGCCTTAACTAGACTGACCCTGGAGAAAGGTTTAGTGACGGTGAGGAAAGACCCACTGACCACAGGGAAAGTCCTGTTGACAGTGGGAAAGACTACAACTTTGGATTCTCTCTTGAGGGCACATAAGACCGTATGGCGAAAGCTTGGCTGTGTCTGGAGTGGCACTGTCTTCATCTGTCCGTGGGCAGGGGTGGTTGGGTCTGTGGGGTGTGCTCGGCAGCTGGGGGGTGGTGTTTTTCGCCGGTGGGCTCTGCAGTCATGAAATACGGGTGGTACACCCATGCGGATGCTACTTTGGGGTTGTTATGAGCTGCATTCTGTAGTCTAATTTACCTCTGTTCAGGAGCGGTTATGTCTCTTGATATCTTAATGGAGTGTCCTGTGGGTGCCTGTACTCATCGTCAACATAGCGCAGGCCTCCAAGGGTGGTACAGGACTGCTCTAAAGGCAGGTGAAGACAGTGCTTCTCTGGGTCCTCCCCAGCACGTTCGGGTGTTTCTTTTTCTTCCATGTCCAGCCTTGCCCACTGTGTTCACACCTGTCCTTTGCCACGGTATACTATGTCCAGCCCTTGCCCACTGTGTTCACACCTGTCCTTTGCCATGGTATACTATGTCCCCCCTTGCCCACTGTGTTCACACCTGTCCTGTTTTGCCATGGTATACTATGTCCAGCCCTTGCCCACTGTGTTCACACCTGTCCTTTGCCATGGTATCTATGTCCAGCCCTTGCCCACTGTGTTCACACCTGTCCTTTGCCACGGTATTATTATGCCCAACCCTTGCTCACTGTGTTCACACCTGTCATGCTTAGCCATGGTATACTATGTCCAGCCCTTGCCCACTGTGTTCCACACCTGTCCTTTGCCATGGTATACTATGTCCAACCCTTGCCCACTGGTGTTCACACCTGTCCTGTTTTGCAACGGTATACTATGTCCAGCCCTTGCCCACTGTGTTCACACCTGTCCTGTTTTGCAACGGTATACTATGTCCAGCCCTTGCCCACTGTGTTCACACCTGTCCTTTTTTGCAACGGTATACTATGTCCAGCCCCTTGCTCACTGTGTTTACACCTGTCCTTTGCCACGGTATACTATGTCCAGCCCTTGCCCACTGTGTTCACTCCTGCCCTTTTGCCACGGTAAAACTATGTCCAACCCTTGCCACTGTGTTCACACCTGTCCTGCTTTGCCACGTGCAGTTCGCAAGTTGGTTAAAAGCGACCCTCAAACATGACGATATTACTATCAAAACCCTCTGACAGGGTGACAACACAAAAACGCAAACAATACCAGTTAATAACAGTGGCTTCATTTGTCATAACTGCTGTACATTTTCTCCTTTTTTCTGCTCGTTTTAAGTTTTTAATTGTGCATCATCCGATCTTTCCCAATGTCATTCTTTCATCAAGGGAAACGATGAATACCCCCCCCCCCCCCCCCCCCCACACACACACAAAGACATAAATAAACGACTGAGGTGCTGCTGCTTCCATGCTCTTCTGTTCGCTATTTTCTGCCCCCATTCTATGTCGGCAGGCGTTAGACTGAGGGAGGGGAAGGGGAACAACTGATTTTGTTTTTCCTGTAAGAAGTCGGGCCCAGGTTAATCGAACGCCAAGGAGAAATGAAGGAAGTAATTTAAAAGAAAACGAAAGTGGGGCACCATAAAACCGGTGACGACGTGTTTGGGAAAGGGTGTAAATGACAGTGAAGAGAAACCCTCTGATTAAACAACGTGTGTAACATGGTCCAAAAAACTAAAAATGTTTTTACCGCACCATACAGGTTAGATGTAGTTGTACAAATGATTTCTGTGATGTATGATATATTCGTTGGGGTGGGACGGAAGGAGAAGTCAAAGTGTGTTTAAATGCTTATGAGAGAGTTTGGATAGGTGTTACATTGCGCAGTACCTTGGCTCGACTTCCATAGTGAAATATGAAATTATTATCATCGTCATCGTCTTCGTCATCATCATCATCATCATCATCTTTTTCTTCATCATCGTCATCAGTAGCAGTTTGCGTAGAGGTTGTGGTAACAGTAATAGTTGTAGTAATGGTGGTGGTGGGGGTGGTGGTGGTGGTGGCATTTGTAGTAGTAAATTATTATATTTCATGAGAAACGTTTTAATTCATTTTATTTTCTAAGAAATCATCTGACAAGCACATGTAATGCAAAAGAAAGAGAAAAAGGGAGAGAGCGGCCGGGGAAGGAAAAGGATGGAGAGGGTAGTCGTAAGTTCTTCTTCTTCTTCTTCTTCTTCTTCTTCTTCTTCTTCTTCTTCTCTTCTTCTTCTTCTTCTCCTCCTCCTCCTCCTCTTCCTCCTCCTCCCCCTCCTCCTCCTCCTCCCCTCCTCCTCCTCCTCCTTCGTCTTCTTCTTCTTCATCTTCTTCTTCTTCTCTGCTTCTTCTGCTTCTTCTTCTTCTTCTTCTGCTTCTTCTTCTTCTTCTTCTTCTTCTTCTTCTTCTCTTCTTCTTCTTCTTCTTCTTCTTCTTCTTCTTCTTCTTCTTCTTCCTCCTCCTCCTCCTCCTCTTCCTCCTCCATCTTTTCCTCCTCCTTATCATCAGCATTATCATAATCATCATTATCATCGTCGTCATCATCATCATCAACATCATCATCGTCGTCGTCGTCGTCGTCCTCGTCCTCGTCGTCTTCGTTGTTCTAATCGTTATCATTATCGTCAACATCATCATTATTTTATCATATCAACGTTACCATTATCATCACCACCACCGCCGCCATCATCATCATCATCATTATTATTATGATCATCATTTTCATCATTATAATCATCATTGTCATTATTATCATCAATATTATCATCATCATCGTTATTACTATTATTACTGTTATTATTTATCATACTATTATTGTTGTTATTATTATCACCATTATTATCATTATCATTATTATTTTATATCACTTATAATAATAATAATAATATAATATAATAATAATAATAATAATAATAATAATAATAATAATAATAATAATAATGATAAAGATGATGATGATGATGATATGATGATGATGATGATGATGATGATGATGATGATGATGATGATGATGATGATGATAATAATAATAATAAATAATGATGATGATAATAATAATAATAATAATAATGCTAATAATAATAATAATGCTAATGATAACAATAATAATAATACTAGCACTCATAAGTATAATGATAATAATGATGATGACAATAATGCTAATAATGCTTATAATGCTAATAATGCTAATAATAATAATAATAATAATAATAATAATAATAATAATAATAATAATAATAATAATAATATTATTATTATTATTTATTATTATTATTATTATTATTATTATTATATTATTATTATTATTATTATTATTATTATTATTATTATTATTATTATTATATTATTATTATAATATTATTATTATTATTACTACTATTATTATCATTATATTCATTATCATTATGATTATCGTTATTATTATTTCATTACTATTCCAGTGCAACAGGCCTTACGATAATATTGGATTTATGAACTTTTTTTTTAATGATATGTGGATGATACTAGGAAGCACATTTAATGTGTGTGCTGGAGAGAGAGAGGGAGGAAGAGAGAGAGAGAGAGGGGGGAAAGAGAGGCGGGGCAGAGAGAGAGAGAGGGAGTGAGAGAGAGAGAGGGAGGGCAGAGAGAGAGAGAGAGAGAGAGAGAGAGAGAGAGAGAGAGAGAGAGAGAGAGAGAGAGAGAGAGAGAGAGAGAGAGAGAGAGATTATAATGTTCGTTCAGACCAGGAATGTGATGACTGAAGCATGACAATGTTTTCTTGTCTCATAAACTGTTGTACGCAGCGGGAAACATTGTTCCATGTGTACTCTAATGTATATCGGACACAGAAGTTGTGCTACATTTTAAAAGGAAGGAAAATGAATGCTGACTGAACCCTATGCGCTGACAAAAGTAGTAAAACAAAAAGCATACAAAACATATCAGTAATGAATAGTGATGGAAGCACGTGCAGTCCAAATGGTCAAACATAGTGATGGCACCATGTGTGCAGTCCAAATGGTCAAACATAGTGATGGCACCATGTGTGCAGTCCACATGGTCAAACATAGTGATGGAAGCACGTGCAGTCCAAATGGTCAAACATAGTGATGGAAGCACGTGCAGTCCAAATGGTCAAACATAGTGATGGCACCACGTGTGCAGTCCAAATGGTCAAACATAGTGTTGGAAGCACGTGCAGTCCAAATGGTCAAACATAGTGATGGTAGCACGTGCAGTCCAAATGGTCAAACATAGTGATGGAAGCACGTGCAGTCCAAATGGTCAAACATAGTGATGGAAGCACGTGCAGTCCAAATGGTCAAACATAGTGATGGAAGCACGTGCAGTCCAAATGGTCAAACTTAGTGATGGTAGCACGTGCAGTCCAAATGGTCAAACATAGTGATGGAAGCACGTGCAGTCCAAATGGTCAAACATAGTGATGGAAGCACGTGCAGTCCAAATGGTCAAACATAGTGATGGAAGCACGTGCAGTCCAAATGGTCAAACATAGTGATGGAAGCACGTGCAGTCCAAATGGTCAAACATAGTGATGGAAGCACGTGCAGTCCAAATGGTCAAACATAGTGATGGAAGCACGTGCAGTCCAAATGGTCAAACATAGTGATGGAAGCACGTGCAGTCCAAATGGTCAAACATAGTGATGGAAGCACGTGCAGTCCAAATGGTCAAACATAGTGATGGAAGCACGTGCAGTCCAAATGGTCAAACATAGTGATGGAAGCACGTGCAGTCCACATGGTCAAACTGGAACAGAAATGATGGTTGATCGACGTGTGTGACCAAAACTATTAAAAAGAGAAGAGGGGGAGAGGGGTGGGTGAGTCATGGCAACATGGCGACATGTAAATAAAAAAAAATAACAGATGACAAGTAATACTGAATGAACGGATTTGGAGTCAAATACAGCGCACCGAGAGAGAGATAGAGAGAAAGAGAGAGAGAGAGAGAGAGAGAGAGAGAGAGAGAGAGAGAGAGAGAGAGAGAGAGAGAGACAGACAGACAGACAGACAGACAGACAGACAGACAGACAGACAGACAGACAGACAGACAATCAGACAGACAGAGACAGAGACAGAGAAACAGAGAGAGGGAGACACAGAGAGAGAGATACAGAGAGAGAGAGAGAGAGAGAGAGAGAGAGAGAGAGAGAGAGAGAGAGAGAGAGAGAGAGAGCTATTGACTGAACGACATACGAAGTGGAAAGGGGAAATACTCGTGCAGTCTGAACGTAGCTCCGGTGATGGGATCGAACCAATAACCTGAGACCAACACACCCGAATCACACCCTAGTTATTTTGAACACTACGTCATCATGCCCATAGATTCTGCCAATAAAGGAGCTTAAAACAGCAGAACGTGTCTGACTGCGTCACTCATCTATATCATTAGGACGTGGAACAAAGATCGGCTTATTCGTTAAAACTACGTCACTCATCTATATCATTAGAACGTGGAACAAAGATCAACTTATTCCTTCAAACTACGCGGCCTCTAGAGGAGTACACAGTTCCAAGATATCGACGGCTGCCAAAGACAAGATATCAGGTGCATTGAGGCCTTCACGTTCTGCCTGACATGCAGATATCAGGTGCATTGAGGACATGGAGATATCATGTGCATTGAGGACATGGAGATATCAGGTGCATTGAGCCTTCACGTTTTTGCCCCACATGGAGATATCAGGTGCATTGGGGACATGGAGATATCAGGTGCATTGAGGACATGGAGATATCAGGTGCATTGAGGACATGGAGATATCAGGTGCATTGAGGACATGGAGATATCAGGTGTATTGAGGCCTTCACGTTCTGCCTCATATGGAGATATCGGGTGCATTGAGGACATGGAGATATCAGATGCATTGAGGACATGGAGATATCAGGTGCATTGAGGACATGGGGATATCAGGTGCATTGAGGACATGATAATATCAGGTGTATTGAGGCCTTCACGTTCTGCCTCACATGGAGATATCAGGTGCATTGAGGACATGGAGATATCAGGTGCATTGAGGCCTTCACGTTCTGTCTGACATGGAGATATCAGGTGCATTGAGGATATGGAGATATCAGGTGCATTGAGATATGGAGATATCAGGTGCATTGAGGCCTTCACATTCTGCCGGACATGAAGCTGGAATGGGGCAGTCGTCGGATGTGGCCATGTGTATTAACTGTTAGTGCATTCAGCACAGAACCGTAGTCTTTTCCGTCCAGAAGAAATAATTCATTCGATAAGATACAAACTGCTTCTACAACAACAACATGAAGAGAGAGAGAGAGAGAGAGAGAGAGAGAGAGAGAGAGAGAGAGAGAGAGAGAGAGAGAGAGAGACAGAGAGAGAGACAGAGAGAGAGAGACAGAGAGATTGAGAGAGACAGAGAGATTGAGAGAGAGAGAGACAGAGAGAGAGAGAGAGAGAGACAGAGAGATTGAGAGAGAGAGAGACAGGGAGATTGAGAGAGAGACACACAGAGAGAGAGAGGAGACACAGAGAGAGACAGAGAGATTGAGAGAGAGAGAGAGAGAGAGAGAGACAGACAGAGAGAGAGAGAGACAGAGAGATTGAGAGAGAGAGAGACAGCGAAGAGAGAGAGAGAGAGAGAGAGAGAGAAAAGAGAGAGAGAGAGAGAGAGAGAGAGAAGAGAGAGAGAGAGAGGGGGGGGGGGGGAAGAAATTGCCAAAATCAGACAACAAAACTCGCTTCAGTTATGTTATGCATGGGCACCATTTTCCTAGGAAATCTAGATGATTCGTTTGTAAACAGTTCCAAAGTCTGTCAATCAATCTTTTGCGCGAACGGACACCGTCACTGCTACATAGATAGATAGACAGATAGATAGATAGATAGATAGATAGACAGATAGATAGATAGATAGATAGATAGATACGTCGATAAGACCAGCTGTCACGTCACGGACATACCTATCACAAACTTTACGTCTGGGAGCTTGCAGTTTGTCTCACACACACACACTCACTCACACTGTCACACGCACGTACGGCGCGCGCGCACACACACACACACACACACACACACACACACACACACACAGATAGATAGATAGATAGATATAGATCAGTAGATTAAAAAGCCTAGAACAATTATACAAGTGCTCAACCCTTTGGGGAGCAACAGTAGTCTCATTTTGAGAAGCATTTAGTTTATTTTTTCCCCATTCACCCACTCAAGCACATACTGTTAAACAGTAAACAAGTGGGGTATGTTTGCTCCCATAAGGAAACCTAACACAGAGAAACTTTTATTCAAGACTGGCACAGCCTTATAAACTTGAATAAAGTCAGACAAATACATAGACGAACAATCTAATAGTGGGGGAAAAAACAAGCGCAGGCCAACAACTGAACTGTCTGGCAAAGATTTGGACTTGAGGGGAGAGGAGTTTGAAGATGGAGAAACTGGGAAAATGAAATTTAAATAAAAAAAATAAAAAAAATAAAATAAAAAAAAAAGTTACAGATATGAAAACTCTTCTCTAGTTGCATAAGGGAACCATCGCAATCCCTTTTGAAGGCAAATATATTTGTATTGCCTGCTCCGAGGCCTTTCGCCCGCTGGATCGGGACTCATCAGGGAGACACGGCTGTTGTGTCTGCGCTCCCGGTGTCAAATAGAGACACACCACAGTCCATAATACTGTGGTGTTTCTCACCACCATGGGTGCAAAAAAGAATCCAATAGCACCCCCAGAGCAGCCAGCGAAGAGTAGTAAATGCAACCAAACGAAAGTGTGGGGAGGAAAAATAGTTGCTGTAAAACTAAAGACATTATGCAAATAATATAAAATGTAGGGAACAGTCTTTGAGCCTACGCCTGAGGATCCACCCAAAGATGCAAGGGAGATCAAAAGACAAACACACAGACGGACAGAAATAAATACAAATAACCTCAATTTAATCAAAGCAAAATCGGAAATGAAATGAGGTAGGGAACAGTAAACGATAAACAGTAAACAAGTGGGGTATGTTTTGCTCCCATAAGGAAACCTAACACAGAGAAACTTTTATTCAAGACTGGCACAGCCTTATAAACTTGAATAAAGTCAGACAAATACATAGACGAACAATCTAATAGTGGGGGAAAAAACAAGCGCAGGCCAACAACTGAACTGTCTGGCAAAGATTTGGACTTGAGGGGAGGGGAGAGGAGTTTGAAGATGGAGAAACTGGGAAAATGAAATTTAAATAAAATAAAAAAAAATTAAAAAAAGTTACAGATATGAAACTCTTCTCTAGCTGCATAAGGGAACCATCGCAATCCCTTTTGAAGGCAGATATATTTGTATTGCCTGCTCCGAGGCCTTTCGCCCGCTGGATCGGGACTCATCAATGAGACACGGCTGGTTGTGTCTGCGCTCCCGGTGTCAAATAGAGACACACCACAGTCCATAATACTGTGGTGTTCTCACCACCATGGGTGCAAAAAAGAATCCAATAGCACCCCCAGAGCAGCCAGCGAAGAGTAGTAAATGCAACCAAACGAAAGTGTGGGGGAAAAAAAGTTGCTGTAAAACTAAAGAGATTATGCAAATTTACAGCAACTTTTTTTCCTCCCCACACTTTCGTTTGGTTGCATTTACTACTCTTCGCTGGCTGCTCTGGGGGTGCTATTGGATTCTTTTTTGCACCCATGGTGGTGAGAACACCACAGTATTATGGACTGTGGTGTGTCTCTATTTGACGCCGGGAGCGCAGACACAACCAGCCGTGTCTCCCTGATGAGTCCCGATCCAGCGGGCGAAAGGCCTCGGAGCAGGCAATACAAATGTATCTGCCTTCAAAAGGGATTGCGATGGTTCCCTTATGCAACTAGAGAAGAGTTTTCATATCTGTAACTTTTTTTTTTTTTTTTTATTTTTTTATTTAAATTTCATTTTCCCAGTTTCTCCATCTTCAAACTCCTCTCCCCTCCCCTCAAGTCCAAATCTTTGCCAGACAGTTCAGTTGTTGGCCTGTGCTTGTTTTTTCCCCACTATTAGATTGTTCGTCTATGTATTTGTCTGACTTTATTCAAGTTTATAAGGTTGTGCCAGTCTTGAATAAAAGTTTCTCTGTGTTAGGTTTCCTTATGGGAGCAAAACATACCCCACTTGTTTACTGTTTATCGTTTACTGTTCCCTACCTCATTTCATTTCCGATTTTGCTTTGATTAAATTGAGGTTATTTGTATTTGTTTTTGTCCGTCTGTGTGTTTGTCTTTTGATCTCCCTTGCATCTTTGGGTGGATCCTCAGGCGTAGGCTCAAAGACTGTTCCCTACATTTTATATTATTTGCATAATGTCTTTAGTTTTACAGCAACTTTTTTTCCTCCCCACACTTTCGTTTGGTTGCATTTACTACTCTTCGCTGGCTGCTCTGGGGGTGCTATTGGATTCTTTTTTGCACCCATGGTGGTGAGAACACCACAGTATTATGGACTGTGGTGTGTCTCTATTTGACGCCGGGAGCGCAGACACAACCAGCCGTGTCTCCCTGATGAGTCCCGATCCAGCGGGCGAAAGGCCTCGGAGCAGGCAATACAAATATATCTGCCTTCAAAATGGATTGCGAAGGTTCCCTTATGCAGCTAGAGAAGAGTTTTCATATCTGTAACTTTTTTATTTTTTATTTTTATTTTTTTATTTAAATTTCATTTTCCCAGTTTCTCCATCTTCAAACTCCTCTCCCCTCCCCTCAAGTCCAAATCTTTGCCAGACAGTTCAGTTGTTGGCCTGCGCTTGTTTTCCCCCCCTATTAGATTGTTCGTCTATGTATTTGTCTGACTTTATTCAAGTTTATAAGGCTGTGCCAGTCTTGAATAAAAGTTTCTCTGTGTTAGGTTTCCTTAAGGAGCAAAACATACCCCACTTGTTTACTGTTTATCGTTTACTGTTCCCTACCTCATTTCATTTCCCACATACTGTTAGTTAGGCAGTCATCTACCACTGCAGATATGAATGCTTATTCCCCCTATTTCTTCAATCTAAGACATAAGAGCAAGCTTTGTTTATAATTCAATATTTCGTGCAGTCATTGCAACACCAAGCTGCTATGTAAGTTGCTGGAACGGTGCTCGTACTTATCCTTGGAATTTATTAGTTTGTTGTATATATATATATATATATATATATATATATATATATATAATATATATATATGCGTATCTCCCCCTATTTCTTCAATCTAAGACATAAAGCAAGCTTTCTTGCAGTCATTGCAACACCAAGCTCCTCTGTAATTTGCTGGAATGGTGCTCAGTACTCATCCTTGGAATTTATTAGTTTTTGTAATTTAGTCCCTTGCGGATTTATTCCAAGAACTGGCCCTCAGCACTTGTGTCTTAAGAGGTTATTTTCTTATATTTTCTACTTTTCACAAGAAAATGTAGTTTGTTTTGCTCTTTCATGATTTTCTTTTGCTTCTTAGGTGGCACCTTTGGTTGGATTTTTGAAAACTCAACACACATACTACGGTATTGCACACCAGCCTTTTCTGGGATAGCATTCTTCTCTAAACCGAAAAGGCAGAGGCTGCAGCCAACCCGCACGTGCAAACAACTGCAAACGGGAGCCCACACGCTATATAACATCGGCGGTGGGCAAACCAAAAACCATCCTGATGACAGCGCAACACGCTCGAAACAAATTTGTAGATAGTTTTAAGATTCCTCTTTTAACTTGTTTTAACTATATATGTATGTATATATAATATATATATATATATATATATATATATATATATATATATATATATATATTGGAGACTATAAGCTTGCTGAAGGCTCATTTTGAGAAGCATGTATTTTATTTTTCCCCATCCACCCACTCGAGCACATACTGTTAGTTAGGCAGAATTATCTACCACTAAAGATATGAATGCTTATCTCCCCCTATTTCTTCAATTTATGAAATAAGAGCAAGCTTTGTTTATAATTCAATATTTCTTGCAGTCATTGCAACACCACGCTCCTCTGTAGGTTGCTGGAATGGTGCTCAGTACTCATCCTTGGAATTTATTAGTTTTTGTAATTTAGTCCCTTGCGGATTCATTCCAAGAACTGGCCCTCAGCACTTATTTCTTATATTTTCTACTTTTCACAAGAAAATGTAGTTTGTTTTGCTCTTTCATGATTTTCTTTTGCTTCTTAGGTGGCACCTTTGGTTGGATTTTTGAAAACTCAACAAGCATACTACGGTATTGCACACAAGCCTTTTCTGGGATAGCATTCTTCTCTAAACCGAAAAGGCAGAGGAGTCAAATTACCACTTTCCGCGGTCACTGAGGAGAAACAATCAGGTTTCGAAATATCAGTATCTGACCAGGAGTTAAGTGTTAGTGAGTTTCCTCCCTATTGGAGATTTTCTCCCCATTGGAGACTATAAGCTTGCTGAAGGCTCATTTTGAAAAGCATTTATTTTATTTTTCCCCATCCACCCACTCAAGCACATACTGTTAGTTAGGCAGAATTATCTACCACTGCAGATATGAATGCTTATCTCCCCCTATTTCTTCAATCTAAGACATAAGAGCAAGCTTTGTTTATAATTCAATATTTCTTGCAGTCATTGCAACACCAAGCTGCTCTGTAAGTTGCTGGAATGGTGCTCAGTACTTATCCTTGGAATTTATTAGTTTTTGTATATATATATATATATATATATATATATATATATATATAAATATATATATAAAATATATATATATATATATATATATTATATATGCGCGCACACGCACAGATACGTGCGTGCACACAGACATACGCGTGCACACACGCACATACACATTTACATACGTACCCACGCATTCGCGCCCGCGCAAGTACATACAACACACACACACACACACACATGCACGCACGCACGCACGCGCACACACACATGATTTTTACCTCATCCATGTGCACTGGTCATCCCTGAAAAGTTCTGCAGTGAAAAAGTCTTGTAAATTAATTAGCTGACAGCCTGCAAGTCTGTATAAAATTATGTGTCTGACTTCCCCTCTCTCTCCTCTCTCTCTCTCTCTCTCTCTCCTCTCTCCTTTTCCCCTCTCTCTCTCTCTCCTCTCTCTCTCTCTCTTCTTGTCTGTCTCGCTCTGTTTGTGTGTGTGTGTGTGTGTGTGCTTGGGTGCGCGCGCGCGCGCGCGCGCGCGCGCGTGTGTGTGTGTGTGTATGCGTGCGTGCACGTGTATGAGCATGCGTGTATGTGTGTGTTTCAACACGTTTCGAAGAAAGATATTTTGTGCGCTTGTGCGCACTTGCGTGTTTTAATTTCTGTGTAATTACGTGTGCAGCCGTGTCTGTGCTTGCATGCGTGAGTTTGTTAGTATGCGTTTATGCATCTATACAAATGCGCGCGTGTGTACTTCTGCAAGCACGATAGCGAGCGTGCGCGCGAGCAAACAGTGCACTCATGCGAATAAATGCGCTGAAATCAATGTAACATCCCGGTGCTATAATGCAGTGGACCTTCCTAAAGGTTTTGTCGTTGTTTTGTGTGGCTTTGTTCTTGATATTTTTCATGTGTTTGTTTTGTTTTTAGAAGTGGGATTGCGTGTTGGGAAGAAGGGGA
>CM031608.1:95405789-95408289 GCA_018398815.1 Conus ventricosus | reverse complement strand
GGGTGTCTGTTGGTGACTGGTGTGAGAGCTCTGCCAGGAGGAATGGGGTGTCTGTTGGTGACAGGTGGTGAGAGGCTCTGGGAGGAGGAATGGGGTGTCTGTTGATGACTAGTGGTGAGAGGCTCATGGACGAGGAATGGGGTGTCTGTTGGTGACTAGTGGTGAGAGGTTCATGGAGGAGGAATAGGGTGTCTGTTGGTGACGTGGTGAAAGGCTCTGGCAGGAGGAATGGGGTGTCTGTTGGTGACTAGTGGTGAGAGGCCCATGGAGCAGGAATAGGGTGTCTGTTGGTGACTGGTGGTATAAAGGCTCTGGCAGGAGGAATGGTGTGTCTGTTGGTGACTAGTGGTGAAGGCCCATGGAGGAGGAATGGGGTGTCTGTTGGTGACTAGTGGTGAGAGGCCCATGGAGCAGGAATAGGGTGTCTGTTGGTGACTAGTGGTGAGATGCCCTGGCAGGAGGAATGGGGTGTCTGTTTGTGACTAGTGGTGAGAGGCTCATGGAGGAGGAATGGGGTGTCTGATGGTGACTGGTGGTGAGAGGCTCTGGCAGGAGAAATGGGTGTCTGTTGGTGACTGGTGGTGAGAGGCTCTGGGAGGAGGAATGGGTGTCTGTTGGTGACTGGTGGTGAGATGCCCTGGCAGGAGGAATGGGGTGTCTGTTGGTGACTAGTGGTGAGAGGCTCATGGAGGAGGAATGGGTGTCTGATGGTGACGTGGTGAGAGGCTCTGGCAGGGAATGGGGTGTCTGTTGGTGATTAGTGGTGAGAGGCTCTGGTAGGAGGAATGGGGTGTCGTTGGTGACTAGTGGTGAGAGGAGGAATGGGGTGTCTGGTGGTGACTAATGGTGAGAGGCTCATGGAGGAGAATGGGTGTCTGTTGGTGACTAGTGGTGAGAGCTCTGGGAGGAGGAATGGGGTGTCTGTTGGTGACTGGTGGTGAGAGAGAAATGGGGTGTCTGTTGGTGCCTAGTGGTGAGAGGCTCATGAGGAGGACTTAGGTGTCTGTTGGTGACTGGTGGTGAGAGGAGAATGGGTGTCTGTTGGTGACTATGGGTGAGAGGCCCTGGCAGGAGGAATGGGGTGTCTGTTGGTGACTGGTGGTGAGAGGCTCTGGGAGAAAGAATGGTGTGTCTATTGGTGACTGGTGGTAGAGGAGGAAGGAGTGTCTGTTGGTGACTAGTGGTGAGATGCCCTGGCAGGAGGAATGGGGTGTCTGTTGGTGACTAGTGGTGAGAGGAGGAATGGGGTGTCTGTTGGTGACTAGTGGTGAGAGGCCCATGGAGGAGGAATGGGGTGTCTGTTGTGACTAGTGGTGAGAGGCTCATGGAGGAGGAATAGGGTGTCTGTTGGTGACTAGTGGTGAGAGGAGGAATGGGGTGTCTGTTGGTGACTAGTGGTGAGAGGCCCATGGAGGAGGAATGGGGTCTGTTGGTGACTAGTGGTGAGACCCTCATGGAGGAGGAATAGGGTGTCTGTTGTGACTAGTGGTGAGAGGAGGAATGGGGTGTCTGTTGGTGACTAGTGTGAGAGGCCCATGGAGAGGAATGGGGTGTCTGTTTGTGACTAGTGGTGAGAGGCTCATGGAGAGGAATAGGGTGTCTGTTGGTGACTAGTGGTGAGAGGCTCATGGAGGAGGAATGGGGTGTCTGTTGGTGACTAGTGGTGAGGAGGAATGGGGTGTCTGTTGGTGACTAGTGGTGAGAGGCTCATGGAGGAGGAATGGGTGTCTGTTGGTGACTAGTGGTGAGAGGCTCTGGCAGGGGAATGGGGTGTCTGCTGGTGACTAGTGGTGAGAGACTCATGGAGGAGGAATGGGGTGTCTGTTGGTGACTAGTGGTGAGAGGCTCTGGGAGGAGGAATGGGGTGTCTGTTGGTGACTAGTGGTGAGAGGCTCATGGAGGAGGAATGGGCTGTCTGTTGGTGACTGGTGTGAGAGGCTCTTGGAGGAGGAATGGGGTGTCTGTTGGTGACTAGTGGTGAGAGGCTCTGGGGAGGGATGGGGTGTCTGTTGGTGACTAGTGGTGAGAGGCTCTGGCAGGAGGAATGGGGTGTCTGTTGGTGACTAGTGGTGAGAGGCTCATGGAGGAGGAATGGGTTGTCTGTTGGTGACTAGTGGTGAGAGGCTCTGGCAGGAGGAATGGGGTGTCTGTTGGTGAACTGGTGGTGAGAGGCTCTGGCAGGAGGAATGGGGTGTCTGTTGGTGACTGGTGGTGAGAGGCTCTGGCAGGAGGAATGGGGTGTCTGTTGGTGACTAGTGGTGAGATGCCCTGGCAGGAGGAATGGGGTGTCTGTTGGTGACTGGTGGTGAGAGGCTCTGGCAGGAGGAATGGGGTGTCTGTTGGTGACAGGTGGTGAGAGGCTCTGGCAGGAGGAATGGGTGTCTGTTGGTGACTGGTGGTGAGAGGCTCATGAGGAGGAATGGGTGTCTGTTGGTGACTGGTGGTGAGAGGCTCTGGCAGGAGGAATGGGGTGTCTGTTGGTGACTGGTGGTGAAAGGCT
>CM031608.1:95378289-95393289 GCA_018398815.1 Conus ventricosus | reverse complement strand
GACTTTCTTCCAAGTTATTTTGCCAATTTTACATATGGTACGCAATCAACCTTTCTTTAAACTCTGGAAAAAAACAACAACACAACCAAACGACCTCACTTCGTCATCAACCGTCTGAGTCATCCACACAATACCAAATCTATTTACAGATAGAACTCTCTTTATTTCAAATGCTGAATTCTGACGAACTAATTCTGATTTCAATAGTCGTAACCAATACTTCAAACATTTGACAACAGTTCTAATACATAAAGGAAATCGACCAGTTTCACCCTGACACATTTTATTAGAGGTATGTAGAGGTACATTCAGGAACCGTTTGATAGCAAAGTTATGTACAGTTTCCATTTGCTCATTTAAGTACATGCCCCAAACTTCTGCGCCATAATTATGTTAAAATAGGCTGGATTTGTGTGTCAAACAGTTTCCAAAAACAATGAAGGATCAATAGAATTTAGTTTCCTAACACATCGACAGATTTCCATTACACCACTTTTCCCTTTCGACACATTTCTGACGAACCACACTAAGGCTTAATTTGGTAGTAAAGATGATTCCTAAGTATTTATACAAGTTTTGACTCTGATTTCACTTCCCCAATACCGCCATTTCTCACATGCAGCCAGATACCCACCTTTTGTAAATACCATTACATTCGTTTTCTCTAAATTAACCTTTAGGTCCAGTCTATTCTGCTTCTTGTTTTAATAAGTTCATCTGATTTTGTAATCCCGCCATAGATTCGGAGAAAAGAATTACGTCATCAGATAAGAGCAGCAGTAAATTTTCAATAGCACCAGAAATAAACTGTACCCCATGCTTCTCCTTTTTAGATATTTCAATAGCCAATTCATTTATAAAGAAAGAAAGTAAATTGGGACTAAGAATACACCCTTGTTTCACACCTCTTAGACACTCAAAGTAAGCTGAATATATAGCTTTATCACGTACACTAGCTGTCACATTGTCATATGTGGCCGTCAGAGATTTGTATAACTTCCCACCTACCTCCGCTCTTCTTAAAATATCCCATAATTTATGTCTGTAAACTGAGTCAAAGGCTTTTCTAAAGTTTACAAAGGCTACATAGAATTTAGAGTTGTTCAGTCAATGCTTTTGTACAACGGTAAACAGAGCATAAATGTGGTCTACAGTGCGATACTCCTTTCTAAAACCAGCCTGTCCTACAAACATAGAAACATAGCGAGGGGGGGGGGGGGAAGACAGACAGACAAGCAGGCAGAAGAGAGAGAGAGAGAGAGAGAGAGAGAGGAGAGAGAGAGAGAGAGGAGAGAGAGAGAGAGACAGAGAGAGACAGAGAGATAGCACGTAACCCGCGTAGGCTGTTCCCCAGAGAGAGAGAGAGAGAGAGAGAGGAGAGAGAGAGAGAGAGAGAGGAGAGAGGAGAGAGAGAGAGAGAGAGAGGAGAGAGAGAGAGAGAGAGAGAGGAGAGAGGAGAGAGAGTAAATGAATCCTGAAGACGCTTTAAACCAAGAAAACTTTAAACAAGAAACACGTTTTTTAATTCATTTAGTAATACCATTGAAATTAGGACCCTTGTAAAAGTCACACATAATCATACACACATGTGCAAGGACAGATTGGGTAATCTGTGGCCTGTCTATGTGTGCAAGGACCACATTGGGCAATATGTGGCCTGTCTACATGTGCAAGGACCACATTGGGCAATATGTGGCCTGTCTATGTGTGCAAGGACCACATTGGGCAATATGTGGCCTGTCTACATGTGCAAGGACCACATTGGGCAATATGTGGCCTGTCTACATGCGCAAGGACCACATTGGGCAATATGTGGCCTGTCTACATGTGCAAGGACCACATTGGGCAATATGTGGCCTGTCTACATGTGCAAGGACCACATTGGGCAATATGTGGCCTGTCTATGTGTGCAAGTACCACATTGGGCAGTATGTGGCCTGTCTATGTGTGCAAGGACCACATTGGGTACTATGTGGCCTGTCTATGTGTGCAAGGACCACATTGGGTACTATGTGGCCTGGCTATGTGTGCAAGGACCACATTGGGCAATATGTGGCCTGACTACATGTGCAAGGACCACATTGGGCAATATGTGGCCTGTCTACATGCGCAAGGACCACATTGGGCAATATGTGGCCTGTCTACATGTGCAAGGACCACATTGGGCAATATGTGGCCTGTCTGGCATTCACGGCACTACAAGCGGACATTTGGTACTCAGACGACACCGTTCAGCGCTCCTGAACATCTTCAAAATATTTTGGAAAGTTTTTCCTATGATTAATCGTCTGGTATTGTTTCTGCACACACTTCCGTGTTATGAGTAACAGGAGACCTGTATCCTATTTCAGTTAAAATGATACTTATCGTTATCCACACAAGGGTACTGTATGAGATAATACAGATTATCATCTAAACAGACAGCAAGAAGGGCTAAGGAAGAAAACTACACGCTGAAAGAATGACAGAGGGTTGTGAACTCGGCCACTTGGCAACAATAACAAAGGAGAGGAAAAGCCTTTCTTACAAGTAAAAAACATAAAGTAGAGATTTTCCCTCTACAAATGGACACCGTGTGACAGATTTTAGGCACCAATTCCCCCTCTTCCGACCCCCCCCCCCCCCCCCCACCCCACCTCCGTCTGTCCTTTGGTACTCCTCCTCCCCGTTTATCCCCATTGTGATTCCTCCCCTACCTATAGTTCGGAAGTTCCATGTCAGTGCCTTATCCATGTCAGTGCCATATCTATTCACTGTGGTGTGTGAGGTGAGGCCTTGTTCGTGTCAGTGCCATATCTATTCACTGTGGTGTGTGAGGTAAGGCCTTGTTCGTGTCAGTGCCATATCTATTCACTGTGGGGTGTGAGGTGAGGCCTTGTTCGTGTCAGTGCCATATCTATTCATTGTGGGGTGTGAGGTGAGGCCTTGTTCGTGTCAGTGCCATATCTATTCATTGTGGGGTGTGAGTTGAGGCCTTGTTCGTGTCAGTGCATATCTATTCACTGTGGGGTGTGAGGTGAGGCCTTGTTCGTGTCCACCACTTTCTGCCTGAACGGTCACAGCAGCATTGCAAAACAAAATGACTGAAGGAGGGATTCGTGTTTGTTGTTGTTGTTACCATCTTCTGCTTGCTTCTTCGTTTGCTTATTTGTGCGTTTGTTTGTTTGTGCTTCCTCGTTTATATGAGAAAAAAAAATGTAAGTGTCCACTAAAGAAACTGTGAAACGGCAGTCTTGGAAATAAAGGGACAAGTTCGTAATTAAAGAAAAACAAAGCAAAACAAAAAACTGCAGTGGTAGATAATTCTGCCTAACTACCAGTATGTGCGTGAGTGGGTGAATGGGGAAAAATAAAATAAATGCTTCTCAAAATGAGCCTTCAGCAAGCTTATAGTCTCCTAGGGGGAGACAACCTCCAATAGGGAGGGAAACTCACTAACATATAACTCCTGGTCAGATACCGATATTTCGAAACCTGATTGTTTCTCCTCAGTGACCGTGAAAAGTGGTAATTTGACTCCTCTGCCTTTTCGGTTTTAAAAAGAATGCTATCCCAGAAAAGGCTGGTGTACAATACCGTAGTATGTTTGTTGAGTTTTCAAAAAAAAACAACCAAATGTGCCACCTAAGAAGCAAAAGAAAATCATGAAAGAGCAAAACAAGCTACATTTTCTTGTGAAAAGTAAAAAATATAAAAAGATAACCTCTTAAGACACAAGTGCTGAGGGCCAGTTCTTGGAATGAATCCGCAAGGGACTAAATTACAACAAACTAATAAATTCCAAGGATAAGTATCTAAGACATAAGAGCAAGTTTTGTTTATAATTCAATATTTCTTGCAGTCATTGCAACACCAAGCTGCTCTGTAAGTTGCTGGAATGGTGCTCGGTACTTATCGGTGCGTGTATTCAAATCAGCAACAACATTTGTGGCGAGGTGTACTGAACTGTAGAAAATACTTTTTGAACATCAGAATTGGTGAGTATTTGGTGTGGGTTTTTTTTTATTTCTTTGCACCAGTAAAAATAAAAGAGAAACAAAGTGTCTTTAGATAGAATGTTACATGGAAGATACAACATAAAAACTGATAACACATTTTCTTGCCTAGTCACTGAGTCATTTACTGATTTCGTTGTGCCGAAAAAGCTTGTTGCGCAGAATGTGTTTAGTTGAGTCGAAGAATTCGCCGACTAAAACACATGTCATAATTCAAGTGTTCAAGCATCACCCCCTCCCCTGCATTTTCTGTTTGTCGTTTGTGATTAAACATGTTGCGATATGATATTCACATCTTCAGATCTTAACAAACGAATAACTGGGCGGGATATTTTCTTAAACAAAATGCGTTTTAATTGTTCTACGTAATGTTGGTCAAACTTGAACTAATGTTGTAACAAGTGTATTGTTTGAATGTATATCTTGCTTTTCTTGTGTGTGTGTAGTAAAACGTGACTAATTTCTTTTTTTAAGCAAAAGCACATAGAAAAACACACACACACACACACACACACACACACACACACACACACACACACACACACACACACCACACACACAAAGAAAAAAACTAAAGAAAAGAGAAATAAAATTATATCAATAATATGATACTGAAATGAACGTGTCATTGAATAAAAGAGTGAAATGAATGTATGAATGAATTAATAAATGCGCAGGTGAGTGAACTGATGAATGAACGAACGGACGGATGGACGAAGGAATTCATGTCTGACGGAAGGAAGAAATAAGAAGAATGAAACAGTAAAGTCTTAGAAGTCAGAAAGGTGACCGACAAGAGAAGCGTGTCAGCAAAGAGGAATAGAAGAAGAATGCCAGACTATTTCAGTGTCTGTTTGCGTTCCGGTTACCGGTATGCAAATAACATACACCCACACGCGCTCGTGCGCGCGCGTGCACACACACACACACACACACACACCACACACACACACACACACACACACACACACACACACACACACACACACACACACACACACACACACACCATTTATGGTCTAAAATGTGTGTGTGTGTGTTGTGTGTGTGTGAGTGTGTGTGTGTGCGCGCGCGCGCGCGCGCACACACACACACACACACACACACACACACACACACACACACACACACACACACCACACACACACACACACACACACACACACACACACACACACACACACACACATTTTAGACCATAAACTTCACAGTCGTCTGATATCGACCTGTCAGAACTGAGAAAAACGTATGGAAAAAAGCGAGATGGTGGGGGTGGGGAAGAAAGCTAAATGGTGGGGGTGGGGGAGAAAGCTAAATGGTGGGGGTGGGGAAGAAAGCTAAATGGTGGGGGTGGGGGAGAAAGCTAAATGGTGGGGGTGGGGGAGAAAGCTAAATGGTGGGGGTGGGGGAGAAAGCAAGATGGTGGGGGTGGGAGAGAAAGTGAGATGGCGGGGGTGGTGAGAAAGCGAGATGGTGGGGGTGGGGGAGAAAGCGAGATGGTGGGGGTGGTGAGAAAGCGAGATGGTGGAGGTGGGTGAGAAAGCTAAATGGTGGGGGTGGGGGAGAAAGCTAAATGGTGGGGGTGGGGGAGAGAAAGCGAGATGGTGGGGGTGGGGAAGAAAGCTAAATGGTGGGGGTGGGGGAGAAAGCTAAATGGTGGGGGTGGGGAAGAAAGCTAAATGGTGGGGGTGGGGGAGAAAGCTAAATGGTGGGGGTGGGGGAGAAAGCGAGATGGTGGGGGTGGGAGAAAGCGAGATGGTGGGGGTGGGGGAAAAGCGAGATGGTGGGGGTGGGGAGAAAGCGAGATGGTGGAGGTGGGGGAGAAAGCAAGATGGTGGAGGTGGGGGAGAATGCTAAATGGTGGGGGTGGGGGAGAAAGCGAGATGGTGGAGGTGGGGGAGAAAGCGAGATGGTGGAGGAGGGGGAGAAAGCGAGATGGTGGCGGTGGGGGGAGGAAAGCGAGATGGTGGGGGTGGGGAGGAAAGCGAGATGGTGGGGGTGGGGGAGAAAGCGAGATGGTGGGGGTGGGTAGAAAGCGAAATGGTGGGGGTGGGGAGAAAGCGAGATGGTGGGGGTGGGGGAGAAAGCGAGATGGTGGGGGTGGGGAGAAAGCGAGATGGTGGGGGTGGGGGAGAAAGCGAGATGGTGGGGGGGGGGGGGGGGGGGAGAAAGCGAGATTTTGGAGGTGGGGGAGAAAGAGAGATGGTGGGGATGGGGGAGAAAGCGAGATTTTGGGGGTGGGGGAGAAAGAGAGAAGAAGAGGAAACTTTGACACAAGTTCCTGCGTGAAGAGGAAACTTTGACACAAGTTCCTGCGTGAAGAGGAAACTTTGACACAAGTTCCTGCGTGAAGAGGAAACTTTGACACAAGTTCCTGCGTGAAGAGGAAACTTTGACACAAGTTCCTGCGTGAAGAGGAAACTTTGACACAAGTTCCTGCGTGAAGAGGACACTTTGACATAAGTTCCTGCGTGAACAGGAAACTTTGACACAAGTTCCTGCGTGAAGAGGAAACTTTGACACAACTCCCTCGTGAAGAGGAAACTTTGACACAACTCCCTCATGAAGAGGACACTTTGACACAACTCCCTCATGAAGAGGAAACTTTGACACAAGTTCCTGCGTGAAGAGGAAACTTTGACACAACTCCCTCGTGAACAGGAAACTTTGACACAACTCTCTCATGAAGAGGACACTTTGACACAACTCCCTCATGAAGAGGAAACTTTGACACAAGTTCCTGCGTGAAGAGGAAACTTTGACACAAGTTCCTGCGTGAAGAGGACAATTTGACACAACTCCCTCATGATGAGGTAACTTTGACACAAGTTCCTGCGTGAAGAGGAAACTTTGACACAACTCCCTGTGTGAAGAGGAAACTTTGACACAACTCCCTCATGAAGAGAAAACTTTGACACAACTCCCTCATGAAGAGGAATCTTTGACACAACTCCCTCATGAAGAGGAAACTTTGACACAACTCCCTCATGAAGAGGAAACTTTGACACAACTCCCTCATGAAGAGGAACCTTTGACACAAGCTCCTGCGTGAAGAGGAACCTTTGACACAACTCCCTGTGTGAAGAGGAAACTTTGACCCAACTCCCTCATGAAGAAAAAACTTTGACACAAGTTCCTGCGAGAAGAGGACACTTTGACACAATTCCCTCATGAAGAGGAAACTTTGACACAATTCCCTCATGAAGAGGAAACTTTGACACAAGTTCCTGCGTGAAGAGGACACTTTGACACAACTCCCTCATGAAGAGGAAACTTTGACACAAGTTCCTGCGTAAAGAGGAAACTTTGACACAACTCCCTCATGAAGAGGACACTTTGACACAACTCCCTGCGTGAAGAGGAAACTTTGACACAAGTTCCTGCGTGAAGAGGAAACTTTGACCCAACTCCCTCATGAAGAGGAAACTTTGACACATCTCCCTCATGAAGAGGAAACTTTGACCCAACTCCCTCATGAAGAGGAAACTTTGACACAACTCCCTCATGAAGAGGAAACTTTGACACAACTCCCTGCGTGAAGAGGAACCTTTGACACAACTCCCTGCGTGACAAATGAAACTTTGACACAAGTTCCTGCTTGAAGAGGAAACTTTGACACGAGTTCCTGCGTGAAGAGGAAACTTTGACACAACTCCCTCATGAAGAGGAAACTTTGACACAACTCCCTGCGTGAAGAGGAAACTTTGACACAAGTTCCTGCGTGAAGAGGAAACTTTGACACAACTCCCTGCGTGAAGAGGAAACTTTGACACAACTCCCTGCGTGAAGAGGAAACTTTGACCCAAGTTCCTGCGTGAAGAGGAAATCAAAACTTGACGACAGTAGAGCATGAAGAGACATCAGATTAAAACAAATCATTCATACGTTCATTTATTCATTTAGCTTTTGCCATTATCATTGAGGCTGAGTTCACTTAGAAAGCGAGATGGTGGAGGTGGGGTAGAAATGGAGATGGTGGGGTGGGGGAGAAAGCGAGATGGTGGGGGTGGGGGAGAAAGCGAGATGGTGGGGGTGGGGAGAAAGCGAGATGGTGGGGGTGGGGGAGAAAGCGAGATGGTGGGGGTGGGGAGAAAGCGAGATGGTGGGGGTGGGGAGAAAGGGAGATGGTGGGGGTGGGGGAGAAAGCGAGATGGTGGGGGTGGGGAGAAAGCGAGATGGTGGGGGTGGGGAGAAAGCGAGATGGTGGGGGTGGGGGAGAAAGCGAGATGGTGGGGGTGGGGAGAAAGCGAGATGGTGGGGGTGGGGAGAAAGCGAGATGGTGGGGGTGGGGAGAAAGCAAGATGAAGAGGAAACTTTGACACAAGTTCCTGCGTGAAGAGGAAACTTTGACACAACTCCCTCATGAAGAGGACACTTTGACACAACTCCCTCATGAAGAGGACACTTTGACACAACTCCCTCATGAAGAGGAAACTTTGAGACAAGTTCCTGCATGAAGAGGAAACTTTGATACAAGTTCCTGCGTGAAGAGGAAACTTTGACACAACTCCCTGCGTGACAAATGAAACTTTGACACAAGTTCCTGAGTGAAGAGGACACTTTGACACAAGTTCCTGCGTGAAGAGGACGCTTTGACACAACTCCCTGCGTGAAGAGGAAACTTTGACACAACTCCCTCATGAAGAGGAAACTTTGACCCAAGTTCCTGCGTGAAGAGGAAACTTTGACACAACTCCCTCATGAAGAGGAAACTTTGACCCAAGTTCCTGCGTGAAGAGGAAATCAAAACTTGACGACAGTAGAGCATGAAGAGACATCAGATTTTAAAAAAAAATCATTCATACGTTCATTTATTTATTTAGTTTTTGCCATTATCATTGAGGCTGAGTTCACTTATGCTCAAGACCACAAACTATTGCTGTACTCCTCGCTTCCTTTCATAATGCTGTACTCCTCGCTTCCTTTCATATTGCTGTACTCCTCGCTTCCTTTCATAATGCTGTACTCCTCGCTTCCTTTCATAATGCTGTACTCCTCGCTTCCTTTCATAATGCTGTACTCCTCGCTTCCTTTCATATTGCTGTACTCCTCGCTTCCTTTCATATTGCTGTACTCCTCGCTTCCTTTCATATTGCTGTACTCCTCGCTTCCTTTCATAATGCTGTACTCCTCGCTTCCTTTCATAATGCTGTACTCCTCGCTTCCTTTCATAATGCTGTACTCCTCGCTTCCTTTCATAATGCTGTACTCCTCGCTTCCTTTCATATTGCTGTACTCCTCGCTTCCTTTCATAATGCTTCAGTCAGAGCTGAGTGATACTGACACGAACCCTGCTGGCAGCAAATATGAGCGACCTCTCGGACACGTCTCCACGACATAGATGGCGTCCAGCTGCGTGGTTTCAGTCTTCTCATTTCAGCCCGTAGTACAACCAGCTCTGGATAGAAGGCAGCCGAAGCCGCATCATCCCAGAAATAAATATCTCTGATGAGACTTGAACCCATGAACTCCCGAACCCTAAACTGGCGACACTAACCTCTGCGGCATGGCAGCTGGCTATCTGAGTAGGGTAATCAGTTCATTCTTAAGCACATATGGGCATTGGCAGTTCAACCCACAGACACTGCTAGATTTCCTAGCACTGAGGCAAGTGCCAGCATTTGCATATAGACCAAAACAGCCAGTACAGCCATGGACCCCAGAGCAGCCGTTCCGTCCCCCTCCTGCTCCACCATACCCTCTCCCCTATCCCCACCCCTGTCACACAACTATTTCCTTACCCTCTCCCCCATCCCCTTCCCCACCCCTATCCCACCCTCAACACAACTGTTTCCTTTCTCCACGAGTAAAAGATAGGCCTACGATGTCCTGCTGTCGTAGTGATGTCATACTTACTTACGACCTGGCAAACAAAACAAAACAAATAATAATACATGTTAAGTTCTTAAAAGCCGATGAAAACGAATTAAAGAAAAAGAGATTGAAGTACTTGAAAAAGAAAACATAATTGGAAATGTTGAAAATAAATAAATGAAACAAAAATGGGAATCCTATTTTCTGAAAAAGCAAAGTGCACCGAAAATGAAAATAAACTGGACTAGAAGTTGTTGAAAATATATCTCACGGAACTGCTTTTCTTTAAACAAAAGGCAGAACAAAGCTTTAGAAATAGATTTAAACAAAAGGCAGAACAAAGCTTTAGAAATAGATTTAAACAAAAGGCAGAACAAAGCTTTAGAAATAGATTTAAACAAAAGGCAGAACAAAGCTTTAGAAATAGATTAAAACAAAAGGCAGAACAAAGCTTTAGAAATAGATTAAAACAAAAGGCAGAACAAAGCTTTAGAAATAGATTAAAACAAAAGGCAGAACAAAGCTTTAGAAATAGATTTGAAAAAGATGGAATAGGAATGGAAGTGGTTACAAAAATAAAAGGGAATAACAAAGAAAGACGCGGGAGTGCGTCAACACATAATAGACAGAAAAGTCATGGAGCCGGTACACAGCGATACAGTGAACAGCACAGTAATGGTTTGGGTCCTGTCTGTTTGGCTGGTTGTCTGCTTGCGTCTTTGTCTGGTTGGTTGGTTTGTTTGTGTGTGTGTGTGTCTGTTTGGTTTGTTTGTTTGTGTGTGTGTCTGTTTGGTTGGTTTGTTTGTGTGTGTGTTCTGTTTGGTTGGTTTGTTTGTGTGTGTGTCTGTTTGGTTGGTTTGTTTGTGTGTGTGTCTGGTTGGTTTGTTTGTGTGTGTGTCTGTTTGGTTGGTTTGTTTGTGTGTTTGTCTGTTGGTTGGTTTGTTTGTGTGTTTGTCTGTTTGGTTGGTTTGTTTGTGTGTGTGTCTGTTTGGTTGGTTGTGTGCGTGTGTGTTTGTCTGTTTGGTTGGTTGTCTGTTTGTGTGTGTGTCTGTTTGGTTGGTTGTCTGTTTGGGTGTGTGTGTTTGGTTGGTTGGTTGTGTGCGTGTGTGTTTGTCTGTTTGGTTGGTTGTGTGCGTGTGTGTTTGTCTGTTTGGTTGGTTGTCTGTTTGTGTGTGTGTCTGTTTGGTTGGTTGTCTGTTTGTGTGTGTGTCTGTTTGGTTGGTTGTGTGCTTGTGTATTTTCTCTTTGCCAGGTCCTGTGGGAATGCTTGACAAGTTGAATATCAGCCCTCTCGAAACTCTGTGCTATTAAGTTCCTCCCGCTGTCTCTCTCTCTCTCTCTCTCTCTCTCTCTCTCTCTCTCTCTCTCTCTCTCTCTCCAAGATAAAGCATTTCCTAGACTGCCATTCACGTAAAATATTTTTTCACGCTTATATTGAATCCCATATAAATTATGCATCAACAATTTGGGATTCAGCTAGTAATCATATACTTAAACCTTTGTTTGGTCTTTATAGACGTTCCCTGAAATTAGTTTTGTTAAAATTGGTTACGTTATCATACTCTGACTATACATATCTGGATATTTTACCATTAAACTTGAAGCTTAAATTCAATAAAGCTTTTTTCATGTTTAAGATTCTTTCGGGTCGTGCTCCCACTTCAATTACAGAGAAATTTAGATTTAATGAAAATCGCCATTTTCATAAAATTGTAATACCCCGTCCAAGAATAGATATGTTTAAAACCAGTCTTCACTACTCCGGCGGCTTCTTGTGGAACTGCATTTCACCCTCTCTTGATGTTCATGCCAGCATATACAGCTTTAAAAGGGCACTTTATACCCAACTAATGACTGAATTTTCCAATTCATGCTCCTAACCCCCCCCCCTCTCTCTCTCTCTCTCTCTCTCTCTCTCTCTCTCTCTCTCTCTCTCTCCCTCTCTCTCTCTCTCTCTCTCTCCCTCTCTCTCTGTCTCTCTGTCTCTGTCTCTCTCTTCTCTCTCTCTCTCTCTCTCTCTCTCTCTCTCTCTCTCTTTCTCTCTCTCTCTGTACTGGTCTCTCTCATCTAGTGTTCCAAAGGTGCTGCTTGTCATGTGTAAATTTTTGTCTTTGCCTACAGGATGGGGTGCCTGTTCAATGATTTTTTTTCCAGAAATGTGTTATAATTTTATTGTTGTGATAATGTTTCTTTTATATATTTATCTATCTTCCAATAACCATTTTATCATGAACTATATATGATGACCCCTCCCCTCCCACCCCCACCTGTTTCTCTCTGTCTGTCTGTCTGTCTGTCTGTCTGTCTGTCTCTCTCTCTCTCTCTCTCTCTCTCTCTCTCTCTCTCTCTCTCTCTCTCTCTCTCTCTCTCTCTTCCAGGCATTGATTGTGTTCTGTTCTTTTGTGTTAACCGTTTCTTCTTTCTATATATAGCGTTTATGTATGTTTACTTCTATTCTAGATTAGTTTTGCTGATGTTATTGCTTTTTCTATATATTTCCCTTCATTGAGGGCCGGATGTAAAAAAGCCATGTTGTGCTTATTCCGCTTTTTCCCTCATTAAAAAAGATTCGTTCGTTCGTTCGTTCGTTCTCTCTCTCTCTCTCTCTCTCTCTCTCTCTCTCTCTCTCTCTCTCTCTCTCTCTCTCTCTCTCTCTCTCTCTCTCTCTCTCTCTCTCTCTCGCAGGTGTGAAAAAAAAACTGGGATTTTTGTTTTGTTTCGTTGGTTGTTTTTTTTGTTGTTGTAAATATCGCAGTTCCCTGGCGGCCACTTGTTTCTTCCTATCTTTATGGCCCGGTCTCCTGACCTTGTTGTAGGAAACCTTCACACTGTTTTTTTTTTCCTTTATGTTCTGGGAAGTCGTTACACTTGGTGTTTCTGTTGTTGCAGCCTGTTAGCAGCCCTGTTTTACAGTCACTACAGCGCTGGGACCGCAAAGGCACAAAAGATTTGCTTTTTAAATTGAAACATTTACTGCATTGTTTCTTAACTCTTGGCATAAGAATTGATTTTTGTTGGGCCCTGTCTCACTGTGGTAGAACGTGGAATGAAATAGCAGACAGTCTTGAAAAAAAAGGAGCAAATAGAAACGCTGAAAATTTAACCCAAAATCCCTTAGATTTGTCCTCTTGTGAATTAATCCAAATTATGGAAAAGTATATACATCAGCAGAATTTTCGTCACCAAATAGCTACTTTACAGTCGTACCCAAGGCACATTGTTAGATTAATTCATTAATCAAGGTTGGATGCTTGGAACACTAAATATTCTAATGGTATTACTTGTGTCTGATGAGAAAATATTTTGGTACATCCTCTTTTGTTTGGATGCTCAGCGTTGACCTCGCTGTATCAGGAGAAAGGTACTGAGATGACTAACTTTGATAATGTCAGTACTGTCTTATACGGTTCATATGTTGCTGAAACTGCCATGGTTATTTCGCAGTCACAGGCTGCAAAAGTGTTTATAAAGATCAACCATTTTGTGTACCACTAGAGTATTTCACTTATGTAGATATGCATACATCAGATGCGGTTTTGAAAGTACTAACATGGATGATATGTTGAGTGAGTTTCTTTTCTTTATTAAGCGTCTACGATCATCTGGCAATAAAAAGCCATGAATAAAGCACTGGACTGAACTGACGTGCCTGAACTGCCAGGCCTGAAGGGGACCCAGGTCAGCTGGCAGGCTGTCATCAACAGAACGCCCCAAGCTACTATTCATAGCACCCTCGCTTTTTTTCCTATCTCGGAACCTAGTGACTGCGTAGTCAGACTGTCCGCACTGATTGGTGGGAACGTCGTCTGTGTGGTCAGACTGTCCGCACTGATTGGTGGGAACGTCGTCTGTGTGGTCAGACTGTACGCACTGATTGGTGGGAACGTCGTCTGTGTGGTCAGACTGTCCGCACTGATTGGTGGGAACGCTGTCTGTCACTGCGTGGTCAGACTGTCCGCACTGATTGGTTGGAACGCCATCTGTCACTGCGTGGTCAGACTGTCCGCACTGATTGGTTGGAACGCCGTCTGTCATTGTGTGGTCAGACTGTCCGCACTGATTGGTGGGAACGCCGTCTGTCACTGCGTGGTCAGACTGTCCGCACTGATTGGTTGGAACGCCGTCTGTCATTGTGTGGTCCGACTGTCCGCACTGATGGTTGGAACGCCGTCTGTCATTGTGTGGTCAGACTGTCCGCACTGATTGGTGGGAACACCGTCTGTCACTGCGTGGTCAGACTGTCCGCACTGATTGGTGGGAACGTCGTCTGTCACTGCGTGGTCAGACTGTCCGCACTGATTGGTGGGAACGTCGTCTGTGTGTTCAGACTGTCCGCACTGATTGGTGGGAACGCCGTCTGTGTGTTCAGACTGTCCGCACTGATTGGTGGGAACGCTGTCTGTGTGGTCCGACTGTCCGCACTGATTGGTGGGAACGCCGTCTGTCATTTCAGCAGTGTCTAGTAGCCCACGTGGCCTTTTTCAGACGGGTGGGGGGTGGGGGGTGGGGGTGGTGGTGGTGGGGGGCTCTGTTTGGCACTGCTGGTTTGTTTTTCGGTTTACTGACTTTTTGTCTGTCCCATCTTCAGTGCCACCTCAGCGGCATTCCACCCACGCCGCTAATTCCGAACCCTCCTCTCCCCCCACCCCTCCCCCGTCCACGGCAACAGCCGTCCCTGCCCGCAGCAGCCCCGGCACCGGCAACCCACAGAAAGTAGTCAATGTGAAGTCGTCAAGAGGCAACCCACCGGAGGAGACACTGCACTGCTGCCGAGTCACTTCGGTGGTGAGTGTTTTGGTTTAACATACCACCTACTTAACCCGCTACTGATGACAATGGTTGCTTAGTCGCGGAGCCGGCATGAGTGAGCTCTCTCTCCGGAGGGCGCCACCACGTCCATCCAACGACTGGCCCCCATGAATTCGCCGATAGCCCCGAAAACCCCGAAAGAACCAGGTCAAGGCCACAAACGTGGAGAGGATATCGAATCTGAAGTCAGCATGAGAGCAGGCATTAAAGGGCCACAGAATACGAGACTTTTT
Source organism: Conus ventricosus (assembly GCA_018398815.1). Lineage (NCBI taxonomy): Eukaryota > Metazoa > Mollusca > Gastropoda > Neogastropoda > Conidae > Conus > Conus ventricosus. Next base: position 95,378,438 of record CM031608.1, on the reverse strand, counting down.
AATGCTGATCTATGAAGATAAGGATGATGAAGATGATGCTAAAGATGTTCATTCCGGTCTGAAGATGATGCTAAAGATGTTCATTCCGGTCTGAAGATGATGCTAAAGATGTTCATTCCGGTCTTGTTACTAGATTTAATCGGGAAGTG
>CM031608.1:95368289-95373289 GCA_018398815.1 Conus ventricosus | reverse complement strand
CATTATGAGAGATATATCAATGAATAATATCATTCATCGCATGTGGATGAGATAGTAAGATACAATGCCATCATTTGATTGAGTGGATGGTCGAGTCAGTATCATATAGACTGTAGAATTGGTCACAGAGACTATAGAATGGGTCACAGAGTACTTTCTATTATATAGACTGTAGAATGGGTCCCAGAGGTATTTTCTAACATATAGACTGTAGAATGGGTCACAGAGACTGTAGAATGGGTCACAGAGGTACTTTCTGTCAGAAAGTCAATAGAATGGGTCGCAGAGGTACTTTCTGTCATAAAAACTGTAGAATGTAGAATGGGTCACAGACACTGTAGAATGGGTCAAAGAGACTGTGGAATGGGTCACAGTGACTGTACAATGGGTCACAGAGACTGTAGAATGGATCACAGACTGTAGAATGGATCACAGACTGTAGAATGGGTCAAAGAGGTACTTTCTGTCATAAACGTCTGTAGAATGGGTCACAGAGACTGTAGAATGGGTCAGAGAGACTGTAGAATTGGTCAGAGAGACTGTAGAATGGGTCACCGAGACTGTAAAATGGGTCACAGAGACTGTAAAATGGGCCAGAGAAACTGTTAGATGGGTCAGAGAGAATGTAGAATGGGTCACTGAGACTGTAGAATGGGTCACGAGACTGTAGAATGGGTCACAAGAGACTGTAGAATGGGTCACAGAGACTGTAGAATGGGTCACAGAGGTACTTTCTGTCAGAAAGACTATAGAATGGGTCGCAGAGGTACTTTCTGTCATAAAGACTGTAGAAAGTAGAATGGGTCACGACACTGTAGAATGGGTCACAGAGACTGTAGAAATGGGTCACAGAGGTACTTTCTGTCATAAAGGACTGTAGAAAGTAGAATGGGTCACAGAGACTGTAGAATGGGTCACAGAGACTGTAGAATGGGTCACAGAGGTACTTTCTGTCAGAAAGACTATAGAATGGGTCGCAGAGGTACTTTCTGTCATAAAGACTGTAGAATGGGTCCACAGAGGTACTTTCTGTCAGAAAGACTATAGAATGGGTCACAGAGGTACTTTCTGTCAGAAAGACTATAGAATGGGTCGCAGAGGTACTTTCTGTCATAAAGACTGTAGAAAGTAGAATGGGTCAAAGAGACTGTGGAATAGGTAAAAGAGACTGTAGAAAGGGGCACAGACTGTAGAATGTGGGCACAGAGACTGTAGAATGGATCACAGAGACTGTAGAAGGGGCACAGACTGTAGAATGGGTCACAGAGACTGTAGAAGGGGCACAGACTGTAGAATGGGTCACAGAGACTGTAGAAGGGGCACAGACTGTAGAATGGGTCGCAGAGGTACTTTCTATCATAAAGACTGTAGAATGGGCCAAAGAGACTGTAGAATGGGTCACAGAGACTGTAGAATTGGTCACAGGGGTACTTTTTGTCATGAGACTGTAGAATGGGTCACAGAGGTACTTTCTACATTAAGACTGTAGAATGGGTCGCAGAGATTGTAGAATGGGTCACAGAGGTACTTTCTGTCATAAAGACTGTAGAATGGGTAACATGGGTACTTTCTGTCATAAAGACTGTAGAATGGGTCACAGAGACTGTAGAATGGGTCACAGAGGTACTTTCTGTCATGAATACTGTAGAATGGGTCACAGAGGTACTTTCTACATTAAGACTGTAGAATGGGTCACAGAGATGTAGAATGGCTCACAGAGGTACTTTCTGTCATAAAGACTGTAGAATGGATCACAGAGGTACTTTATATCATAAGACTGTAGAATGGGTCACACAGGTACTTTATATCATAAAGACTGTAGAATGGGTCACAGAGGTACTTTCTATCATAAGACTGTAAACGGGTTACAGAGGTACTTTCTCTCATAAAGACTGTAGAATGGGTCACAGAGGTTACTTTATATCATAAAGACTGTTTGAATGGGTCCACATGGGTACTTTCTGTCATAAAGACTGTAGAATGGGTCACAGAGGTACTTTTTATATTAAAGACTGTACAATGGGTCACAGAGGGTACTTTATATCATAAAGACTGTAGAATGGGTCACAGGGGTATTTTATATCATAAAGACTGTAGAATGGGTACAGGGTACTTTTGTCATAAAGACTGTAGAAGGGTCACAGGGGTTTCCTTATATCAAAAGATCTGTAGAATGGGTCCAGAGGTATTTTATATCATTAAAGACGTAGAATGGGTAAAAGGGGTACTTTCTGTCATAAATACTGGTGAATGGGTCACAGGGGTACGTTCTGTTTTTAAAGACTGCAGAATGGGTCACAGGGTACGTTTCCCGTTATAAAGACTGCAGAATTTGGGGCCCCAGAGACTGTAGAATGGGACACAGGGGTACTTTATATCATAAAGACTGTAGAATGGGTCACAGAGGTACTTTACATCATAAGACTGTAGAATGGGTCACAGAGGTAATTTTTCTGTCATAAAGACTGTAGAATGGGTCACAGAGGTACTGTATATCATAAAGACTGTAGAATGGGTCACGAGGTACTTTATATCATAAAGACTGTAGAATGGGTCACATGGGTACTTTCTGTCATAAAGACTGTAGAAAGGGTCACAGAGGTACTTTCTGTTCTTTAAAAACTGTAGAATGGCTCACAGAGGTACTTTGTATCATAAGACTGTAGAATGGGTCACAAGGTACTTTATATCATAAAGACTGTAGATTGGGTCACTGAGGTACTTTCTGTCATAAGGACTGTAGAATGGGTCACAGGGGTACTTTCTGTCATAAAGATGTTTGAATGGGTCAAAGAGGTACTTTATTCACAAAGACTATAGAATGGGTCACACAGGTACTTTCTGTCATAAAAAACTGTAGAATGGGTCACAGAGGGACTTTATATCATGAAGACTGTAGAATGGGTCACAGGGGTACTTTTTATCATAAGACTGTAGAATGGGTTTATATGGTACTTTTTGACATAAAGACTGTAGAATGGGTCCACAGAGGGCTGTAGTATGGGTCACAGAGGTACTTTATATCATAAAGACTGTAGAATGGGGTCACAGAGGTACTTTTTTCATAAAGATGTAGAATGGGTCACAGAGGTACTTTATATCATAAAACTGTGAATGGGTCACAGAGACTGTTTGAATGGGTCAAAGAGGTACTTTCTGTTATAAAGACAGTAGAATGGGTCACAGAGGTACTTTTTGTTATAAGACTGTAGAATGGGTCACAGAGACTGTAGAATGGGACACAAGGTTACTTTCTGTCATGAAGACTGTAGAATGGGTCACAGAGGTACTTTATATTATAAAGACTGTAGATGGGTCACAGAGGTATTTTCTGTCATAAAGACTGTATATGGGTCACAGAGGTACTTTCTGTTATAAAGACTGTAGAATGGGTCACAGAGGTACTTATTATCAGAAAGACTGTAGAATGGGTCACAGGGGTACTTTATATCATAAAGACTGTAGAATGGGTCACAGAGGTACTTTCTGTCATAAAGACTGTAGAATGGGTCACAGAGACACTTTCTGTCATAAAGATTGTAAAATGGGTCAAAGAGGTACTTTATGTCGTAAAGACTGTAGAATGGGTCACAGAGGTACTTTCTGTCACAAAGACTGTAGAATGGGTCACAGAGGTACTTTATATCATAAAGACTGTAAAAGGGTTTACACAGGTTCTTTATATCATAAAGACTGTAGAGTGGGTCACCACAGGTTCTTTATATCATAAAGACTGTAAGTGGGTCACACAGGTACTTTATATCATAAAGACTGTAGAATGGGTCACACAGGTACTTTCTATCATAAAGACTGTAGAATGGGTCACAGAGACTGTAGACAGGGTCACAGAGGTACTTTATATAATAAAGACTGTAGAATGGGTCATTTGAGGTACCTTCTATCATAAAGACTGTAGAATGGGTCACAGAGACCCGTAGAATGGGTCACAGAGGTACTTTATATCATAAAAACTGTAGAATGGGTCACATAGACTGTAGAATGGGTCACAGAGGTACTTTATATCATTAAAGACTGTAGAATGGGCCACAGAGGTACTTTATATCATAAAGACTGTAGAATGGGTCACAGAGGTACTTTCTGTCATAAAGACTGTAAATGGGTCACAGAGGTACTTTCTGTCATAAAAACTGTAGAATGGGTCACAGATGTACGTTCTGTTAAAAGACTGTAGAATGGGACACAGAGGTACTTTATATATAAGACTGTAGAATGGGTCACAGAAATACTTTCTGTTATAAAGACTGTAGAATGGGTCACAGAGGTACTTTATTTCATACAGACTGTAGATTTGGTCACAGAGTTACTTTCTGTCATAAAGACTGGAATGGGTCACAGATGTACTTTCTAATCATAGAGACTGTAGAATGGGTCACATAGGTACTTTCTGTCATAAAGACTGTAGAATGGGTCCCCAGAGGTGCTTTATATCATAAAGACTGTAGAATGGGTCACGAGGTACTTTCTGTTATAAGAATAGCAAGGACAGATTGGAAGAATAGCACTGCCTAAAATCTCTATCCTTGAGTAATAAAGTTTTGAGTCTTTGAGTCTTGAGTCTCTCTCTCTCTCTCTCTCTCTCTCTCTTCTCTCTCTCTCTCTCTCTTCTCTCTCTCTCTATCTCGTCTTCTCTCTCTCTCTCTCTCTCAAAGAGACTGTAGAATGGGTCATAGACTGTAGAATGGGTCAACTAGACTGTAGAATGGGTCGCGAGACTGTAGAATGGGTCACAGACTGTAGAATGGGTCACAGGGTACTTTCTTCATTAAGACTGTAGAATGGGTCACCGAGACTGTGAATGGGTCACAGAGACTGTAGAATTGGTCACAGAGACTATATGATGGTCACAGAGACTGTAGAATGGGTCACAGAGACTGTAGAATGGATCACAGACTGTAGAATGGTCAAAGAGGTACTTTCTGTCATTAAAGTCTGTAGAATGGTCATAGAGACTGTAGAATGGTCACAGAGACTGTAGAATG
>CM031608.1:95347995-95359564 GCA_018398815.1 Conus ventricosus | reverse complement strand
CTCGGTCTGTTCATTCCTTCCTTTCTAACGCTTTGTTCCTCTCGGTCTCTTCCTTCCTTCCTTTCTAACGCTTTGTTCCTCTCGGTCTGTTCCTTCCTTCCTTTCTAACGCTTTGTTCCTCTCGGTCTCTTCCTTCCTTCCTTTCTAACGCTTTGTTCCTCTCGGTCTGTTCCTTCCTTCCTTTCTAACGCTTTTTTCCTCTCGGTCTGTTCCTTCCTTCCTTTCTAACGCTTTGTTCCTCTCGGTCTGTTCCTTCCTTCCTTCCTTTCTAACGCTTTGTTCCTCTCGGTCTGTTCCTTCCTTTCTACCTTCTAACGCTTTGTTCCTCTCGGTCTGTTCCTTCCTTCCTTTCTAACGCTTTGTTCCTCTCGGTCTGTTCCTTCCTTCCTTTCTAACGCTTTGTTCCTCTCGGTCTGTTCCTTCCTTCCTTTCTAACGCTTTGCTCCTCTCGGTCTGTTCCTTCCTTCCTTCCTTTCTAACGTTTTGTTCCTCTCGGTCTGTTCCTTCCTTCCTTCCTTTCTAACGCTTTGTTCCTCTCGGTCTGTTCCTTCCTTTCTTCCTTTCTAACGCTTTGTTCCTCTCGGTCTGTTCCTTCCTTCCTTCCTTTCTAACGCTTTGTTCCTCTCGGTCTCTTCCTTCCTTCCTTTCTAACGCTTTGTTCCTCTCGGTCTGTTCCTTCCTTCTTCCTTTCTAACGCTTTGTTCCTCTCGGTCTCTTCCTTCCTTCCTTTCTAACGCTTTGTTCCTCTCGGTCTGTTCCTTCCTTCCTTCATTTCTAACGCTTTGTTCCTCTCGGTCTGTTCCTTCCTTTCTTCCTTTCTAACGCTTTGTTCCTCTCGGTCTGTTCCTTCCTTCCTTCATTTCTAACGCTTTGTTCCTCTCGGTCTGTTCCTTCTTTCTTCCTTTCTAACGCTTTGTTCCCCTCGGTCTGTTCCTTCCTTCCTTCCTTTCTAACGCTTTGTTCCTCTCGGTCTCTTCCTTCCTTCCTTCCTTTCTAATGCTTTGTTCCTCTCGGTCTCTTCCTTCCTTCCTTTCTAACGCTTTGTTTCCTCTCGGTCTGTTCCTTCCTTCCTTTCTAACGCTTTGTTCCTCTCGGTCTGTTCCTTCCTTCCTTTCTAACGCTTTGTTCCTCTCGGTCTCTTCCTTCCTTTCTTTCTAACGCTTTGTTCCTCTCGGTCTCTTCCTTCCTTCCTTTCTAACGCTTTGTTCCTCTCGGTCTGTTCCTTCCTTCCTTCCTTTCTAACGCTTTGTTCCTCTCGGTCTGTTCCTTCCTTTCTTTCTAACGCTTTGTTCCTCTCGGTCTCTTCCTTCCTTCCTTTCTAACGCTTTGTTCCTCTCGGTCTGTTCCTTCCTTCCTTCCTTTCTAACGCTTTGATCCTCTCGGTCTGTTCCTTCCTTCCTTCCTTTCTAACGCTTTGTTCCTCTCGGTCTGTTCCTTCCTTCCTTTCTAACGCTTTGTTCCTCTCGGTCTCTTCCTTCCTTCCTTTCTAATGCTTTGTTCCTCTCGGTCTGTTCCTTCCTTCCTTCCTTTCTAACGCTTTGTTCCTCTCGGTCTGTTCCTTCCTTCTTTTCTAACGCTTTGTTCCTCTCAGTCTGTTCCTTCCTTCCTTCCTTTCTAACGCTTTGTTCCTCTCGGTCTGTTCCTTCCTTCCTTTCTAACGCTTTGTTCCTCTCAGTCTGTTCCTTCCTTCCTTCCTTTCTAACGCTTTGTTCCTCTCGGTCTGTTCCTTCCTTTCTTCCTTTCTAACGCTTTGTTCCTCTCGGTCTCTTCCTTCCTTCCTTTCTAACGCTTTGTTGCTCTCGGTCTGCTCCTTTCTTCCTTTCTAACGCTTTGTTCCTCTCGGTCTGTTCCTTCCTTCCTTTCTAACGCTTTGTTCCTCTCGGTCTCTTCTTCCTTCCTTTCTAATGCTTTGTTCCTCTCGGTCTGTTCCTTCCTTCCTTCCTTTCTAACGCTTTGTTCCTCTCGGTCTGTTCCTTCCTTCCTTTCTAACGCTTTGTTCCTCTCAGTCTGTTCCTTCCTTTCTTCCTTTCTAACGCTTTGTTCCTCTCGGTCTGTTCCTTCCTTCCTTCCTTTCTAACGCTTTGTTCCTCTCGGTCTGTTCCTTCCTTTCCTTCCTTTCTAACGCTTTGTTCCTCTCGGTCTGTTCCTTCCTTCCTTTCTAACGCTTTGTTCCTCTCGGTCTGTTCCTTCCTTTCTTCCTTTCTAACGCTTTGTTCCTCTCGGTCTGTTCCTTCCTTCCTTCCTTTCTAACGCTTTGTTCCTCTCGGTCTGTTCCTTCCTTCCTTCCTTTCTAACGCTTTGTTCCTCTCGGTCTGTTCCTTCCTTCCTTTCTAACGCTTTGTTCCTCTCAGTCTGTTCCTTCCTTCCTTCCTTTCTAACGCTTTGTTCCTCTCGGTCTGTTCCTTCCTTCCTTCCTTTCTAACGCTTTGTTCCTCTCGGTCTGTTCCTTCCTTCCTTTCTTTCTAACGCTTTGTTCCTTTCGGTCTGTTCCTTCCTTCCTTTCTAACGCTTTGTTCCTCTCGGTCTGTTCCTTCCTTCCTTTCTTTCTAACGCTTTGTTCCTCTCGGTCTCTTCCTTCCTTCCTTCCTTCCTTTCTAACGCTTTGTTCCTCTCGGTCTCTTCCTTCCTTCCTTCCTTTCTAACGCTTTGTTCCTCTCGGTCTCTTCCTTCCTTCCTTTCTAACGCTTTGTTCCTTTCGGTCTGTTCCTTCCTTCCTTTCTAACGCTTTGTTCCTTTCGGTCTGTTCCTTCCTTCCTTCCTTTCTAACGCTTTGTTCCTCTCGGTCTGTTCCTTCCTTCCTTTCTAACGCTTTGTTCCTCTCGGTCTCTTCCTTCCTTCCTTCCTTTCTAACGCTTTGTTCCTCTCGGTCTGTTCCTTCCTTCCTTTCTAACGCTTTGTTCCTCTGGACTCTTCCTTCCTTCCTTTCTAACGCGTTGTTCCTCTCGGTCTGTTCCTTCCTTCCTTCCTTTCTAACGCATTGTTTCTCTCGGTCTGTTCCTTCCTTCCTTTCTAACGCTTTGTTCCTCTCGGTCTGTTCCTTCCTTCCTTTCTAACGCTTTGTTCCTCTCGGTCTGTTCCTTCCTTTCTTCCTTTCTAACGCTTTGTTCCTCTCGGTCTGTTCCTTCCTTTCTTCCTTTCTAACGCTTTGTTCCTCTCGATCTGTTCCTTCCTTCCTTTCTAACGCTTTGTTCCTCTCGGTCTCTTCCTTCCTTTCTAATGCTTTGTTCCTCTTGGTCTGTTTCTTCCTTCCTTCCTTTCTAACGCTTTGTTCCTCTCAGTCTCTTCCTTCCTTCCTTTCTAACGCTTTGTTCCTCTCGGTCTGTTCCTTCCTTCCTTCCTTTCTAACGCTTTGTTCCTCTCGGTCTGTTCCTTCCTTCCTTCCTTTCTAACGCTTTGTTCCTCTCGGTCTGTTCCTTCTTCCTTCCTTTCTAACGCTTTGATCCTCTCGGTCTGTTCCTTCCTTCCTTCCTTTCTAACGCTTTGTTCCTCTCGGTCTGCTCCTTTCTTCCTTTCTAATGCTTTGTTCCTCTCGGTCTGTTCCTTCCTTCCTTTCTAACGCTTTGTTCCTCTCGGTCTGTTCCTTCCTTCCTTCCTTTCTAACGCTTTGTTCCTCTCGGTCTCTTCCTTCCTTCCTTTCTAACGCTTTGTTCCTCTCGGTCTCTTCCTTCCTTCCTTTCTAACGCTTTGTTCCTCTTGGTCTGTTCTTTCTTTCTTCCTTTCTAACGCTTTGTTCCTCTCGGTCTGTTCCTTCCTTTCTTTATAATGCTTTGTTCCTCTCGGTCTGTTCCTTCCTTCCTTTCTAACGCTTTGTTCCTCTCGGTCTCTTCCTTCCTTCCTTCCTTTCTAACGCTTTGTTCCTCTCAGTCTGTTCCTTCCTTCCTTCCTTTCTAACGCTTTGTTCCTCTCGGTCTGTTCCTTCCTTCCTTCCTTTCTAACGCTTTGTTCCTCTCGGTCTGTTCCTTCCTTCCTTCCTTTCTAACGCTTTGTTCCTCTCGGTCTGTTCCTTCCTTCCTTTCTAACGCTTTGTTCCTCTCGGTCTGTTCCTTCCTTTCTTCCTTTCTAACGCTTTGTTCCTCTCGATCTGTTCTTCCTTCCTTTCTAACGCTTTGTTCCTCTCGGTCGTTCCTTCCTTCCTTCCTTTCTAACGCTTTGTTCCTCTCGGTCTGTTCCTTCCTTCCTTTCTTTCTAACGCTTTGTTCCTCTCGGTCTGTTCATTCCTTCCTTTCTAACGCTTTGTTCCTCTCGGTCTCTTCCTTCCTTCCTTTCTAACGCTTTGTTCCTCTCGGTCTGTTCCTTCCTTCCTTCCTTTCTAACGCTTTGTTCCTCTCGGTCTCTTCCTTCCTTCCTTTCTAACGCTTTGTTCCTCTCGGTCTGTTCCTTCCTTTCTTCCTTTCTAACGCTTTGTTCCTTTCGGTCTGTTCCTTCCTTCCTTTCTAACGCTTTGTTCCTCTCGGTCTGTTCCTTCCTTCCTTTCTAACGCTTTGTTCCTCTCGGTCTGTTCCTTCCTTCCTTCCTTTCTAACGCTTTGTTCCTCTCGGTCTGTTCCTTCCTTTCTTCCTTTCTAACGCTTTGTTCCTCTCGGTCTGTTCCTTCCTTCCTTTCTAACGCTTTGTTCCTCTCGGTCTGTTCCTTCCTTCCTTTCTAACGCTTTGTTCCTCTCGGTCTGTTCCTTCCTTCCTTTCTAACGCTTTGCTCCTCTCGGTCTGTTCCTTCCTTCCTTCCTTTCTAACGTTTTGTTCCTCTCGGTCTGTTCCTTCCTTCCTTCCTTTCTAACGCTTTGTTCCTCTCGGTCTGTTCCTTCCTTTCTTCCTTTCTAACGCTTTGTTCCTCTCGGTCTGTTCCTTCCTTCCTTCCTTTCTAACGCTTTGTTCCTCTCGGTCTCTTCCTTCCTTCCTTTCTAACGCTTTGTTCCTCTCGGTCTGTTCCTTCCTTCCTTCCTTTCTAACGCTTTGTTCCTCTCGGTCTCTTCCTTCCTTCCTTTCTAACGCTTTGTTCCTCTCGGTCTGTTCCTTCCTTCCTTCATTCTAACGCTTTGTTCCTCTCGGTCTGTTCCTTCCTTTCTTCCTTTCTAACGCTTTGTTCCCCTCGGTCTCTTCCTTCCTTCCTTCCTTTCTAATGCTTTGTTCCTCTCGGTCTGTTCCTTCCTTTCTTCCTTTCTAACGCTTTGTTCCTCTCGGTCTGTTCCTTCCTTCCTTCCTTTCTAACGCTTTGTTCCTCTCGGTCTGTTCTTCCTTCCTTTCTAACGCTTTGTTCCTCTCGGTCTGTTCCTTCCTTCCTTCCTTTCTAACGCTTTGTTCCTCTCGGTCTCTTCCTTCCTTCCTTCCTTTCTAATGCTTTGTTCCTCTCGGTCTCTTCCTTCCTTCCTTTCTAACGCTTTGTTCCTCTCGGTCTGTTCCTTCCTTCCTTTCTAACGCTTTGTTCCTCTCGGTCTGTTCCTTCCTTCCTTTCTAACGCTTTGTTCCTCTCGGTCTCTTCCTTCCTTTCTTTCTAACGCTTTGTTCCTCTCGGTCTCTTCCTTCCTTCCTTTCTAACGCTTTGTTCCTCTCGGTCTGTTCCTTCCTTCCTTCCTTTCTAACGCTTTGTTCCTCTCGGTCTGTTCCTTCCTTTCTTTCTAACGCTTTGTTCCTCTCGGTCTCTTCCTTCCTTCCTTTCTAACGCTTTGTTCCTCTCGGTCTGTTCCTTCCTTCCTTCCTTTCTAACGCTTTGATCCTCTCGGTCTGTTCCTTCCTTCCTTCCTTTCTAACGCTTTGTTCCTCTCGGTCTGTTCCTTCCTTCCTTTCTAACGCTTTGTTCCTCTCGGTCTGTTCCTTCCTTCCTTTCTAACGCTTTGTTCCTCTCGGTCTCTTCCTTCCTTTCTTTCTTTCTAACGCTTTGTTGCTCTCGGTCTGCTCCTTTCTTCCTTTCTAACGCTTTGTTCCTCTCGGTCTGTTCCTTCCTTCCTTTCTAACGCTTTGTTCCTCTCGGTCTCTTCCTTCCTTCCTTTCTAATGCTTTGTTCCTCTCGGTTGTTCCTTCCTTCCTTCCTTTCTAACGCTTTGTTCCTCTCGGTCTGTTCCTTCCTTCCTTTCTAACGCTTTGTTCCTCTCAGTCTGTTCCTTCCTTCCTTCCTTTCTAACGCTTTGTTCCTCTCGGTCTGTTCCTTCCTTCCTTTCTAACGCTTTGTTCCTCTCAGTCTGTTCCTTCCTTCCTTCCTTTCTAACGCTTTGTTCCTCTCGGTCTGTTCCTTCCTTTCTTCCTTTCTAACGCTTTGTTCCTCTCGGTCTCTTCCTTCCTTCCTTTCTAACGCTTTGTTCCTCTCGGTCTGTTCCTTCCTTCCTTTCTAACGCTTTGTTCCTCTCGGTCTGTTCCTTCCTTCCTTCCTTTCTAACGCTTTGTTCCTCTCGGTCTCTTCTTCCTTCCTTTCTAACGCTTTGTTCATTTCAGTCTGTTCCTTCCTTCCTTCCTTTCTAACGCTTTGTTCCTCTCGGTCTCTTCCTTCCTTCCTTTCTAACGCTTTGTTCCTCTCGGTCTCTTCCTTCCTTCCTTTCTAACGCTTTGTTCCTCGCAGATTAGCTCATCGTTTGGCCTGGAAACTAGACTTCTACCACACGGCTCAGTGTCTGCCGATCATGTCGACTGTGCAGTCGTGAGGTCCATCATCATCATCGGGTTGCTGACTCATGCTTTGCACCTGGTCATGGGAAAAGGACTCATCTCCGTCTCTGATGCTCATAGATAACGCATTCAAATAATACCAGCATGTTGATAAACTCAGTAATGATCGTCTGCATACAATGAACTGTCCCAAATCGTTAAATCCTAACATAATTCCATCCTAATCCAGCTTCTTCCGGTCCAGACCAAAGAGGGCGGGAAGTGGGATGGGGGTGGGGGGAGAGTGAAGAAAGGTTTAGTAGGGTATCTTCAGAAATGCTATTTTGCTGAAGCAGAGAGACCAAGGCCAGGTGGAGGTGGGGGGGGGGGGGGGGTGGAGGGGAGGGGGCTCCTCACCTCTCACCATCCTCTATTCCTTCTTGTCATTGACGGGAACGGATGAAGGGTGGGGGGGGGGGGGGGGGGGGGGCGTAGGATAGAAATACGTGCCTATCATTCCACATCGGCCCAAAGGAGCAGACACCTCCACCCTCCCTCCTCTCCCTCTTGTCCACCCCATTCCTCCTCATCCTCCCTCCTCTCTCTCTCCTGTCCACCCCATTCCTCCTCCACCCTCCCTCCTCTCCCTCATGTCCACCCGATTCCTCCTCCACCCTCCCTCCTCTCCCTCATGTCCACCCCATTCCTCCTCCACCCTCCCTCCTCTCCTTCATGTCCACCCCATTCCTCCTCCACCCTCCCTCCTCTACCTCATGTCCACCCCATTCCTCCTCCATCCTCCATCCTCCCTCCTGTCCACCCCATTCCTCCTCCATCCTCTCCCTCCTGTCCACCCCATTCCTCCTCCATCCTCCATCCTCCCTCCTGTCCACCCCATTCCTCCTCCATCCTCCATCCTCTCCCTCCTGTCCACCCCATTCCTCCTCCACCCTCCCTCCTCTCACTCATGTCCACCCCATTCCTCCTCCACCCTCCATCCTCTCCCTCCTGTCCACCCCATTCCTCCTCACCCTCCCTCCTCTCACTCATGTCCACCCCATTCCTCCTCCACCCTCCATCCTCTCCCTCATGTCCACCCATTCCTCCTCCACCCTCCCTCCTCTCCCTCCTGTCCACCCCATTCCTCCTCCATCCTCCATCCTCTCCCTCCTGTCCACCCCATTCCTCTCCATCCTCCATCCTCTCCCTCCTGTCCACCCCATTCCTCCTCCATCCTCCCTCCTCTCCCTCCTGTCCACCCCATTCCTCCTCCACCCTCCCTCCTCCCCTCCTGTCCACCCCATTCCTCCTCCATCCTCCCTCCTTCCCTCCTGTCCACCCCATTCCTCCTCCATCCCCTCCTCTCCTCTCCCTCCTGTCCACCCCATTCCTCCTCCACCCTCCCTCCTGTCCACCCCATTCCTCTCCATCCCCTCCTCTCCCTCCTGTCCACCCCATTCCTCCTCCATCCTCCCTCCTCTCCCTCCTGTCCACCCCATTCCTCCTCCACCCTCCATCCCTCCCTCCTGTCCACCCCATTCCTCCTCCATCCTCTCCCTCCTGTCCACCCCATTCCTCCTCCACCCTCCCTCCTGTCCACCCCATTCCTCCTCCATCCTCTCCCTCCTGTCCACCCCATTCCTCCTCCACCCTCCATCCTCTCCCTCCTGTCCACCCATTCCTCCTCCATCCTCTCCTCCTGTCCATCCCATTCCTCCTCCATCCTCTCCCTCCTGTCCACCCCATTCCTTCTCATCCTCCCTCCTCTCCCTCCTGTCCACCCCATTCCTCCTCCACCCCTCCCTCTGTCCACCCATTCCTCCTCCATCCTCCCTCCTCTCCTCCTGTCCACCCCATTCCTCCTCCATCCTCCATCCTCTCCCTCCTGTCCACCCCATTCCTCCTCCACCCTCCCTCCTCCCTCCTGTCCACCCCATTCCTCCTCCATCCTCCCTCCTCTCCCTCCTGTCCACCCCATTCCTCTCCATCCTCCATCCTCTCCCTCCTGTCCACCCCATTCCTCCTCCATCCTCCCTCCTCTCCCTCCTGTCCACCCCATTCCTCCTCCATCCTCCATCCTCTCCTCCTGTCCACCCCATTCCTCCTCCATCCTCCCTCCTCTCCCTCCTGTCCACCCATTCCTCCTCCATCCTCCATCCTCTTCCTCCTGTCCACCCCATTCCTCCTCCATTCTCCTCCTCTCCCTCCTGTCCACCCCATTCCTCCTCCACCCTCCCTCCTGTCCACCCCATTCCTCCTCCATCCTCTCCTCCTGTCCACCCCATTCCTCCTCCATCCTCTACCTCCTGTCCACCCCATTCCTCCTCCACCCTCCTCCTGTCCACCCCATTCCTCCTCCATTCCTCCATCCCTCTCCCTCCTGTCCACCCCATTCCCTCCTCCCATCCTCTCCCTCCTGTCCACTCATTCCTCTCCATCTCTCCCTCCTGTCCACCCTCCTCTCCTCCTCTCCCCTGATCCACCATTCCTCCTCCATCCTCCCTCCTCTCCCCTGTCACCCATTCCTCCTCCTCCATCCTCTCCCTCCTGTCCACCCCATTCCTCCTCCCTCCTCATCCTCTCCCTCATGTCCACCCCATTCCTCCTCCATCCTCCCTCCTCTCCCTCCTGTCCACCCCATTCCTCTCCATCCTCCCTCCTCTCCCTCCTGTCCACCTCCTCCTCCCCTCCATCCTCTCCTCCTGTCCACCCCATTCCTCCTCCATCTCCCTCCTCTCCCTCCTGTCCACCCCATTCCTCCTCCACCCTCCCTCCTCTCCCTCCTGTCCACCCATTCCTCCTCCATCCCTCCTCCTCTCCCTCCTGTCCACCCCATTCCTCCTCCATCCTCCCTCCTCTCCCTCCTGTCCACCCCATTCCTCCTCCACTCTCCCTCTCCTCTCCCTCCTGTCCACCCATTCCTCCTCCACCCTCCTCCCTTCCTGTCCACCCCATTCCTCCTCCATCCTCCCTCCTCTCCCTCCTGTCCACCCCATTCCTCCTCCATCCCTCTCTCCCTCCTGTCCACCCCATTCCTCCTCCACCCTCCCTCCTGTCCACCCCATTCCTCCTCCATCCTCCTCCTCTCCCTCCTGTCCACCCCATTCCTCCTCCATCCTCTCCCTCCTGTCCACCCCATTCCTCCTCCATCCCTCCCTCCTGTCCACCCCATCTCCTCCTCCTCCATCCTCTCCCTCCTGTCCACCCCATTCCTCCTCCATCCTCTCCCTCTGTCCACCCCATTCCTCCTCCATCCTCTTCCCTCCTGTCCAACCCATTCCTCCTCCATCCCTCTCCCTCCTGTCCACCCCATTCCTCCTCATCATCTCCTCTCTCCTCTGTCCACCCCATTCCTCCTCCATCCTCCTCCTCTCCTCCTGTCCACCCATTCCTCCTCCATCCTCCCGTCCTCTCCCTTCCTGTTCCACCCCATCTCGCTACCTTGCCGATTTTCCATCTCTGCTCCCATCGGTGTTTCTCCCCCATTCCCTCATCCTCCATCCTCTTCAATCACTACCACCCCATTCTCCTTCTATTAGCCTCTCTCTCTCAGCCCATCTAGGTACACTGCCGAGACTCTTCCTCGCATAGATGATGTACTATGGGTAATGACTCATTCTCTGCCCATAGATGATCGTACTGATGGGTAATGACTCTTCCTCACCCCATCAATGATGGTACTGCTGGGGTAATGGCTTCCTCCCCATCAGATGTGGTACTGGGGTTAATGGTGCTTCCTCTCCATCAGAATGATGTACTATAGGACGTGAAATGGGGACTCTCCTCCCCATCAGATGATGGTACTATGGGGTGAATGACTCTTCCTCCCATCAGATGATGTACTTTGGGTGAATGACTCTTCCTCCCATCAGATGATGGTACTGTGGGGTGAATGACTCTTCCTCCCCATCAGATGATGTACTATTGGGGTGAATGGTCTTCCTCCCATCAGATGATGGTACTATGGGGTGAATGACTCTTCCTCCCCATCAGATGATGGTACTATGGGGTCAATGACTCTTCCTCCCCATCAGATGATGGTACTGTTGGGGTGAATGGCTCTTCCTCCCCATCAGATGGTGGTACTGTTGGGGTGAATGGCTCTTCATCCCATCAGATGATGGTACTATTGAGGTGAATGGCTCTTCCTCCCCATCAGATGATGGTACTGTTGGGGTGAATGGCTCTTCATCCCATCAGATGATGGTACTATTGGGGTGAATGGCTCTTCCTCCCCATCAGATGATGGTACTGTTGGGGTGAATGACTCTTCCTCTCCATCAGATGATGGTACAATTGAAGTGAATGGTTCTTCATCCCATCAGATGATGGTACTATGGGGTGAATGACTCTTCCTCTCCATCAGATGATGGTACTGTTGGGGTGAATGGTTTTTCATCCCATCAGATGATGGTACTATGGGGTGAATGACTCTTCCTCCCCATCAGATGATGGTACTGTTAACGTGAATGGCTCTTCCTCCCCATCAGATGATGGTACTATGGGGTGAATGACTCTTCCTGTCCATCAGATGATGGTACTGTTGGGGTGAATGGCTCTTCCTCCCCATCAGATGATGGTACTGTTAGGGTGAATGGCTCTTCCTCCCCATCAGATGATGGTACTGTTGGGGTGAATGGCTCTTCCTCCCATCAGATGATGGTACTATTGGGGTGAATGGCTCTTTCTCCCCATCAGATGATGGTACTGTTGGGGTGAATGGCTCTTCCTCCCCATCAGATGATGGTACTATTGGGGTCAATGACTCTTCCTCTCCATCAGATGATGGTACTGTTGGGTGAATGGCTCTTTCACCCCATCAGATGATGGTACTATTGGGGTGAATGGCTATTCTTCCCCATCAGATGATGGTACTATTGGGGCGAATAGAGGGCACAATGAAGGCTGAATATCATTGACACAGATTTCCTTCTTTTCTGTACATCTAGCCCTTCAAGAGTAATTTTGTTTGATTCATATCGAAGATGAAATGGATC
>CM031608.1:95337988-95345488 GCA_018398815.1 Conus ventricosus | reverse complement strand
CCTATTCCAAAATAGTGCGAGCATGTTCAGAAGCGCAGGTCAGTGCTCCGACATGTTTAGTTCAAATCATTCTCTCTTAGCCTTTCCTCATCTATCAAGAACGCGATCTTTGCACTGAAGACAGGTGGACAGATAGTTCAAATCATTCTCTCTTAGCCTTTCCTCATCTATCAAGAACGCCATCTTTGCACTGAAGACAGGTGGACAGATAGTTCAAATCATTCTCTCTTAGCCTTTCCTCATCTATCAAGAACGCCATCTTTGCACTGAAGACAGGTGGACAGACAGTTCAAATCATTCTTACTCATCTATCAAGAACGCGATCTTTGCACCGAAGACAGGTGGACAGATAGTTCAAATCATTCTTACTCATCTATCAAGAACACGATCTTTGCACTGAAGACAGGTGGACAGATAGTTCAAATCATTCTGTCATAGCCTTTCCTCATTTATCAAGAACACGATCTTTGCACTGAAGACAGGTGGACAGATAGTTCAAATCATTCTCTCATAGCCTTTCCTCATTTATCAAGAACGCCATCTTTGCACTGAAGACAGGTGGACAGACAGTTCAAATCATTCTCTCATAGCCTCTCCTCATCTATCAAGAACGCCATCTTTGCACTGAAGACAGGTGGACAGACAAGTGCACGATGCACAGTAAGTTCCCACATACAGATTCTAGTTAGGCGTACAGTCCTCGGAATACGTGACGTCGTACCGATTAGCGTTCCTGGTAGTGTTTCTGCCTCTTTAACTAATGATGGCCCAACCGGAAACAGCCCATCGGCACCTACTTCTAGTGGACCGGAAGTAAACAACAAAGGGGGAGCACAGCAAACACCTGGCGTCCCCCACTCAGTGGTTAGTCTGAATCCGGGATGGTAATGCGCCTCTCTCTCTCTCTCTCTCTCTCTCCTCTCTCTCTCTCTCTCTCTCTCTCTCTCTCTCTCTCTCTTTTCTCTCTCTCTTATCTCTCTCTCTTAAGCACACACATACGCACGCACGCACACACACTCACACGCGCACGCACGCACGCACGCATGCACACACGCACACGCACGCACACACACACACACACACACACACACACACACACACACACACACACACACACACACACACACACACACACACGGGCGCGCGCGCGCGCGTACAATAGACAATTTACAGTTGTTGAAAATTTCAAAACGTCAGTGGTTAATATAATGCTTCTCTCTCTTTGATAGTCGGCTGGCAGAGAGAGAGAGAAAGAGAGAGAGAGAGAGAGAGAGAGAGAGAGAGAGAGAGAGAGAGAGAGAGAGAGAGAGAGACAGACAGACAGACAGACAGACAGACAGACAGACAGACAGAGAGAGAGAGAGAGAGAGAGAGAGAGAGAGAGAGAGAGAGAGAGAGAGAGAGAGAGAGAGAGAGAGAGAGAGAGAGAGAGAGAGCGGCTAAAAATACCCCGAATAAGCAAAGAATCAAACCAGCATCCTGGAAGTGATGATGACGCTGGTTGGTTCCACTGCTAATTGACCTATCGCGTTATTCAGTCAGCATAATACACGTTACGTTTTTCACCCTTCTTCTCCTTCAGTTATGACACCAGTTTACATCATAACTGTGGACAACCATTTTATTCCGCAGCCTTTCCTCTGCACATCTCGTAGCAACTGAATCAGCACGCAGCGAACGAACCGTCCCATCATTTCGTTGTCGTGTTTTCTGCACCGGCATCAAGCCGTTTTGCTGGACCTGGAAGTGTTGCCGGATTGGGCGCATCCACTTTGGGGCTGCCCTGCGCTTCCAACCATTCTGGAAATACCCTGCTCCCCGTACCAGCGAACTGAAACGACCTCATTATTTCCCCTGAAAAACAAAATCTCCCCCACCCGCCCCCTCTGCCATCTCCGCCCCGAGTCACCTCACTGACGTCATCAGTGCCGTTGGTGAAGGCTGTGAGTGCTGCTTTTTGTATTTGTTTCTGCTGCTGCTACTGCTGCTGCCACTGTTTCTGTTGGTGCTGATGCTGATAGTGTTGCGGAAGCTGCGGTCCTATACTTTGAATTTGCGTCTCATCCATCGTCTTCGAGTTAGGTCCACGACTCAATTGCCCACTTCCTGTGACGAGCTGTTGAGGCGCGTGACGTCATTTTCCACCTTCTGGGTTCTGAAGGATGGCGGAGGAGGCCTACAGGAGAAGGAACAGGAAAAGGGAGGGGAAGTGAATGAGGAGGAGCAGGAGGAGAAAGGAGGAGGAAGTGAATAAGGAGGGGCAGGAGGACGAAGTGAATGAGGGCAGGGAGAGGAGGAAAGTGATGAGAGGGCAGAGAAGAAGTGAATGATGAGAGGGAGAGGAGAAAGGAGGAGTGAAAGGAGGCAGAGAGAAGAGAAAGTGAATGAGGAGGGGCAGGGGAGGAAGGAGGAGGAAGTGAATGAGGAGGGGCAGGGAGAAGGGGAGAAGGAATGAAGGGGCAGAGAGAGAGAAGTGAATGAGGAGGGGCAGGGGGAGGAAGGAGGAGGAAGTGAATGAGGAGGGGCAGGAGGAGGAAGGGGAGGAAGTGAATGAGGAGGGGCAGGGGAGGAGGAGAGGAAGTGAATGAGGAGGGAGGAGATGAAGGAATAAGGAGGGGGAGGAAGGAGGAGGAAGTGAATGAGGAGGGGCAGGAGGAGGAAGGGGGAGGAAGTGAATGAGGAGGGGCAGGGGGAGGAAGGAGGAGGAAGTGAAGAGGGGCAGGGGGGGAAGGAGGAGAAGTGAATAGGAGGGGCAGGAGGAGGAAGGAGGAGGAAGTGAATGAGGAGGGGCAGGGAGGAGTGATGAGGAGGGCAGGGGAGGAGGAGGAGGAAGTGAATGAGGAGGGGCAAGAGAAGGAGAAAGTGAATGGAGGACAGGAAGAAGAGGAAGTGAATGAGGAGGGGCAGGGAGGAGAGGAAGGAAAGGCAGGAGGAAAGTGAATAGAGGGGAGGAGGAAGAGGAGAATGAATAGGAGGGGCAGGAGGAGGAAGGAGGAGGAAGTGAATGAGGAGGGGCAGAGAGGGGAGGAAGTGAATGGAGGAGAGGGCAGGGAGGAGGAATGGGAGGCAGGAGGAAGTGAATGAGGGAGGGGCAGGAGAGGAAGTAAGGAGGAGGCAGAAGTGAATGAGGAGGGCAGGAGGGGAGGAGGAGGAAGTGAATGAGGAGGAGGGGCAGAGGGAGGAGGAGGAGGAGGAAGTGAATGAGGAGGGGCAGGAGGAGGAGGAAAGTGAATGAGAGGGGCAGGAGGAGGAAGGAGGAGGAAGTGAATGAGGAGGGGCAGGAGGAGGAAGGAGGAGGAAGTGGAATGAGGAGGGGCAGGAGGGGAGGAGGAGGAAGTGAATGAGGAGGGCAGGAGGGAGGCAGGAGGAGGAAGTGAATGAGGAGGGGCAGGAGAGGGAGGAGGAGGAAGTGAATGAGGAGGGGCAGGAGGGGAGGAGAGGAAGTGAATGAGGAGGGCAGGAGGAGGAGGAGGAGGAAGTGAATGAGGAGGGGCAGGGAATATGGGCAGGAGGAGGAGGAAGTGAATGAGGAGGGCAGGAGGAGGAAGGCGAGGAAGTGAATGAGAGGGCAGGGAAGGAGGAGGAAGTGAATGAGGAGGGGCAGGAGGAGGAAGGAGGAGGAAGTGAATGAGGAGGGCAGGAGGAGGAAGGAGGAGGAAGTGAATGAGGAGGGCAGGAGGAGGAAGGGGAGGAAGTGAATGAGGAGGGGCAGGAGGAGGAAGGGGAGGAAGTGAATGAGAGGGCAGGAGGGGAAGGAGGAGGAAGTGAATGAGGAGGGGCAGGAGGAGGAATGGGGGAGAGAGGAAGTGAATGAGGAGGGGCAGGAGAGGAAGGAGAGAATGAAGTGAGAGGAGGAGGGAGGAGAGGAGGAGGAGGAAAGTGAATGAAGGAGCGGCAGGAGGAGGAGAAGGAGGAGGAAGTGAATGAGGAGGGGCAGGAGGAGGAAGGAGGAGGAAGTGAATGAGGAGGGGCAGGAGGAGGAAGGAGGAGGCCGAAGGCGGGACCACGTGTGGGAGAGGAACAGCATTATCGTTACCATCGTCTATGTAATTATCGTAGTAATTGTAACGACAATGCGAATGCTGGTAATGAGGTCGTTGATGTTGCTGCTGAGCATCATTATATTTTGCTTTGTGTATGTATTCATTCGTCCATCTATCTTTTTATCCGTCTGTCTGTCTGTCTTTCTGTCTATCTATCTGTCTATCGATCTATCAGTCTATCTATCTATCTATCTATCTATCTATCTATCTATCTATCTATCTATCTATCTATCTATCTATCTATCTATCTATCGATCTATCAGTCTATCTATCTATCTATCTATCTAGCTACCTATCTATCTATCTATCTATCTATCTATCTATCTATCTATCTATCTATCTATTCATTCGTCTATTTTTCTACATGCCTACCTTTCTATCATCACCTCAGTTGTCAACAACAACATTCCGGAAAACATCTTTGACAATGACATGGACATCATCCTCTTGTCATTGTGGCCATCATGATTACCCTCATCGACATCAACAAGAACAGCATCATCTATGACTCACAACAACCGAGGCATCAACAGCCAATACTGCCGCACTTACTGTTTGTCCCTGATACCTCTTCTGGTTCTGCCACTACTTCTGTTTTGCTGCAGTGGGCACGAGAAAGGCATCGGGAGAGCGCCGGCCGCATTCAAGATTGAACAGTCCTCTAAACTCACCGGATCCTCATTGTCTCAGTTACACTGTGGTGGTACCTGCACAGTCCTCTAAACTCACCGGATCCTCATTGTCTCAGTTACACTGTGGTGGTACCTGCACAGTCCTCTAAACTCACCGGATCCTCATTGTCTCAGTTACACTGTGGTGGTACCTGCACAGTCCTCTAAACTCACCGGATCCTCATTGTCTCAGTTACACTGTGGTGGTACCTGCACAGTCCTCTAAACTCACCGGATCCTCATTGTCTAAGTTACACTGTGGTGGTACCTGCACAGTCCTCTAAACTCACCGGATCCTCATTGTCTCAGTTACACTGTGGTGGTACCTGCACAGTCCTCTAAACTCACCGGATCCTCATTGTCTAAGTTACACTGTGGTGGTACCTGCACAGTCCTCTAAACTCACCGGATCCTCATTGTCTAAGTTACACTGTGGTGGTACCTGCACAGTCCTCTAAACTCACCGGATCCTCATTGTCTAAGTTACACTGTGGTGGTACCTGCACAGTCCTCTAAACTCACCGGATCCTCATTGTCTCAGTTACACCGTGGTGGTACCTGCACAGTCCTCTAAACTCACCGGATCCTCATTGTCTCAGTTACACTGTGGTGGTACCTGCACAGTCCTCTAAACTCACCGGATCCTCATTGTCTCAGTTACACTGTGGTGGTACCTGCAGGATCTGTTCAGATTGTAGCTCAGTAAACCACACTTCGAGGGAATCCCCAGAAATGAGAGAAGCTATCTAAAACATTGCAACGTAGAAATTAGTGACTAAGTTACAAACTCTGTTTACCTGTCTATGTCCTTTTTATTACTCTTTTTAGAAACTCGAAAAAAAGAAACCCGCCATAATAACGTCGTACAAGAAGTGTGAATCGTTTGAGATAGGAGCAGATGTCGTCATCAACTGGCTGGAAGTCACAGCATACTGTAAATCAATTTACACTTTTGACCAGGAACAATTGATGTCTTAGACAGGGAATCTGATGTTCACGAACGTGGTATAATCCTTTACTTATCCATAACAATGTGTTCTGTCCATATGATACATACTCACTTACAGTTCGCTCACTTGTGTTGTTGAAATATGTTTCTGTTTGTTATCCATAACAATGTGTTCTGTCCATATGATACATACTCACTTACAGTTCGCTCACTTGTGTTGTTGAAATATGTTTCTGTTTGTTATCCATAACAATGTGTTCTGTCCATATGATACATACTCACTTACAGTTCGCTCACTTGTGTTGTTGAAATATGTTTCTGTTTGTTATCCATAACAATGTGTTCTGTCCATATGATACATACTCACTTACAGTTCGCTCACTTGTGTTGTTGAAATATGTTTCTGTTTGTTATCCATAACAATGTGTTCTGTCCATATGATACATACTCACTTACAGTTCGCTCACTTGTGTTGTTGAAATATGTTTCTGTTTGTTATCCATAACAATGTGTTCTGTCCATATGATACATACTCATTTACAGTTCGCTCACTTGTGTTGTTGAAATATGTTTCTGTTTGTTATCCATAACAATGTGTTCTGTCCATATGATACATACTCACTTACAGTTCGCTCACTTGTGTTGTTGAAATATGTTTCTGTTTGTTATCCATAACAATGTGTTCTGTCCATATGATACATACTCACTTACAGTTCGCTCACTTGTGTTGTTGAAATATGTTTCTGTTTGTTTGGGGCTTATATTGTTGGTTTGCTTTTTTCAGAATCCTTCATTTGTTTTTTTTTTGTTTTTTTTCTTTTTCAATCAGAATATTCCGTACCCCGAAACGCCTCAAGGGAACAGACGATTTTATAGTTCGTGGAGATCTGTTCATGTAACAAATGCCATATTTGACAATCTGAAAGAAAAGGCTACAGACTTGGATTAACCCTTTGAACCTGGTCAGCAACAACATTGAAAGGATTGTCCTTGCGCCACACTCCACCAGGTGTGTGGAAACTGCTCAGTGCGGATTGCGTCATCTCCCTGACAGACGCCCAGACCAAACCAACTTGACACCAGGCAGCTGACGCGGTAAAGAGTTAATCTACTTCGCGGGAGTCGTAACACTGAAGAGCTTTTGCCATTGTGGCCGATGTCAGTGGTACGGTCACGTGGTTCTTTTTCTCTCTAGCCGTGGAATGTTGTTTATTTGGCGGTTTAGCTGGCAGGGAGGAAGAGGTGGAGGAGGAAGAGGAGGAGGAAGGGGAAGAGGAGGAGGAGGAGGAGGAGGAGAGGAGAGAGAGAGAGAGAGAGAGAGAGAGAGAGAGAGAGAGAAGAGAGAGAGAGAGAGAGAGAGAGAGTGTGTGTGTGTTTTAACGCTGTGCAAATTACCAATGGAGTTTTTAACAAACAGTTTCTGATGGGCACACAGGTGCTTTCTAGACACTTGCTTTGCATCCAGTCGGAGAAGGAAGAAGAGGAGCTGGAGAGGTGGTGGGTGGGTGTGGGTGTGGTTTGATTCAAGCCAGTGCCTATCTCCTTAAAGACAACTAAGGACAGTTCGCTGTCTTTCATATGATAGTAATTCGTAAAAAAAGAGAAAAAATGTAATACAGTAGCATGAATTTTTTTTTCGAAGTTCCTTTGTCAATCTCTCTCTCTCTCTCTCTCTCTCTCTCTCTCTCCTCTCTCTCTCTCTCTCTCTCTCTCTCTCTCTCTCTCTCTCTCTCTCTCTAAGTGCGTGCGTGCACGTATGTGCGCACGTGTTTAAGTGTGTGTGTGTGTGTGTGTGTGTGTGTGCGTGCGTGCGTGCGTGCGTGCGTGCGTGCGTGCG
>CM031608.1:95325488-95327988 GCA_018398815.1 Conus ventricosus | reverse complement strand
CGACTGCAGGCGGACATCTAAACACATTTCAAACATTAATGTTAGCACACCGCCACCAAGACAAACATTAATGTTAGCACACCGCCACAAAGACAAACATTAATGTTAGCACACCGCCACAAAGACGTGGCCAAACGAATCACAAGACAAAACACGACGCATTTCGACCTCTCAGGTCTTCTTCAGGCAAGAAACAAAATAATCAGGACAACGAAAATGAACGAGCAATCACTTATCTGCATCCATTTCAGCGGCAAGATAGGCGTTGAATCACGTATCTTCATCCACTTCAGCGCAAGATAGGCGTCTTCAACGCCTATCTTGCGCTGAACTGGATGCAGATAAGTGGCTGGTGGTTCATTTTCGTGATTGTTTTGTATCTTGCCTGAAGAAGACCTAAGAGGTCGAAACGCGTCGTGTTTTGTCTTGTGATTTGTTTGTCCACGTCTTTTTGGCTGTACGCTAATATTAATATTTGAAATTTGTTTTAAGGCAGTATTTTTCCAGTGAGTTAAAGTCATGGTGGTGGTGGTGGTGGTGGGTGGTGGTGGTGTGTGTGTGTGTGTGTGTGTGTGTGTGTGTGTGTGTGTGTGTGGTGTGTTATACCACCAGTCCCGGGTTCTTTGTTCTGTAAAAGGTCCATCACTGCAGTCTGAGGGAGCAATGAGTATTGAGTTGTCCTGGAGCCCCCCAGCAGAAAAGACACTGCACTATCAGGTGGTGTTCAGTCGTGCCTGTTGTGATCCAATAGGCAATACCACCGACTAAGCCCCCTACTGACGACAAAAACTGCTTAATCGCAGAGCCAGCGTGAGTGAGCAGCCCCCTCCGGAGAATGCCGTCACGTGGGTTCGACCTGCTCAGTTTCAGGTGTCATGGGGTGTCGAGGATTTCGCTTCCGTCGTCTGCGATCCTCTTTCGTCAGTCTCCTGCAAGGTCTTAATCGGCAGTCTCCTGCAAGGCCTTCATCGGCAGTCTCCTGCAAGGCCTTCATCGGCAGTCTGTTGCAAGGTCTCCTGCAAGGTCTTAATCAGCAGTCTCCTGCAAGGTCTTAATCGGCAGTCTCCTGCAAGGCCTTCATCGGCAGTCTCCTGCAAGGCCTTCATCGGCAGTCTCCTGCAAGGCCTTCATCGGCAGTCTGTTGCAAGGTCTCCTGCAAGGTCTTAATCAGCAGTCTCCTGCAAGGTCTTAATCGGCAGTCTCCTGTAAGGTCTTAATCGGCAGTCTCCTGTAAGGCCTTAATCGGCAGTCTGTTGCAAGGTCTCCTGCAAGGTCTTAATCGGCAGTCTCCTGCAAGGCCTTCATCGGCAGTCTCCTGCAAGGTCTTAATCAGCAGTCTCCTGCAAGGTCCTAATCGGCAGTCTCCTGTAAGGTCCTAATCGGCAGTCTCCTGCAAGGTCCTAATCGGCAGTCTGTTGAAAGGTCTCCTGTAAGGTCTTAATCGGCAGTCTCCTGTAAGGTCTTAATCGGCAGTCTCCTGCAAGGTCCTAATCGGCAGTCTCCTGCAAGGTCTCCTGCAAGGTCATAAACGGCAGTCTCCAGCGCGCGTCTCTTGGATAAGAGCTGAACATTATGGAAGTTGCGAGAGTAATGTCAGTGGAGAGAGGAGGAGAGTCAGAGAGGAGGAGAGTCAGAGAGGTGGAGAGTCAGAGAGGAGGAGAGTCAGAGAGGTGGAGAGTCAGAGAGGAGGAGAGTCAGAGAGGAGGAGAGTCAGAGAGGAGGAGAGTCAGAGAGGAGGAGAGTCAGAGAGGTGGAGAGTCAGAGAGGAGGAGAGTCAGAGAGGAGGAGAGTCAGAGAGGAGGAGAGTCAGAGAGGAGGAGAGTCGTAGGGTGTGGCACATGGAAGAGGCGACAGCTATCAAAGAAAACAGAATTGATGTTTTGTCCTGTAATCTGTTTGTCTGTATCTGTGGCGGTAACTAACCCCTTTTCTTTCTAAATTTTGCTTCGTTTTCCGCCCTCAGTCACTTCGTTTCGAAACTAGAATTGATGAGCCAATGACAGACAGCTGCTGAGCCAATGATTGACAGGCAGCTGAGCCAATGATTGACAGGCTGCTGAGCCAATGATTGACAGGCTGCTGAGCCAATGACAGACAGCTGCTGAGCCAATGATTGACAGGCTGATTAACCAATAACAAACTGAGGCTACTACTATGTGGACGGCAGTCCACGAGGAAGATGGATTATGGGTAAACGAACTTTGATCCTGCGATACGTTTTGTTCTTGCCTAGGTAAGCTTCATTTCGTTGCCACCCAGACCTACGTTTGTTTATCTGTTTGTTTATCTGTTTGTTTATCTGTTTGTTTATCTGTTTGTTTATCTGTTTGTTTATCTGTTTGTTTATCTGTTTGTTTGTTTGTTGGTTGGTTAGTTTTGTTTCTCTCTCCATTATAACAGAGGGTCTAATGATTTCCCCTTCCATTACAATAGCTGGGTCCAAAACGGATGTTCACTGGCTGGAACAACGGAATTCGTTCGGTTTTGCCCCCTTTTATTT
>CM031608.1:95310488-95320488 GCA_018398815.1 Conus ventricosus | reverse complement strand
AGGGACGTCTTGCTGAATTACGAGAACAATATCAACACTGTGTATAAAAGGGACGTCTTGCTGAATTACGAGAACAATATCAACACTGTGTATAAAAGGGACGTCTTGCTGAATTACGAGAACAATATCAACACTGTGTATAAAAGGGACGTCTTGCTGAATTACGAGAACAATATCAACACTGTGTATAAAAGGGACGTCTTGCTGAATTACGAGAACAATATCAACACTGTGTATAAAAGGGACGTCTTGCTGAATTACGAGAACAATATCAACACTGTGTATAAAAGGGACGTCTTGCTGAATTACGAGAACAATATCAACACTGTGTATAAAAGGGACGTCTTGCTGAATTACGAGAACAATATCAACACTGTGTATAAAAGGGACGTCTTGCTGAATTACGAGAACAATATCAACACTGTGTATAAAAGGGACGTCTTGCTGAATTACGAGAACAATATCAACACTGTGTATAAAAGGGACGTCTTGCTGAATTACGAGAACAATATCAACACTGTGTATAAAAGGGACGTCTTGCTGAATTACATATTAGAAAAAAAGAAGAAAAGAGGAAATATTTAAAGCTCCTCGCGCTAAAAGAAGTGAGGCTCGAATAGGATTTTTTTTAAACGGGGCAGAAACTTAAGATCGTATTGTGGTTTGTTACCTTGAAAGGAAGGAGTCGCGTGTTTGCGTGTGGGGCATATGAATGTGTACATGTGAGTGTGTACGTGGGGACTATCGTATTACACACACGCACGCGCGCGCTCGGACGCACATAGTCATCAGGGCTATTTGGGTGGGGTTCAAGGTTGAAGTAGTTATTACATACAATAACAGGGATACCAGCTCGGTGTAAATAGTGGATTTCATGTTGGGAAGTACCTATCCAGACGGTATAGGGGTGACGAGAGTTGGTAGTGGGTAGGTGGGTCCTCTAGGGGAAGAACTTACAATATTTTCTCTATGAGAATTATGTTAAAATTTCACTTCCACCTTCTCTCTTACTAGTGGTGGAAGGAACAACTTTTGGTACTAGTCATCGAAAGAAATTTATATTTGTTCCCGGGACCATGAAAATACTCAATAGTGGCTCTGGGATAAGTTTGATTATGCAAGGTTCACACTATGCCATATCGTGGCACGACTCGGGTTTATTTCGCTCGACTCAGACAAAATGATAGTCTCGATCGGTTTCCATGTAGTCTTGCACAGGAAGTGTCTCCTGACTTTTAAAACCAGTGTCGACTGGTTTTCTGCCAATGGCTTCCTGTTCAGTCTGCAGTTTGGTCAGTCCATTGTTTTTTTTTTGGGGGGGGGGGGGGGGGGTTGGTTTTTTTTTTTTTGCTGTGTTCCCGTAAGGTGTCCGCAATGACTGGTTGGTTTCATGGAGGTGGTCGGGAGAAGGTGGGAGGGAATAGGAGTGGGGAAGAGGAGGGTCAGGGATTGGATGGGACAGCTGGGGCATGGGGGTGCAGAGAGGGGGTTCTGTCCGTTAAGGTTTATCAGGAAAGGGCGCCGCGTTGACGTCCACACGCGAAGAGACGAAAGCTTCGGAGGTGCGTTTCAATCTAGATCTATGACTCGTTCCACAAAGCTCGACTCCTATTGACACCATGTCAGTGCCAGTTAGTCTTACCCGTGAGTGTGTGTGTGTGTGTGTGTGTGTGTGTGTGTGTGTGTGTGTGCGTGCGTGCGTGCGTGCGTGCGTGCGTGCGTGCGTGCGTGCGTGCGTGCGTGTGTGTGTGTGTGTGTGTGTGTGTGTGTGTGTGTGTGTGTGTGTGTGTGTGTGTGTGTGATTACGCGTGCGTGCGTGCTTGCGTGCGTGCGTGCGTGCTTGTGTTAGTTTCACGTCTGTTAACTAAGAGTAATATCAGACGGATATGTGTGTGTGTGTGTGTGTGTGTGTGTGTGTGTGTGTGTGTGTGTGTGTGTGTGTGTGTGTGTGTGTGTGTGTGTGCGTGCGCGCGCATCCATCTCTTCACCAGTCCCCATTACCATCACCACATTTGCCTCAGACAGTTATTAAAGGTGATTTGAAGACGGAACTCCGTAGTTGGTGGCCAGTGGTTGTCATGGCTACCGCTACCAATCCGTGGCTTTCACAATATAATTCAGTCGTCAACACTGTTAGGTGTGTCTGGCCTGGGCGATTGACCAGGGGCCGAGGTTGCGGCCCTTGGATTGACATATCTTCCCAGCGTCTTTTCCAACTCACGTGTGTAAAATGCAGCTTGGTTGTACTCAGCTTCAATATCGCCATTTTGTGTTTTGAAACTCTAATGCCAGTGGACCCCCTGGCAGAAAGAATGGTGTTGGTGCGACTTTTCTCTGGCCTGTCTAGCGGGAAGAGGCTGTAGTTCATTGGGGAATAAATAGCATTGTGCTGTTTGAAGACTCAAGTGTCAAATTCTGCACTGACATTAAAAGAGGAATCTGATTTGTGCTAAATTATTTCAGATAACATACATCAGTATGAACAGTCTTTAAAGCATGCGTTCAAGCACTTTACACACGTATGAGCTAGTGGTAACAAAGCGAAATATTAATGATCATGATTATGGTGTTGGTGTTATTGTTGTTGTTGTTGTTGTTGTTGTTGTTGTTGTTGTTGTTGTTGTTGTTGTTGTTGTTGTTGTTGTTGACAGTGATGATGACGATGATGATGATGATGATGATGATGATGATGATGATGATGATGATGATGATGATGATGATGATGATATGCAGAACAGTGATGATGGACAGAACAGTGATAATGTCTATCAATTTGGCTGTTCATGGGAACAACAGCAATGATAAGAGAAAGAGGGAGAAGATGGTCGGTTAATTAAATAAGGCAAATCCTTGGTAGTATCGATGAGATGATATTTTAAGCAACACAATCAGATACTCACGGAAAAAAACAACAACATAATACATCCAATGTATACTTTGAACATCATCGAATCAATCTCTGTCGCAAATAGTTGTCAATTAGACTTAAAAATGGTGTGTGGTCTGTATCTGAGATATTCTATAAGATGGGAGACCTGTCCTCCCCTGAACTACCCCCCCCCCCCCCCCCTCTGTATCCTCAACTCTCCACCCTACTTTCCCCCATTTTCTCCACTTCAAGAAACAGTGCTGCAGATTTGCCTCCCAAACAGGAATGTGTTGCATGTCAAGGGGCATGGCTTTGGCCAGCTGATACGGTTTGACCACGTCCACCTGGCAGGAGGAATGTGTTGCATGTCAAGGAGCATGGCTTTGGTCAGCATATACTGTTTGACCACGTCCACCTGGCAGGAGGAATGTGTTGCATGTCAAAGGGCATGGCTTTGGTAAGCTGATACTGGTTGACGAAGTCCACCTGGCAGGAGGAATGTGTTGCATGTCAAGGGGCAGGGCTTTGGTCAGCTGATACTGTTTGATGAAGTCCACTCTATAAACAAGCGAAGGAGGAAGGAGGGTAAGGGAAGGCCGATGGTAGTTGGAGGGGCGGGGGATCAAAAGACAGACAGAGAGAGAGAGAGAGAGAGAGAGAGAGAGAGGAGAGAGAGAGAGAGAGAGAGAGAGAGAGAGAGAGAGAGAGAGAGAGAGAGTTGAAATTTCGGAATGGAAGAGACGCTCGCCCCTGCTCTCTCTCTCTCTCTCTCTCTCTCTCTCTCTCTCTCTCTCTCTCTCTCTCTCTCTCTCTCTCTCTCTCTCTCTCTTCTCTCTCCGCTCACTCTCTCTCTCTCACACACACAGACTCACGCACGCATTCACACGTACACGCACGTAAGCACACATGCGCATACGTAAACACAGACTACACGCACGCACGCACGCACGCACGCACGCACGCACGCACGCACGCACGCACGCACACACACACACACACATTCGCACACGCGCGCACGCATAACACACACACACACACACACACACACACACACACACACACACACACACACACACACTCATACACATACACACACACACACACACACACACACACACACACACACACACACACACACACACACACACACACACACACAGCCTAATGATTTCTGAAGTCTAGCAAACACAATCAGGAGCCAGCCACTGCGTGAGGTGGATCTAGCGAGGGGGGTAGCGTGTTGGTGTAGCGTGTCTGGCACTGGGAGCGCCTCTCATCCCTTCTCCCCTGTGGCAGGAGTGACAACCAAGAGTCCAGTTTCTTTCAGGTGAGGTCTGTTTACCTTGGCGACCCTTCAATGGGTTCCCCCAGAACTTAATACAACGATTAACATTTGCTGACGAGCAGCGTCTTAAAGGTTCGTACAGACGACTCGTTGCGCAAGAAATCGGATAAAAACGAGGCCCAGCTCTTCCACTCTTTGTTTCCAATCGCTGTAGAGGTTTGTGATCCACACGCAAGCCTGGTAGTGTGGGGCAGTAGAGTTTTGTGATCCACACGCAAGCCTGGTAGTGTGGGGCAGTACAAGCCTGGTAGTGTGGGGCAGGTTCAACCACGTGAACAGTTCCGCCTTTCGTTCTTTAGAGCCTCTTTGATAAGTCTATCATGATGAGCCAATCTTTCGGGAAGCAAGGACATGCTGTTGTCTAGTTTATAGTTTAAAGAACAGTCTGCGTACACCTTTAGAAGCTGTTTTTGTCCGCGGATGTGTAAAGATCATGGTCCCAGGGGACATTCAGACACGGACGGTTGCCTTGGTAAACAGACCTCGTCCTGCAAAGACTGAAGTTTGGGCTGTGATGAAGAAGACCAGTCTGTGCTGAATGTTTCAGACATGCTGTGTGGGGTGATGGAGAAGACAGGTCTGTGCTGAATGTTTCAGACATGCTGTGTGGGCTGTGATGAAGAAGACCAGTCTGTGCTGAATGTTTCAGACATGCTGTGTGGGCTGTGATGAAGAAGACCAGTCTGTGCTGAATGTTTCAGACATGCTGTGTGGGCTGTGATGAAGAAGACAGGTCTGTGCTGAATGTTTCAGACATGCTGTGTGGGGTGGTGAAGAAGACCAGTCTATGCTGAATGTTTCAGACATGCTGTGTGGGGTGATGGAGAAGACCAGTCTGTGCTGAATGTTTCAGACATGCTGTGTGGGCTGTGATGGAGAGAAGACAGGTCTGCGCTGAATGTTTCAGACATGCTGTGTGGGGTGATGGAGAAGACCAGTCTATGCTGAATGTTTCAGACATGCTGTGTGGGCTGTGATGAAGAAGACAGGTCTATGCTGAATGTTTCAGACATGCTGTGTGGGGTGATGGAGAAGACAGGTCTGTGCTGAATGTTTCAGACATGCTGTGTGGGCTGTGATGAAGAAGTCAGGTTTATGCTGAATGTTTCAGACATGCTGTGTGGGCTGTGATGAAGAAGTCAGGTTTATGCTGAATGTTTCAGACATGCTGTGTGGGCTGTGATGAAGAAGACAGGTCTGTGCTGAATGTTTCAGACATGCTGTGTGGGCTGTGATGAAGAAGACAGGTCTATGCTGAATGTTTCAGACATGCTGTGTGGGGTGTGATGAAGAAGACAGGTCTGTGCTGAATGTTTCAGACATGCTGTGTGGGCTGTGATGAAGAAGACAGGTCTGTGCTGAATGTTTCAGACATGCTGTGTGGGGTGATGGAGAAGACAGGTCTGTGCTGAATGTTTCAGACATGCTGTGTGGGCTGTGATGAAGAAGACAGGTCTATGCTGAATGTTTCAGACATGCTGTGTGGGCTGTGATGAAGAAGACAGGTCTGTGCTGAATGTTTCAGACATGCTGTGTGGGGTGATGGAGAAGACAGGTCTATGCTGAATGTTTCAGACATGCTGTGTGGGCTGTGATGAAGAAGACAGGTCTGTGCTGAATGTTTCAGACATGCTGTGTGGGGTGATGGAGAAGACAGGTCTGTGCTGAATGTTTCAGACATGCTGTGTGGGCTGTGATGAAGAAGACAGGTCTGTGCTGAATGTTTCAGACATGCTGTGTGGGCTGTGATGAAGAAGACAGGTCTGTGCTGAATGTTTCAGACATGCTGTGTGGGGTGATGGAGAAGACCAGTCTGTGCTGAATGTTTCAGACATGCTGTGTGGGGTGATGGAGAAGACAGGTCTATGCTGAATGTTTCAGACATGCTGTGTGGGCTGTGATGAAGAAGACAGGTCTGTGCTGAATGTTTCAGACATGCTGTGTGGGGTGATGGAGAAGACAGGTCTGTGCTGAATGTTTCAGACATGCTGTGTGGGCTGTGATGAAGAAGACAGGTCTGTGCTGAATGTTTCAGACATGCTGTGTGGGCTGTGATGAAGAAGACAGGTCTGTGCTGAATGTTTCAGACATGCTGTGTGGGGTGATGGAGAAGACCAGTCTGTGCTGAATGTTTCAGACATGCTGTGTGGGGTGATGGAGAAGACCAGTCTGTGCTGAATGTTTCAGACATGCTGCTCGGTGCATCACGCCCCATTGAAAATAGCATTGTAAAATGTTGTAAACTGTTTATTGTAAAATGTTGTAAGCTGTTTATTGTAAATTGTAATGAATCAATGAAAAATCATGTTATGGCAACAAAACTCACAATGAAGAAATCTTTTTGGATAACATTACGATCATTCTAGCTAGCTGCCTTGTAAAATGGATTAGGTTTCGCCACCGCCCCTCTTCCCTTGATAACTAGTAGCTTCTCATTGATATCAGCAAAAAAAACTTCTTTAGAACAAAGAGAGGCAAATTGTAACCAGTAGGCTATCGTTGTTATCAGAAAAAAACCTCTTTAAAACAAAGGGAGCCAAATGGGTCACCGCGATTGAAAAAAAACAGCACGCGACCAGGAACAAAGGTGGAAAGACAAAGACAATTTTGGAAAGGGTGACTTTTTGCCTAGAATATTTAATTATTTCTGTCTCAAGTGCATGTGTGTGTGTGTGTGTGTGTGTGTGTGTGTGTGTGTGTGTGTGTGTGTGTGTGTGTGTGTGTGTGTGTGTGTGTGTGTGTGTGTGTGTGTGTGCGCGCATACACATGTGTGTTTACAAACGTATTTGAATTTAAGTGTGAAAATATGTGCATATCCGTTGAAATGTTCATGCGTGTTTGCGAGTGTATGTGTTTGTATCTTAAAATATTGTGACGAGCAATACAACGATGAGCTCCCAGACAAATGACTCTGCACATGTCAGAACTTCAAACTTCAAACACCACTGAGTGGATGTAGCAGAGGAATGTCAGAACGTCAAACTTCAAACACCACTGAGTGGATGTAGCAGAGGAATGTCAGAACGTCAAACTTCAAACACCATTGAGTGGATGTAGCAGAGGAGTGAACGAGCGAGTCATCAAAGTGTCGCCAAACCACACATGTTCCTGTGCAGCTGACCACACATGTTCCTGTGCAGCTGACCACACATGTTCCTGTGCAGCTGACCACACATGTTCCTGTGCAGCTGACCACACATGTTCCTTTGCAGCTGACCACACATGTTCCTGTGCAGCTGACCACACATGTTCCTTTGCAGCTGACCACACATGTTCCTGTGCAGCTGACCACACATGTTCCTTTGCAGCTGACCACACATGTTCCTGTGCAGCTGACCACACATGTTCCTGTGCAGCTGACCACACATGTTCCTTTGCAGCTGACCACCAACCTCTTTCCTCGTCATGTTTACAGTATAAAATGCACTTTGCACCTGACTAGTCATCAAAGTGTCGTCAAACCACACATGTTCCTGTGCAGCTGACCACACATGTTCCTTTGCAGCTGACCACCAACCTCTTTCCTCGTCAAGTTTACAGTATAAAATGCACTTTGCACCTGCCTGTGTACAGCTCTATTGATTCCGCAACGCCATGCGGTTGACATTAGTCCCTGTCTTAGACCGTTATATTTAGGTGCATGACATTATGCTGGGGCTTCGCAGTCAATAGAGTTTCTGGACTGAGCTGGTTGTACCAGACACGTTCAATGGCGCAGAGAGGGAAGCTGTCCAGGAGACTATTGACGAATTGCGGAACAAACACGGATTTAAGTGAAACGAAATGGGTGGGCTGTATCATAGCCCTACTTGGTGCTGACTTCATCGTTTTAATGACCGTGCTCATCGCCTGGAGAGAGAGAGAGAGAGAGAGAGAGAGAGAGAGAGAGAGAGAGAGAGAGAGAGAGAGAGAGAGAGAGAGAGAGAGAGAGAGAGAGAGAGAGAGAGAGAGAGAGAACGAACGAACGAATTTTATGTTCAGAGGATAACTGCTTTTTTTACATCCAGCCCGCCGGGGCCAAAACAAAAGAAAAGAAAGGGGAAAAAATCAAATTCTGAAATATAATAATACCAAATGAAACAAAACTAATGTACAAGATGGAACACAGACAGAAGGGGTGGGAGATGGTGAGGGTGGGGCTGGATGGCGGGGGTGGGTGGGGGGCATTAGAGGAGAGAGAGAGAGAGAGAGAGAGAGAGAGAGAGAGGAGAGAGAGAGAGAGAGAGAGAGAGAGAGAGGAGAGAGAGAGAGAGAGAGAGAGACGTACACCATAGTAATGAACATATAATTGTTCTGTGTGGACATGACAGCTTTTAAAATCGTCATCTGCACATTCTACATGCGCCTAATGGCGATGGCAGCCAGTCAGCTAGGGGACGACACACAGAGCGGGTCTGCCACTGGATTCAGTCGTAGAATTCCACGTCTGGAAGTCGTCAGGTAGCTGGCAGCAAACTGACTGAATAAATCATCAGTACAACTGACGGTTTCTCGAAGAGAGCAGCGGTGTGTTGTAAACATGAAAAAGTGAAGCGAAGCAAGCAAACAAAGCAGCCAAATGAAAAGAGAAGTGGAATCGCTCATTGTTCCTGTGTAACTATTCTTTACAAAGCAGCCAAATGAAAAGAGAAGTGGAATCGCTCATTGTTCCTGTGTAACTATTCTTTACAAAGCAGCCAAATGAAAAGAGAAGTGGAATCGCTCATTGTTCCTGTGTAACTATTCTTTACAAAGCAGCAAATAAAAAGAGAAGTGGAATCGCTCATTGTTCCTGTGTAACTATTCTTTACAAAGCAGCCAAATGAAAAGAGAAGTGGAATCGCTCATTATTCCTGTGTAACTATTCTTTACAAAGCAGCCAAATGAAAAGAGAAGTGGAATCGCTCATTGTTCCTGTGTAACTATTCTTTACAAAGCAGCCAAATGAAAAGAGAAGTGGAATCGCTCATTGTTCCTGTGTAACTATTCTTTACAAAGCAGCCAAATGAAAAGAAGTGGAATCGCTCATTGTTCCTGTGTAACTATTCTTTACAAAGCAGCAAATAAAAGAGAAGTGGAATCGCTCATTGTTCCTGTGTAACTATTCTTTACAAAGCAGCCAAATGAAAAGAGAAGTGGAATCGCTCATTGTTCCTGTGTAACTATTCTTTACAAAGCAGCAAAATGAAAAGAGAAGTGGAATCGCTCATTGTTCCTGTGTAACTATTCTTTACAAAGCAGCCAAATGAAAAGAGAAGTGGAATCGCTCATTGTTCCTGTGTAACTATTCTTTTCAAAGCAGCCAAATGAAAAGAGAAGTGGAATCGCTCATTGTTCCTGTGTAACTATTCTTTACAAAGCAGCCAAATGAAAAGAGAAGTGGAATCGCTCATTGTTCCTGTGTAACTATTCTTTACAAAGCAGCCAAATGAAAAGAGAAGTGGAATCGCTCATTGTTCCTGTGTAACTATTCTTTTCAAAGCAGCCAAATGAAAAGAGAAGTGGAATCGCTCATTGTTCCTGTGTAACTATTCTTTACAAAGCAGCAAATAAAAAGAGAAGTGGAATCGCTCATTGTTCCTGTGTAACTATTCTTTACAAAGCAGCCAAATGAAAAGAGAAGTGGAATCGCTCATTGTTCCTGTGTAACTATTCTTTACAAAGCAGCCAAATGAAAAGAGAAGTGGAATCGCTCATTGTTCTGTGTAACTATTCTTTACAAAGCAGCCAAATAAAAAGAGAAGTGGAATCGCTCATTGTTCCTGTGTAACTATTCTTTACAAAGCAGCCAAATGAAAAGAGAAGTG
>CM031608.1:95265488-95305488 GCA_018398815.1 Conus ventricosus | reverse complement strand
GGTCGCCAATACATCAAGAAAACCACTCAAACGCTTGGACAGAAGGACAGAGAAAGAGAGAGGCTGGCGGGGTATGCTGAAACAATAGTAGTGCGTGTTCTGCAATAAATAAAAGTAAATCACAGAGAGAGAGAGAGAGAGAGAGAGAGAGAGAGAGAGAGAGAGAGAGAGAGAGAAAGAGAAAGAGAGAGTATGTGTGTGTGTGTGTGTGTGTGTGTGTGTGTGTGTGTGTGTGTGTGTGTGTGTGTGTATGTGTGTGTGTGTGTGTGTGTGTGTGTGGTGTGTGTGTGTGTGTGTGTGTGTGTGTGTGTGTGTGTGTGTGTGTGTGTGTGTGTGTGTGTGTGTGTGTGTGTAAACGACGCAGATCGATGACCGAAGCTTTAAAAGTCTCAACTGCCTCAGAGGGACGAAGACTGATTCAACGATGGCCAAGTACAGCTGTAAAGCTCATGACAGGTCAGACCTTCGTTTACACGCTGGAAGATGAGGGGTGATTCCACCACATCCATGCATCTCTGTTCAGTTTGTGTTTAGAGTTTATCAGAACTCTTCCAGTTTGTGTTCAGTGTTTATCAGAACTGTTCTCTGCGCTTCAAAGACACATGGATGAAATCTGATGACGTCCAATGTCAGTGGGCTTCATGCATGAGAAATTCGCTGGCTCTCTAGTGCGTCTGGAGTGGTGAGTGCCGAGTTGGCGTTTAAAGAGAGTTAGAAAGCAGAGAATCTTTGCTTACAACGACTCTAACAAAGAGCCGTAGCTTACCACGACTCTAACAAAGAGCCGTTGCTCACCTCGACTCTAACAAAGAGCCGTTGCTTACCACGACTCTAACAAAGAGCCGTTGCTTACCACGACTCTAACAAAGAGCCGTTGCTTACCACGACTCTAACAAAGAGCCGTTGCTTACCACGACTCTAACAAAGAGCCGTTGCTTACCACGACTCTAACAAAGAGCCGTTGCTTACCACGACTCTAACAAAGAGCCGTTGCTTACCACGACTCTAACAAAGAGCCGTTGCTTACCACGACTCTAACAAAGAGCCGTTGCTTTCCACGACTCTAACAAAGAGCTGTTGCTTACCACGACTCTAACGGAGATTGCAGGTCGTGAATAACGTATCCCAAATATTTTCTGTGCCAGTAATTTTAGACACCAGCACATGTTTTCCAAAGATTTGCTTTTTATTTTTACGATCAATCTATGGAAATGCTTGTGACATAGTTCAGTATTTAATCATCCCATCATTACTTCTTGTGCAATAAAGAGTATATGCACTAGTCCGTACGTCTTGATGAAACTCCTCGATGAAACTGAAACTGAAACTGTCAGAGAGAGCGAGAGAGAGAGAGAGAGAGAGAGAGAGAGAGAGAGAGAGAGAGAGAGAGAGAGAGAGAGAGAGAGAGAGAGAGAGAGACTCAAGACTCAAGACTCAAGACTCAAAAACTTTATTACTCAAGGATAGAGATTTTAGGCAGTGCCTATTCTTCCAATCTGTCCTTGCTATTCTACAACATTCAAGAGAGAGAGAGAGAGAGAGAGAGAGAGAGAGAGAGAGAGAGAGAGAGAGAGAGAGAGAGAGAGAGAGAGAGAGAGAGAGAGAGAGAGAAAGAGAGAGAAACTTGACTATAGTGTCACTTCTGTCAGCACGTGCAACTACGTGACGCTGTGTTCCTCATTCTCCGTATCTCCAATCACTGTTTCTCAACCCGCAGTTGGCCATGACCTTTTTTGTTGTCTTTATTAGACCGCTGGGCAGCTCGTGCCTCAACGCTGTAAATCCTCAACACCTGCATTGTATTAGACCGCTGGGCAGCTCGTGCCTTAACGCTGTAAATCACCAACACCTGCATTGTGTTACACCGCTGGGCAGCTCGTGCCTTAGCGCTGTAAATCACCAACACCTGCATTGTATTAGACCGCTGGGCAGCTCGTGCCTTAACGCAACACATGCATTGTGTTAGACCGCTGGGCAGCTCGTGCCTTAACGCTGTAAATCATCAACACCTGCATTGTATTAGACCGCTGGGCAGCTCGTGCCTTAACGCTGTAAATCCTCAACACATGCATTGTGTTAGACCGCTGGGCAGCTCGTGCCTTAACGCTGTAAATCCTCAACAGCTGCATTGTGTTACACCGCTGGGCAGCTCGTGCCTTAACGCTGTAAATCCTCAACAGCTGCATTGTGTTACACCGCTGGGCAGCTCGTGCCTTAACGCTGTAAATCACCACCATATGCATTTTCAGAAACCAAGAAACATACAGGCTTGATTATTTAAAGAAACAAAATCAAACGTACAGCTAAAATAGTTATAAATCGTGACTTTGTTAAATGAGTTGTTTCCTTCGTTAAAATAAGATATCCAGACCGCACCGCTCTCCAGGTTGATCAATTTTTTTTCTGTAGTGCTGAACGGCAAAATACCAGAGAGAAGATGACTCTTTGATACTTGTGCATGTTGAAGACATAATGGCTTGTACAGCAACTTGTGCATGTTGAAGACATAATGGCTTGTACAGCAACGTACTTGTCACATTGCATGTTGAAGACATAATGGCTTGTACAGCAACTTGTCACATTGCATGTTGAAGACATAATGGCTTGCACAGCAACTTGTCACATTGCATGTTGAAGACATAATGGCTTGTACAGCAACGTACTTGTCACATTGCATGTTGAAGACATAATGGCTTGTACAGCAACGTACTTGTCACATTGCATGTTGAAGACATAATGGCTTGTACAGCAACATAATTGTCACATTGCATGTTGAAGACATAATGGCTTGTACAACAACGTACTTGTCACATTGCATGTTGAAGACATAATGGCTTGTACAGCAACGTACTTGTCACATTGCATGTTGAAGACATAATGGCTTGTACAGCAACGTAATTGTCACATTGCATTTTGAAGACATAATGGCTTGTACAGCAACTTGTCACATTTACGGCAACAGGCGGTGCAGAAGATGAGTAAGGTACCAAAGGCTGATACGACACTAGGCCTGTGTCTCGTTTGAGCAATATTCTACATTGCTTCATAAATAATTAAAAACCTGAGCCAAACAGGATGGTAAATCTGCATCCGTCCGTTTCATTTAACGCTTAGCGTACAATAAAGTACTCTCGGCCGTTAGAGTGTTGTCTGAGTCCATTGTGATCGCAAATCCTCTGTGAAAGGTAAACAAATACAAAGGAAGAAGAGAGATTTCTGGGATCCATCAGACGAACGGGTGACGAACGTACAGGACAGCACACAGCACTACCGTCCACAGACAAGACAACAAAAGAGACGAACAAAAGGTTCCAGATCAGCAGACTCTGTTTTCTGGTTCCAAGTCATGTCCTCCCCGTAGTCATTTACGTTGTGACCAAATAGACAAGGAAATGAACACAAAAAGGGGGGGGGGGGGGGTATTTCATGGCGATGACGCGCTCTTGTGGAGAATATAGCTTGAATGTCAATGGGAGAAATCTGGTGTGAATAAGATGCACCACAATGTAGTGTGCATTTTTCAGTATCTGAGACCAAGGGAGGAAAATCTTAGGTCTTTTTCTCCAAGGTTGTTGTTTTTTTTTTTCTGGCAGGATTTTCCGACCGCCTTCCCTCCGCCCACAAGATCGTAAGCGGCAACCTGCTAGCGGTTGGTCTTCCATGATTAGAGCCGCCCAGCCAACGACTCAGGGCCACTTTAGGGAGAAAAAAACAACATCGTTTTGAAAAAGTAATAAACAACTGTAACAGGAGTGATCCATAAAAGACAGAAACAATGTCATTGTAACTAAACTGTTAGCATCCTTGCGCCGGACTGGGAACAGTAAAAGACAGAAACAACGACATTGTAACTAAACTGTTAGCATCCTTGCGCCGAACTGGTAACACCAAAAACTGTGATGACAGCCCTGCATTGCTCTGTTTCACCCCCAGGGAAAGTTAAGACAACGAAAACCCACCATACACTGAGGGCTTTCCCACCATACACTGAGGGCTTTCCCACCATACACTGAGGGCTTTCCCACCATACACTGAGGGCTTTCCTGTCGTAGAAAACAGCAAACAAAACCCTCCATACACTGAGGGCTTTCCCACCATACACTGAAGGCTTTCCCACCATACACTGAGGGCTTTCCACCAATACACTGAGGGCCTTCACAACTAAAACCCTCCATACACTGAGGGCTATCCCGCCATACACTGAGGGCTTTCCCACCATACACTGAGGGCTTTCCCACCATACACTGAAGGCTTTCCCACCATACACTGAGGGCTTTCCCACCATACACTGAGGGCCTTCACAACTAAAACCCTCCATACACTGAAGGCTATCCCGCCATACACTGAGGGCTTTCCCACCATACACTGAGGGCTTTTCCACCATACACTGAAGGCTTTCCCACCATACACTGAGGGTTTTCCTGTCGTAGAAAACAGCAAACAAAACCCTCCATACACTGAGGGCTTTCCCACCATACACTGAGGGCTTTCCCACCATACACTGAGGGCTTTCCTGTCGTAGAAAACAGCAAACAAAACCCACCATACACTGATGGCTTTCCCACCATACACTGAGGGCTTTCCACCATACACTGAGGGTTTTTCCTGTCGTAGAAAACAGCAAACAAAACCCTCCATACACTGAGGGCTTTCCCACCATACACTGAGGGCTTTCCCACCATACACTGAGGGCTTTCCTGTCGTAGAAAACAGCAAACAAAACCCACCATACACTGAGGGCGTTCACAAATAACACCCTCCATACACTGAGGGCTTTCACAACTAAAACCTACCATACACTGAGGGCTTTCGCAACTAAAACCCAACATACACTGAGGGCTTTCACAACTAAAATCCACCATACACTGAGGGCTTTCACAAC
Organism: Conus ventricosus; assembly: GCA_018398815.1. Lineage (NCBI taxonomy): Eukaryota > Metazoa > Mollusca > Gastropoda > Neogastropoda > Conidae > Conus > Conus ventricosus. Next base: position 95,300,606 of record CM031608.1, on the reverse strand, counting down.
TAAAAATCCACCATACACTGAGGGCTTTCCTATCGGAGAAAACAGAAAATCGGGCTAATCTAGGGTTACGCAGGTAGTCGCATTGAAAACCATCCACAGCTACAGTTGCTTTGGCTGGAATATCCGTTTTGAGAGATGAACACCATACAACTGGATCTTCATTCTGATAGGTCAATGACATGCCGTTGGATATTCGTTCCAATAGATGGAGAACAGAGAGCCGGACAGACAATGGCGCTGGTGGCATGCGTTCAGATGAAGTTGCAGCTTGACTAAGAGACGTATTAAAATACTAGAACTACGCTATACATTAATTTAAAAACACAATTTAAACTATAAGTAAAAGAAAAAACGAGAGTGAAGTGCAATACTAAACAAGGAAGAAACGCACCTCCACCACTGTCCGTCTGGCGTTTGTGTCTCCCTGTATCCCTCGAGGTTTGGAACCTGGGAAGGGCTTTCAATAGAAACAGCACTGCTTTCGCTCAGAAGCCGTGGCTTGTATTGATTTTTTACATGAAATAGTATCGAAGCCAGACGTTCCCATTTGATGCCAATTACGGTATGGTCTGAAGACTTGTGGTACGCTATTACCTTGACCAGTAGCAGACCTGCTGCGTTAGTGTAATCTCCATTGGCTACTGGTCATCTTTCATTGGCTGATGGTCCTGTTGTGATCATGCGGTCAGTGTAGATATGACGATGGAGGCTTTTACATCAAACTTAGAACATTATTATTTACACTACTCCTATCCCTATCCAACTTTCTCTCTCTCTCTCTCTCTCTCTCTCTCTTCTCTCTCTCTCTCTCTCTCTCTCTCTCTCTCCTGTCTCTCTCTCTCTCTCTCTCTCTCTCCTCTCTCTCTCAACAACCACACACACACACACACACACACACACACACACACACAACACACACACAACACACACACCACACGCACACACACACACACACACACACACACACACACACCCACACACACACACACACACCAAAGCAAAGACTACATTGCATGTTGAAGAACATGATGGCTTGTACAACAACTACTTGTCACATGCATGTGAAGACATAATGGCTTTACAGCAACGTTCTTGTCACTTTTGCATGTTAAGACATAATGGCCTTGTACAGCTAACGTAATGGGCAACATTGCATTTTGAAGACATAATGGCTTGTTACAGCAACGTGTCACATTTACGGCAACAGCCGGTGCAGAAGATGAGTAAGGTACCAAAAGGCGGATACGACACTAGCTGTGTCTCGTTTGAGCAATATTCTACATTGCTTCATAAATAATAAAAACACGGAGCCACACAGGATGTAAAATCTGCATCCGTCCGTTTCAGTTAAAACGCGTAGCGACAATAAATTACCTCGCGGGGGCGGCCGTTAAGTGTTGTCTGAGGGTCCATTGTATCGCTAAGCCGCTGGAAAGGTAACAAATACAAAGGTAGAGAGAGATTTCTGGGATCCAACAACGTACGGGTGACGAACGACAGGACAGCACACAGCACTATCCGTCACACAACAAGACAACAAAAGAGACGAAAAAATTCCAGATCAGCAGACTCTGTGTGTCTGGTTTCCCAAGTCATGTCTCCCCGTAGTCATTTTACGTTGTGAACCAAATAGACAAGAATGAAACACAAAAAGGGGGGGGGGGTATTTCATGGCGAATGACAGCGCTCTGTGGAAGAATATAAGCGTTTGAATGTCATGAGAATCTGGTGTGAATATATGCACCACAAGTAGTGTTGCATTTTTCAGTATCTGAGACCAAGGGAGAAAATCTATCTTTTTTCTCAAGGTTGTTGTGTTTTTTTTCTGGCAGATTGTCCGACCGCCTTCCCGCCGCCCCACAAACGTAAAGCGCAACCTGCAGCGTTTGTCTTCCATGATTAGAGCCCGCCCAGCCAACCGTCATCAGGGCCCACTTTAGGAGAAAAAACACATCTTTTGAAAAAGTAATATACAACTGTAACAGGAGTGATCTAAAAGAACAGAAAGCAATGTCCCATTGTACTAAAACTGTTAGCATCCAGGCCATGCGCAGACTGGAACCAGTAAAGACAGAAACCAAACGACATTGTAACGAATCTGTTAGCATCTTGCGCCAACTGGGTAACACCAAAAACTGTGATGACAGCCCGCATGCTCTGTTATTCACCCCCAGGGAAAGTTCTAAGACACGAAAACCCACCATAACACTGATGGCTTTCCCCCCATACACTGAGGGCTTTTCCCACATACACTGAGGCTTTCCCACCATACACTGAGGCTTTCCTGTCGTAGAAAACAGCAACAAAACCCTCCATACACGGAGGCTTTCCCACCATACACGGAAGGCTTTCCCCACCATTACACTGAGGCTTTCCCACCATACACTGAGGGCCTTTCACAACTAAACCCTCCATACACTGAGGGCTATCCCGCCATACACTGAGGGCTTGTCCCACCTATACAACTGAGGGCTTTCCCACCATACCTGAAGGCTTTCCCACATTCACTGAGGCTTTCCCCACCATACACTGAGGGCTTCACAACTAAAACCTCCATACACTAGAGGCTAATCCCGCCATACACTGAGGCTTTCCCACCTTACTCTGAGGGCTTTTCCACCATACACTAAAAGCTTTCCCTCCATACACTGAGGGTGTCCCTGCGTAGAAAACAGCAAAACAAACCCTCCATACAATGAGGCTTTCCCACCATACACTGAGGGCTTTCCCACCAGACACTAGGCTTCCTGTCGTAGAAAACACAACAAAAACCCACCATACACTGATGGCTTCCCACCATACACGGAGGCTTTCCCCCCATACACTGAGTTTTTTCCGTCGTAGAATAAACAGCAAACAAACCCTCCATACACTGAGGGCTTTCCACCATACACAGAGCGCTGTCCCACCATACACTGTGGGCTTTCTGCGTAGAATACAGCAAAACAAAACCTCATACACTGAGGGGCGTTCACAAATAACACCCTCCAGACACTGAGCTTCCACAACTAAAACCTACCATACACTGAGGGGCTTTCGCACTAAAAACCCACAACACGGAGGGCTTTCACAACTAAAATCCACCATACACTGAGGCTTTCACCACTAAAATACAACCATACACTGTGGGCTTCATATGCAGAATATCAAAAATCGGCAATCTAGGGTTACGCAGGTTTTCCCAGTGGTTAACCAGCCACACTACAGTGGCTTTGGCTGGAATATCCGTTTTGAGAGTTGAACACCATACAACTGGATCGCATTCTGATAGTCATTGACTTGCCGTTGGGATAGTCGGCCAATAGATGAGAACAGAGAGCCGACAGACAAGGCCGGGGCATCGTTTCAGATGAAGTTGCAGCTTGACTAAGAGACGTATTAAAATACTAAAACTACGCTATACTTAAGTTAAAAACACAATGTAAACGATAAGTAAAAAATAAACTAGAGTGAAGTGCAATTACAAACAGGAAGAAACGCACCTTTCCACACTGTCCGTCTGGCGTTTGTGCCTCCCTGTATCCCTCGAGGTTTGGGAACCTGGATGGCTTCAATAGAAACACAACAGCTTGCGCTCAGCAGCCGTGGCTTTGTATTGAGGTTTGACATGAAATAGTATCGTAGCCAACGTCCCATTGATCCAATTACGGTATGGTCTGAAGACCTTGTGGTACGCCTATTACCTGACCAGGAGCAACCTGCTGCGTTAGTGGAACGCCATTGGCTACTTCACTTTCATTGGCGGATGGTCCTGTGTGATCATGCGGTCAGTGTAATTATGACGATGAGGCTTTTACATCAACTTAGAACTTATTATTTACCACTACTCCTTATCCCTATCCACTTCTCTCTCTCTCTCTCCTCTCTCCTCCATCCTCTCTCTCTCTCTCTCTCTCGACTCATCTTCTCCTCTCTCTCTCTCTCCATCTGTCTCTCGTCTCTCTCTTCCTATCTCTCCTCTCTCTCTCTCGCTCTCTCTCCTCTCACACACACACTCACACACACACTCACACACACACACACACACACATCACACACATACACCACACACACACACACTCGAACGCACAACACACACCACACACACACACACACACATCACACACACAACACACACACACACACACACACACACACACTACACACACTGACTGATAGTCTGTACGTATATATATATATATATATATAGAATAATATATATATATATATATAGATATATATATCTATATATTATATATTTTATATGATATAATTTATATATATGAATATATATATATATATATATAGATATATATATAGAGAATATAATCCAACACACTCTCTCTCTCTCTGTCTGTCTCTCCTCTCTCTCGCGCTCCCACTGTGGTTGAGCAACTATCCGTAAGGAGAGCGTTTAGCTGAAACAATCCTATTTTAAACTGGTAGTTATAATATATATATATAAAAATATAGATATATAGATAGAGAGAGAAGAGAGAGAGAGAGAGAGAGAGAGAGAGAGAACTAGTACAGGAGGATCAGCGGTATTATAAAATAGTGCTCAACCACTGTGGAGCGACATTGTTTAATGAAAATCATTTTAAAAACAAGCTTAAAACACCTACAGCCTGTGTTTCGCGCTGTGCGGTCGTCAGGGTTGAGGGGGCTTGTGTGCTGCCAGTGATTTATATATATATATATTTAGAATATAGAATATATATATATATATATAAAATATATATATATAGCTTGCTGTTGTTTGCCCCCGGCAACAAGGTTCCCAGGTTTTTTTGATGTTATTCACTGAGAAAAAACTTCGCACTGTGTCTGTGCAATTATGAACCTTTATTTAGAATATGTACGTAGGCGTGTAGATAAATTGCGTGCGCTCACACACACACCCTCCCACACCACACACACTCACACACACACCACACACACACACACACACACAGACACACACATACAACACACACACACACTCACACACACACACACCACACAACACACACACATCACACACACACACACGTACCATAAGGCAAAATGGAATACATTGCCGAGTGGATTAGAATATAATCTAAAAGAGGCTTTGAAAAACGAGACATCAGAATTGCGGAGTAAAAAAAAAAGCAAATTTGTTCCATGCAGAGAGTCGCTTGACAAGATGGAACGCGTCCCGAAGGTCTTGGTCTGGAAAGGAAAGGACAGAAAGAGGGTGTTTGATAGAAAGGCATGGGTGGCAGAAGTGGACAGAGAGATATGATAGCGTGAACCATTCACAGAATGTGAACCTGAGCAACGGCAGTTTGCAATCAACTCCCGTTCTTAACAGGAAGCCAGTGAAAACAGTGGTGGAAAGGACCTACATGCGTGGGGGACAGTTTTCGGAAAAGGTCTGGCTGTACAGCTTGATTAGCTTACTCTCTGTACTTAGAACAGTGGAATAAATGCTGGCGGTACAGCTGATTAGCTTACTCTCTGTGACAGAGAACATTTGAGAAATTCTTGCTGTACAGCTATCTCAATCTATGTACATAGAAACAGTTGATAATGTCTTGCTTACAGGCTGATTACTTGCTCTCTGTTACATAAACAGTTGAAAATGTCTTGCTGAACAGCTGATTACTTACCTCTGTTACATAAACAGTTGACAAATTCTTGCGCTGTACAGTTAATCGCACCTCTGGTGACATTAACAGTGGGAGAATGCCTTGCTGTACAGCTTATTAGCTTACTCTCGTTACATAGAACAGTGGAAAATGTCTTGCTGGACAGGCGATTACTACTTCTCTGTTACATAGAACAGTGGAAAAGGTCTTGCTGTACAGGCTGATTAGATTACTCTCTGTTACATAAACATGGGAAATTGTCTGGCTGTACAGGCTGATTAGCTTACTCTTCTGTTTACATAGAACATGGTAAAATGTCTGCCTGACAGGCGGATTAGCTTACTCCTCCTGTTACATAAACATGGAAAATGTCTGGCTGTACAGCTGATTAGCTTACTCTCTGTTTCATAAACAGTGAAAATTCTTGCGTACAGGCTGATTAGCTACTCTCGGTTACATAGAACAGTGAAATGTCTTGCTGTACAGGCTGATTAGCTTTACGCTCTGTACATAGAACATTATAATGTCTTGCAGACAGCTGTTACGTACTCTCTTTACATAAACGTGAAAATGTCTTGCTGTAAGGCGGTGTAGCGTACTCTCGTTATCAATAAACATTGAAAATGTCTTCTGTACAGGCTGATTAGCTTACTCTCTGTTTACCTAGAACAGTTGAAAATGGCGTCGTACAGGCTGAGTACGACGCGTTGTTACATAGAACACTTGAAAATGTCTTGCGTAAGCTATCTCACGCTCTGTACATAGAACATGGAGAATGCCCTTGGCTGTACAGGCTGATTAGCTGGGGACTCGCTTTACATAGAACAGTTGAATTGTCTGCTGTACAGCTATCTCACTCTCCTGTTACATAGAAATTGGGAAAATGGCTTAGCGTACAGGCTGAGGAGCTGACTCTCCTGTGACCATAAACAGTTGGAAAATGGTTGCTGGACAGCGGAATTAGCTTACTCTCGTGTTACATAGAAACAGTTAAAAAATGTCTTGCTGTAACAGGCTATCCTCACTCTCTGTTTACATAGAAACAGTGGAGAATGCCTTCTGTACAGCTGAGTATCTTACTCCTGTTGACATCAGAACAGTGAAAATTCCTGCTGTACAGGCTGATTACTTACTCTCTGTTACAGTAGAACATGAAAATGTCTTGCTGGAACAGCTGATTAGATTAACTCTCTGTTACATAGAACAGTGAATATGTCTGCTGTACTGGCTGATGAAGCTTACTCTCGTTACTTAGAACAGTTGAAAAATGTCCTCTGTACAGGCCTATTAGTCTTACTCTCTGTTACATAGAACAGTGAAAATGTCCTGGCTGTACAGCGGAATAGCTTACTCTCGGTTACATAGAACAGGGGAAATGTCTGCTGTACAGTCTGATTAGCGTACTCCTCTGTTTACATAGAAAAAGTGGAAAATTCCTTGCTGTAACAGGCGGATGAGCTGACGCTCTGTTACAAAGAACAGTGGAAAATGTCGTGCTGTACAGCAGCTGAGTAGCGTACTCTCGGTTACATAGAACAGTTTGAAAATGGCTTGCTGTACAGGCTTGATTAGCCTTTCTCTCGTTACATAGAACTTGAAAATGTCTTGCTTACAGCTGACTAGCTTCTCCTCGTGTTACATAAAACAGTTGAAAAGGCTTGCTGTACAGCGATTAGCTTACTCTCTTTACATAGAACATGAGAATGCCTGCGTACAGGCTATGAGATTACTCGCTGTTCATAGAACATGAAAATTCTTGCGGTACAGGCTGAGTAGCTTACTCTACTCTGTTACATAGAACTTGGAAAAGGCTTGCTGACAGCTGAGTAGCGTTCTCTGTTACATAGAACATGAAATTGTCTTGCTGGACAGGCTGATTAGCTTACTCTCTGGTACATAAACATGGAAAATGTCCCGTGCTGTACAGGCGGAATAGCTTACTCTCATGTTACATGAACAGTTGAAATTGTCCTTGCTGTACAGGCTATTTCACTCTCTGTTACAAGAACATGGACAATGCCTTGCGTACAGGCTAGATTTTACTCCCTGTTTACATAGAACATGGAACATGTCTTGCGGTACAGGCTGATTACGTACTCTCCTGTTACATAAACAGTGGAAAAGTCTTGCTGAGAAAGGCTATTAGCTTTACTCTCTGGTACATAGAACTGGAAAATTCTTGCTGTACAGCTGATACGTACGCGTCTGCTACATAGAAACAGTGAAAAATGTCTTGCTTACAGGCTGATTACTTACTCTCTTTTCATAGAACAGTGGAGATTGTCTTGCTGTACAGGCTGATAGCGACGCGCATGACAGTAGAACAGTTGAAAATGTCTTGCTGTACAGGCTAGGCTGAGGAGCGGACTCTCTGTACATAAACAGTTGAAAATGTCTTGCTGTACAGGCTGATTAGCTTACTCTCGGTTACAGTAGAACTGTGAAAATGTCGTGCTGTACAGGCTGATTAGCTTACTCTCTGTTACATAAACAGGGGAAAATGACTTGCATGTAACAGTCTATCTCACAGCTCTGTTACATAGAACAGGGGAGAATGCCTTGCTGTACAAGGCTGATATCTACTCGCTGTTACATAGAACAGTGAAAAATGTGCGTGCTGGTACAGCTGATGTTTAGCTTTACTCTTTGTTACATAGAAAACAAGTTGAAAATTGTCTTTCTGGAAGGCTATCAAATCTCACTCCTGTTACATAGAACAGTGGAGAATGCATTGCTTACAGGGCTGATTATCGACTCTCTGTTACATAGAACAGTTGAATTGTCTTGCTGTCAGCTGATTAGCTTACTCTACTCTCTGTTACATAGAAACATGGAAAAGGTATTGCGGTACAGGCGATTAGCTTACTCTCTGGGACATAGAACAGTTAAAATGTGTTGCGTACAGGCTGATTACTTACTCTCTCTGTTAACATAACACATTGAAAATTCTTGCTGTACAGCTATCGCACTCTCTGGTTCAGAGAACAGGAAATGCCTTCTGACGTACAGGCGGATTGAAGCTACCTCTGTTACATAGAACAGGGAAAAAGGTCTTGGCTGTACAGGCTGAGTAGCGTACTCTCTGTTACAAGAACAGTGGAAAATGTCTTGCGGTACAGGCTGATTAGATTTCTCCTCTGTTAGCATAGAACATGGAAATGCCTGGCTGGACAGGCTGATTAGCTGACGCTCTGTTTCATAGAACAGTGAAAATGTCCTGCTGGTACAGCTGATTAGCCTTTTCTCTCGGTGACATAGGAACATGGAAAATGTCTCTGTTCAGCTGATTAGCTTCTCCTCTGTTACATAGAATCAGTGGAAAATGTCTGGCTGTACAGGGGATTAGCTTACTCTCTGTTACCTAGAACAGGGAAATTATCCTTGCTGTACAGGCTGATTAGCTTACTCTCTGATACATAGAACAGTGAAAATGTCCTTGCGTACAGGCGAGTAGCTTACTCTCTGTACATAGAACTTGAAAAAGGCTTGCTGGTATCAAGGCGGATTAGCTTACGCGCTGTTACATAGAACAGTTGAAAATGTCTTGCTGACAGGCTGATTAGCGTCCGCTCTGTTACATAGACAGTTGAAAATGTCTTGCTGTACAGGCTGATTACTACTCGCTGGTAACAGAGAACAGTGGAAATGCTTGTGTACAGCTGATTATCGACGCTCTGTTACATAGAACAGTGGAAAATGTTCGTGCTGTACAGGCTGAATTAGCTTACTGCTTCGGACATAGAAACAGTGGAAAAATGTCTTCTGTACAGGCTGATTAGCTTGCTGCTCTGTTACATATACAGAGGAAAAGGTCTGCTGTACAGGCTTGATTAGCTTACATCTCTGTTTACATAGAACATGGAAAATGTCTTGCTGTACAGGCTGATTACTTACCTTCTGTTTACATAGAACAGTTGAAAATGTCTTGCTGTACAGGCTATTCACTCTGCTGTTACTTAGAACAGTGGAGAATGCCCCTTGCGTACAGGCTGATTATCTACACCCTGTACATAGAACAGTGGAACATGTCTTGCTGTACAGGCTGATTACTTACTCTCTGTTACTTAAACTAGTGGAAATGTCTTGCTGTACAGAGGCTGATTAGCTTGAACCTCTGTTACTAGAACAGTGAAACATGTCTTGCTGTACAGGCTGATTAGCGTACCGCCTGCTACATAGAACAGTGGAAAATGTCTTGCGGAACAGGCTGAGTAGCGACTCCTCGGTTACATAGAAACAGTTTGAAAATGTCGGCTGTACAGGCAGATTAGCTTACTCTCTGTTACAATAGAACTGTTTGAAAAGGTCCTGGCTGTACAGCTGATTAGCTACGTCTTCTGGTTACATAGAACAGTGGAAAATGTCCTGCTGTACAGGCGGATTAGCTTACTCGCTGTTACATAGAACAGTGGAAAAATGTCTTGCATGTACAGACTATCTCACCGATCCCTCTGTTACATAAAAAGTGGAGAATGCCTTGCTGTACAGGCGGATTATCTTATCTCTGTTACATAAACAGTGGAAGATGTCTGGACTGTCAGGCTGATTAGCTTACTCCTGTTACATAGAACAGTGGGAAAGTCGTGCTCCTACAGCTGATTACTGTCTCTCGTACATAGAACAGTTTAAAATGCTTGCTGTTCCAGGCTGATTAGCGCACTCTCTTACAATAGAAACAGTGAAAAGTCTTGCGGTAACAGGCTGATTAGCCTTACTCTCTGTTACAGAGACATAGTGGAAAATGTCTTCTGTACAGGCTGAGTAGCTATACTGCTGTGACATAAAACAGTTTGAAAATGTCCTTCAGTATACCGGCGTGATTAGCTTACGCCTGTTACCGTCTATGAAAAGCTCATCTTTAAGTCTGAACATGTCCTTGCTCGCTATCAGGCTATAGCCTTACTCTCTGGTACATAGAACAGTTTGAGACTATAAGCGAGTCTCCTACTGTACAGGGCTGATTAGCTTACTCTTAGAGCTGTTACTATAGAACAGTTGAAAATGTCTTGCTGTACTGCTGATGAGCGGACGCTTTGGGTACATAGAACAGTTGAAAAGGTCTTGCTGTAAGGCCATCTCACTCGCTGTGACATAGAACAGTGAGAAGCCTTGCTGTACTGGCTGAATTACTTTCTCTCTGTTACATAGACAGGTGCGATTGGCGGGCTGTACAGCGATCGCACTCGCTTGACTTGAACAGTGGAAATGTCGTGCTGTACAGGCGGATAGCTTTCCTCTCTGTTACAGAGAACAGGTGAAAAGGTGTTGCTAAAATACAGGTTGATAGCGACTCGCTGGTTACTGAAACAGTTGAAAAGGTCGTGCTGTAGCAGGACATCTCACTCTCTGGTACATAGACAACCAGTGGAGAATCGGCTGTTCCAGGCTGATTATCGTACTCTCTGTTACATAGAACTGTGGAAGATGCGTGCTGTAACAGGCTGATTAGCTTACCTCTGTTACATAAGAACTGTGGAAAAGGCTTCTGTAAAATCTGATTAGATTACGCGCAGGGGGGGGGGGGGGGGAGGGGGACCTCTGTTACATAGAACAGTGGAAAATGTCTGCTGTACAGGCTGATGAGCTTACGCTCTGTTTACATAGAACACAGTTGAAAATGTCCCTGCTGTCCAGGCTGATTGTGCCTTACTCTCTGGTTACATAGATCAGTGGAAAAGGGCGTGGCTGTACAGCTAATAGCTTACTCTCTGTTTACATAGAACAGTGGAAAATGTCTGGCTGTACAGGCTGATTAGCTTACTCCCGTTACATAGAACAGTGGACACATGTCTTGCTGTACAGGCTGATTAGCTTACTCGCTGTTACATAGAACAGTGGAAAATGTTCTTCTTACGGCTGATTAGCTTACACTCTGTTTCATAGAACATTTGAAAATGGCTTGGCGTACAGGCTGATTAGCTTACTCTCGGTTACAGAGATCATGAAAATGGCTTGCTGTTATCAGGCTGATAGCTTACTCTCTGTTACAGAGAACAGTTGAAAATGTCGTGCTGGACAGGCGGATTAGCTTAACTCTCTGTTACATAGAACAGTGGATGAATGCCGTGCGGTACAGGCTGAGTAGCTTACTCTCTGTGACATAGAACAGTGGAAAATGTCTTGCTGTAACAGCTGATTAGCTTACTCCCTGTTACATAGAACACGAAAATGGCTTGCTGTACGCTGATTAGCTTGCTCTCTGTTACATAGTACAGTGAAAATGTCTTGCTGTACAGCTGATTAGCTTACTCTCTGGTACATAGAACAGTGGAAAATGCTGGCTGTACAGCTGAGTAGCGACCTCCTGTTACATAGAACAGTGGAAAATGTCTTGCTGTACAAGGCTGATCAGCTTACTCTCTGTTACATAGAACATGAAAATGTCTTGCTCTACAAGGCTGATATGCTTACTCTCTGTTACATAAACAGTGGAAAATGTCTGGCTGTACAGGCGATAGCTAACTCTCGTTACATAAAACAGGTGAGAATGTCGGGGCAAACAGGCGGATGATCTTACTCTCAGTTACATAGAACAGTTAAAATGTCTTCGGTACAGGCTGATGAGCTCTCTCCTGGTGTCCATAGAACATGGGAGAATGCCGTGCTGTGCAGGCTGATTAGCTTACTCTCTGTTTACATAGTGCCGTTGAAAATGCCGTGCTGCACAGGCTAATGATCTACTCGCTGTTCCTTAAAACTTTGGGAGAATGTCTTGCGCACAGGCTGATGATCGTACCGCTGTTACGGAGAACAGTTTGACAATGCGTCTGCTGTACAGGCTAATGATCTTACGCGCTGCTACATAAGGCCGTTCAAAGGTCTGGCTGTACTGGTGAATTAGCTTACTCTCTGGTACATAGAACAGGGAAATGTCCTGCGGTACAGGCGGATTAGCTTACTCTCTGTTACATAGAACATTTTGAAAATGTCTTGCTGTACAGGCTTATTTGCTGACTCTCTGTTACATAGAACAGTTGAATGGAGTCTTGCTGTACAGCGATTACTTACTCCTGTTACATAGAACTGTTGTAAATGTCTTGCGTACAAGGCTATTTTGGTTTTCACCTCTTTCATAAACTGTGGTTAGCCTTGCTGTACAGCGATTATCTTGACTCCGCCCTGTGACTGAGAACAGATGGAAAATGGCTTGCGGTACAGCTGAAGTAGCTTACTTCTCTGTTACTTAGAACAGTTGAAAATAGCGTGCCTGTCTGCTGATTACTTACGGCTCGGTACATAGACAATTGAAATTGTCTGGCGGTACAGGCTGATTAGCGTACATCTCTGTCACATAGATACAGGAAAATGGCTTGCTTGTACAAGGCTGATTACTGACGCTCTGGTGACATAGAAAACAAAGTGGAAAATGTCTCTCTGTACCAGGCTATCTCACTCTCTGTGTCATAGAACATGGAGAATGCCTGGCTGTACAGGCGGAGTATCTACTCTCTGTTACTTAGATCAGGAAAATGCCTGGCTGACAGGCTGATAGCTAGCTCCTCTGTTACATAGAAGCGTGGAAAATGGTCTTGCTGTACAGGCTGATTAGCTTTACTCTCTGGGACATAGAACAGTTTTGAAATGTCGCTGCTGTAGCAGCTGGATTAGCGTACACTCTGTTACATAGACAGTTTGAAAATGTCTTGCTTGTACAAGCTGATTGCTTTCCTCTCTGTGACAGAGAACAGTGGAAAAGCTCTTGCAGTTCAGGCTGAGTAGCTTACTCCGGGTACATAGAACCGTGGACAATCTCGGGCTGGACAGGCGATTACTTACTCTCTGTACATAGAACAGGGTAAAGGTCTGGCGCTACAGGCGGTGTAGATTACGCGCCTGTTTCATAGATCAGTGGAAAAGGTCTGGCTGTTACAGTGCTGATATAGCGGACGCGCTGTTCACATCAGAACAGCTGGATAATGGGCACTGGCGGTACAGTGCATGATTAGCTTCACTCTCTGTTACATAAACAGCTGGAAATGGCTTGCTCTACAGCGATTAGCTTACTCTTCTGTGTACATAGAACAGGTGGAAAATGTCTTGCTGGACATGCTGATTAGCGTACGCTCTGACAGAGAACGGTGGGAATGCTGTGCTGGACAGGCGGATTTATCGTGACTCTCTGTTACTAGAACAGTTAGAAAAGGTCTTGCTGGACAGGCTCGATTAGCGGTACTCTCTGGTACATAGAACAGGGAAAAATGTCTTGCCTGTACAGGCTGATTAGCTTACTCTCTGTTACAGAAACAGTGGAAAATGGCTTGCGTACAGGCTGAGTACTTACTCTCTGTTACATTGAACAGGTTAGAAATGTCCTTGCCGGTACAGGCGCATGACGAATCGCAGTTACATAGAACTTTGAAAATGCTTGCTGTAACAGTCTGATTAGATGCACACGCGCGGTACATAGAACATTTGAGAATGTGCCTTGTCTGTGCAGGTTCTGAGTATCTGACTCTCGTTACATAGAGCCCGGGAAAATCCTTGCTGCACGAGCTAATGTTCTTACCTCTGTTACTTAGAACATGGGAGAATGTCCCTTGCTGGCACAGCTGATGATCGTACTCTCTGTTACTTAGAACAGTTGAAAATTGTCTTGCGTACAGGCCGTATGATCGTACCGCCTCTGCTTCATAGAGCCGTGTCAAAATGTCTGGGCTGTACAGGCTGATTAGCTTTACTCGTTACATAGAACAGTGGAAAATGGCTGGCTGGAACTGGGCTGATTACTTACTCGCGGGTACAACATTACATTGAAAATGTCCTTGCTGTACACGGCGGAGTAGCTGACTCTCTGTTACATAGAACAGTGAAAAATGTCTTGCTGTGACAGGCTGATTAGCGTACCTCGGGTACTGTAGAACAGTTGAAAATGCTTGCTGTACAGGCTTATTTCACTCTCTGTACAGAGAACATGGTAAATGCCTTTGTACAGGCTGATTATCTTACGCCCTGTTATTAGAACAGTGGAAAATTTCTTGCTGTACTGGCTGATTGGCTTACTCTCCTGTTACATTAGAAAAACAGTGGAAAATTCCGTGTCTGTACAGGCGCGATCTAGGATTACTCGCTGTTACATAGAAAACAGTGGAAAATGGCGGCCTGTACAGGCTGATTAGCTTAGCTCGCATGTACATAGAACAGTGGAAAATGTCTTCGTTCCTGTACAGGCTGATTAGCTTACTCCCGCTGTGATACATAGAACGTGGAAAATGTCTGGCTGTACAGGCTATCTGCTCACTCTCTGTTACATAGAACATGGGAAACTGCCTTGCTGTACGGGCTGATTATCTACTGTCTGGGTGACATAGAACAGTGGAAATGTCGGCTGACAGGCGGATTAGCTTACTCCGCGGTTACATAGAACCATGAAATGTCTTTGCGTACAGGCTGAGGAGGCGTACTTCGGGTACATAGAGACCGTTGAAAATGTCTTGCTGTACAGGCTGAGTAGCGTTACGCTCTGTTACAGAGAACAGTTTGCAAATGGTCCTTGTGTAACCGGCTGATTAGCTTTCTCTCTGTGACATAGAACAGTGGAAATAATGTCCTGCTGTACAGGCTGAGTAGCTTACTCTCTGTGACATAGAACAGTGGAAAATGTCCTTGCGGTACAGGCGGATTACTGACTCGCTGTGACATAGAACAGTGGAAAATGTCGGGCGAAAAAAAAAAACAGGCTGATTAGCTTACTCTCTGTGACATAGAACAGGGGATAATGGCCTGCTGTACAGGCTGATTAGCGGACGCTCTTGACATAGAACAGCGGAAAATGTCTGGCTGTAACAGGCTGATTAGCTGTACTCTCTGGTAGCATAGAACAGTGGAAAAATGGGCTTGCTGTACAGGCCTGATTAACGTACCTCTGTACAGTAGAACAGTTGAAAACTGTCTTGCTGAACAGCTGATTAGCTTACTCTCTGTTACATAGAACAGTGGAAAATGTCTTGCTGTACGGCTGATGATCGAACGCCGTAACATAGAGACAGGGAGATTGTCTTAGCTGTACAGGCTGAATTAGCTTATTTCCTCTGTTACATAAACAGTGGAGAATGGCGTGCGTACAGGCTAGATTAGCTTACATCTCTGGTACATAGAACATGGAAAAAGGTTTTGCTGTAGCAGCTGATGAGCGTACGACTCTCTGTTTACATAGAACAGGGAAAATGTGTCTCCTGTACAGGCGTAATCTCCAACTCTCTGTTACATAGAACAGTGAGAATGCCTTGCTGGACAGGCGATTATCTGACTCTCTGTACATAGAACAGCGGAAAATGTCTGGCTGTACAGGCTGATTAGCGTACTCTCTGTTACATAGAACAGTGGAAATGTCGTGCTGTACATGCTGATTATCTTACTCTTCTGTACATAGATCAGTGGAAAATACTGGCTGTACAGGCTGACTACTGTACTCTCTTTTACATAGAACCGTGGAAAATGTCTTGTGGACAGGCTGATTAGCTACCGTCGGTTACATTAGAACAGGTTAGTATGGTCCGGGCTGTACAGGCTGATGAGCGTACTCCAGTTACATAGAACAGTTGAAAAATGTCTTGCTGTACAGGCTGATTTATATCTCTCTCTGTTACAATAAGAACAGTTGGAAATGCCTTGCGGTGGCAGCGATTATCTTACTCTCGTTACATTGAGCCGTCTGAAAATGCCTTGCTGCACAGGCGGGAATGAGCTTACTCTCTGGTTACTAGTACATTGGTGAATGTACTTGCTCGCACAGGCTGATGATCTACTCTATGTTTACTTAGATCATTAAAATTCTTGCTGTACAGGCTAATGATCTTACTCTCTGCTACATAGGAGCACGAACGTTTCAAAATGTCCTGGCTGTACAGCTGATTAGCTTACCTCTGTTACATAGAACAGTGGAAAAATGCGTGCTGTACCGGCTGATTAGCGTACTCTCTGGTACATAGAACAGTTGATAAATGTCATGCTGTACAGGCTGATTAGCGCTTACTCTCTGTTACCATAAACAGTTGATAAATGTCCTTGCTGTACGGAATTACTTACTCTCTGTTACATAGAACAAAGTATGAAAATGTCCTTGCTGTACAGGCTATTTCACTCTCTGGTACTTAGAACAGTGGGAATGCCTTGCTGTACAGGCTGAGTACTACTTACGCTCCCTGTGTACATAGATCAGGGAAGATGTCTTGCGGGACAGGCGGATTAGCTTTACTCTCTGTTACATAGAAACATGGAAAATGTCTGGCATGTAACAGGCTGATTAGCTTACTCTCTGTTACATAGAACAGTGAAATGTCCTGGCTGTACAGGCTGATTAGCTTACTCTCTGTTACATAGAACAGTGGAAAATGTGTTTGCCTGTACAGGCGATAAGCTTACTCTCTGTTACATAGAACATGGAAAAGGTGCTGGCTGTAACAGGCTGATTAGGCGTACGCTCTGGTCATAAATCAGTTGAAATGGCTCTGTACAGGCTGATTAGCTTACTCACTGTTACAGAGAACAGTTGAAAAATGTCTTGCTGTACAGGCTGATTAGCTGTTCCTCTCTTTACATAGAACAGTGGAAAAGTTGTCGTTCTGTACAGCTGGATTAGCTACCTCTCTGTTACATAGAACAGTGGAGAATGTCTTGCTGTACAGGCTGATTAGCGTACGTCTCTGGGTTTTTACCATACAACAGTTGAAAATGTCGTTGCTGGTACAGGCTGATAGCTTACTCTGCTGTTAATAGAACAGTGGAAATGTCGGGCTTGTACAGGCGATCTCACTCTTCTGTTGACAGAGAAAAGTGGAGAATGCCTTGCGTACAGGCTGATTATCTTCGGTCGGTGTACATAGAACTGTGGAAAATGTCTGGCTGGACAGGCTGATTAGCTTTCTCTCTGGTACATAGAACAGTGGTTTATGCGGCCGTACAATGCTGATTAGCTTACGCCTGTATTCATAGAACAGTTGGAAATGCTTCGGTACAGGGCTGATGAGCTTACGCCTGTTACATAGGAACATTGAAAATGTCGTGCTGTACAGGCTGATTAGCGGGCTCTCGGTGAGCATAGAACAGGGGAAAATGTCTTGCTGTACAGGCTGAATTAGCGTCTCTCAGTTTTACATAGAACAGTGGAAAATGTCCGTGCTGTACAGCTGAGTAAGCTTACGCTCTTTACATAGAACATGGAAAATGTCGGGCTGTTCAGGCTTTGACGTACTCTCTGTGACATAGAACAGTGGAAAATGTCTGGCTGTACAGGCTTGCTGATTAGCGACGCTCTGTTTCCTTAGAACAAGGGAATAGGTCTGCTGACAGCTGATTAGCCTTTAATCACTTAAATTAGAACAGTAAAATGTCTTGCCTGTACAGGCGCTGATTAACACATTACTTCGCGGGTACATAAACATTTTAGAAAAGTGCTTTGCGCGGTACAGGCCTGATTAGCTTAACGCTCTGTTTCATAGAACAGTGGAAAATGTCTTGCGTACAGGCTGATTTTCGTACTCGCTGTTACATAGAACAGGGAGAATGTCTGTGCTGTACAGGCTGATTAGCGATTCTCATGTTACATAGAACAGTGGAGAAGTCTTGCTGTACAGGCCTGATTAGCTTACTCTCTGTTACATAGAACAGTGGTAAAATGTTTTGCTTGTACAGTTGAATTTAAGCGTACTCTCTGTTTACAAAGAACAGTGGAAAATTGCTTTCCTGTACAGGCTATCTGCACTCCGCTGTTACTTAGAACAGTGGAGAAGGCCTTGTCGTGTCTGTACAGGCTGATTATCGATCTGCTCTGTTACATACACAGGGAAAAATGGCGGGCTGTATGTACAGGCTGATTAGCTTACTCTCTGTTACATAGAACAGTGGAAAAGAGTGCTTGCTTCAAGGCTGATAAGCTTTTCGCTCGGTTACATAGAACAGTGGAAAATATCGGGCTGTACAAGGCTGATTAGCTTACTCTCGTACATAGAACAGGGAAAATGTCTTGCGGTTACAGGCGGATTAGCTTACGCTCTGGTGACATAGAAACAGTTGAGTCTGTCCTGGCTGTACAGGCGGATGATCTGACTCCGCAGTTTCATAGAACTTGAAAATGTCTTGGCTGTACAGGCTGATTATCTCACTCCTGTTACTTAGAACATTAGGAGACATGCCTTGCGGGGCAGGCTGATTATCTTACTCTCTGTTACAGAGCGCCGTTTGAAAAGGCCGTGCTGCTCAGGCCTAATGATCTGTACCTCTGTGTACTTAGAACATTGGAGGAAATGTCTTGCTGCACAGCTGATGAGCTTACCTCTTTACTTAGAACAGTTTGAATAGTCTTGCTGGACAGGCTAATGATCTTACTCTCGCTACATAAGCCGTTCAAAATGTCTGCTGTACAGGCGGATTGAGCTTACTCGCTGTTACAGAGAACAGTGGAGAAAATGTCTTGCTGTACAGGCGGTTTACTTACTCTCTGTTACATAGAACAGTTGATAAATGTCCTTGCTGTAACAGGCTGATTAGCTTACTCCTCGGGCCATTAGAAACAGTTGAAATGACGCTGCTGTACACGCTTGATTAGCTTACTCGCTGTTACAAGAGAACAGTTGAAACATGTCTTGCTGTACAGGCTATTTCAGCGGCTCTGTACATAGAACAGGGAGAATGCCTTGCTGTACAGGCTGAGTATCTTACTCCCTGAATACATAGAACAGTGGAATGATTGTCCTGGCCGTACAGGTGGCTGATTAGCTTACTCTCTGTGACCTAGAACTGTGGAAATAGGTCGGGCTGTACAGGCTGATTAGCGGACTAGGGGGGTGGGGGGGGGGGGGGGGGGGGGCTGGGGGGGGGGGCGGGGGGGGGGGGGGGGGGGGGGGGGAGGGGACATTGACAGTGGGAAAAGGTCTGGCTGGACTGCGGAGAGCGGACCTCTCGGTACAGAGAACAGTGGAAAAAGTTTGCCTGAGTACAGGCTTGATAGCTTAATCGTCTGGTGACAGAGAACAGTGGAAAATGTCTGGCTGACAGGCTGAGTGACGGACGCTCGGACAGAGAAAATGGTGAAAATGGCTGCTGTACAGGCTGATTAGCGTACTCTCTGGTTTTGACAGAAACAGTTGAAAAGGTCGTGCTGTACAGGCTGATTAGCGGGCTCTCTGTTACATAGAACAGTGGAAAAAGTCGGGCTGTACAGGCTGATTAGCGGACTCTCTATACATAGAACAGTGGAGAAGGGCTGTGCTGTAGCAGGCTGATTAGCTTACGCTCTGGTACATAGAAGCTGTTGAAAATGTCTTGCGGTAGACAGGCTGATTAGCGTACACTCTGTCTACTTAGTACAGTGGAAATGCCTTGCTGTTTCAGGCTGATTATCGTACTCTCTGGGACATAGAACAGTTGAAATTTCTTGCTGGACATGCTGAGTAGCTACTCTCCATGTTACATAAACAGGGGAAATGTCCCTTGCTGGGGGGGGGGGGGGGGGGGGGGGGGGGGGGGGGGGGGGGGGGGGGGGGGGGGGGGGGGGGGGGGGGGGGGGGGGGGGGGGGGGGGGGGGGGGGGGGTACAGGCTGATTAGCTTACTTCTCTGTTACAGCAACGAAACAGTGGAAAATGTCTTGCGGTGACAGGCTGATTAACGTACTCCTCTGTGACAATGAACAGTTGAAAATGGCTTGCCTGTACAGGCTGAGTTACTTACTCTCTGTAACATAGAACAGTGGAAAAAATGGTCGGACGGTACAGGCTGAGGATCCTACTCTCGGTACAGAGAACATGGAGTATGTCTTGCTGTACAGGCTGATTAGCCTTACCTCTGTTACATAGAACTGTGGAGAATGTCATGCTGTACAGGCTGATTACTTACTCTCTGTTACTTAGAACAGTGGAGAAGCGTGCGTACAGCTGATGAGGAGCTTACTCTCTGTACATAGAAACAGTGAATATGTCGGGCTGGACAGGCGGATTAGCTAGAACTCGCGAGGTGACATTGTCAGTCAGAAAATGTCTTGCTGTACAGGCTGATTTTAGCATACTCCTGTTAACTTAGAACAGTTGGAAAATGTCTGGCTTACAGGCTGATTAGCTTACTCTTGTCTAATTAGAAACAGTGGAAACTGGCTGCTTGGATCAGGCTGATTATCTGACTCGCTGTTTACATAGAACAGTTGAAAATGTCTTGCTGTACAGCCTGATTAGCTTACTCTCTGTTACAATAGAATAGTTGAAAATGTCTTGGCTGTACAGCTGATTAGCTTCTCCTCTGGTCATAGAACAGGGAAAATGGTGCTTTGCTGTACAGGCTGATTATAGGACTCTCGGGTAACATAGAACAGTGGAAATGGCTGCTGTACAGGCTGATTAGCTACTCTCTGTTACAAAACAGTGGAAATGCTGCTTACCAGGCTGATTATGCTTACGCTCTGTTACATAGAACAGGGACAAATGGCTGCTGGACAGGCTATTAGCTGACTCTCGGTTACATAGAACAGTGAAATGTCTGGCTGTACAGGCTGATTAGCGTACGCTCTTGTTACATAGAACGAGGAAAAGGCGTGCCGAACCGGCTGATGAACTTACTCTCTGTTACATAGAAACAGTTAAATTGTCTGGCTGTACGGCTTGATTAGCTTACTCTCGGTTACATAGAACAGGGGAAAATGTTTGCGGTACAGCGGATTATCTTACCTCTGTTACATAGAAACAAGTGAGAATGTCTTGCTGTACAGCTATTAGCTTATTCTCTGGTACATAGAACAGGGGAGATTGCGTGCGGTACCAGGCTGATTAGCTTACTCTCTGTGAAATAGAACAGTGGAAAACGTGTTTGCTGTACAGGCTGAGTAGCTACTCTCTGTTACTTAGAACGTGTAAAATGTCTTCAGTACTGGCTAGCCGCATCAGCTGTTTACATAGAACAGGGGAGATGCCTTGCTGTTCAGGCTGATTATCTTTCGCTCTTTACATAGAACATGGAATAATGGCGGGCGGACAGGCTGATTAGCTTACATCTCCTGTTACATAGACCAGTGGAAAAGTCTTGCTGTACAGCTAATGAGCTTACTCCTCTGTGACATAAACAGGTGAAATGTCTTGCTTGTACAGGCTGAGTAGCTTACTCGCGGTTTGCATAGAACAGTTCGAAAAGGTCGTGCGGGGGGGGGGGGGGTGGGGGGGGGGGGGGGGGGGGGGGCTACAGCTGATTAGCGGTCGTCCTCGCTGTTACATGAACAGTGGAAAATGTCTTGCTGTACAGCTGATTATCGTACTGCTCTGTTACATAGAACAGTGGAAAATGTCCGTGCTGTACAGGCACTGATTAGTCTTTCGCTCTGTTTCATAGAACGTGGAAAAATGTCTGGCTGTAAAGGCTGTTTAGCTTTACTCTCTGTTTCTAGAAACAGTGGAAAATGTCGGCGGAACAGCGATTATCGCACTCGTCGGTTACATAGAACATTGGAGAATCCTTGCTGTGCAGGCCTGATTAACTTACTCTCTGTGACATATAACAGTGGTAAATGCCTTGCGCACAGCTAATGAATCTTACCCGCTGTACTTAGAACCAGTGGAAATGTCTTGCTGGCTCAGCTGATGATCTTACGATCGGTGTACTTGAGAACAGATGAAATTTCTGCTGTACTGGCTAATGATCTTACTCTCTGCTACATAGAGCCGTTCAAAATGTCTGGCTGTACAGCTGATTAGCTTACTCTCTGTGACATAGACAGTGGAAAAGTTCCCTTGGCTGTACCAGGCTGATTATAGCTTACTCCTCGGTTACATAGAACAGGTGAAAAGGTCTGGCTGTAACAGGCTATTAGCTACTCTCTGTACATAGAACAGTTTGAAAAGTCCTTGCTGTAACAGGCTGATTAGCTTACTCTCTGTTACATAGAAACAGTTGAAAATGCTTGCTGTACAGGGCTAATTTCACTCTCCTGTTACATTAGAACCTGCGAATGCCTTGCTGGACAGGCTGATTCTCGTACCTCCCTGTTACATAGAACAGTGAAGAGTCTTGCTGACAGGCTGATTAGCTTACTCTCGGGGACATAGAACAGTGGAAAATGGCTTGCTGAACAGGCTGATTATGCGTACTCTCTGTACATAGAACAGTGGAAAATGTTCTGGCAGGTACAAGGCTGATTAAGCTACTCTCCTGTTACATTAACAGTGGAAAATGTCGTGCGGTACAGGCGGTGAGCTTACTCGCGGGACATAGAACAGTGGAAAATGTCGTCCTGTCCAGGCTATCTCAACTCTCGGGACTTAGAACAGTGGAGAATTGCTTTGCTGTACAGGCTGATTATCTTACGCTCTGGGACATAGAACAGTGGAAAGGTCTTGCTGTACAGCTGATTTAGCTTACTCGCTGATACATAGAACAGTGGAAAATGTCTGCGGGAACAGGCTGAGTAGCGTTCTCTCTGGACATAGTACAGTGGAAAATGTCTTGCTGTAACAGGCTGATTACTTACTCTCTGTTACATATAACAGTTGAAAAGTCTTGCTGAACATGCTGATTAGCTTTCTCTCTGTTACCTAGAACAGTGGAAAATGTCTTGCTGTACGGCTGATTCAATACTCTCTGTTACATAGACCAGTGAAAAATGACTTGCGGTACCCAGGCGGAGTAGCGTTCTCCTCGGTTACATAAACATGAAAAGGTCTGGCTTTACAGGCTGATTGCGTACTCTCTGTTAACATAGAACAGTGGAAAATGTCTGGCTGTACAGGCCGGATTAGCTTTACACCCTGGTTACAGAGAACAGGGGAAAATGTCCTGGCTGTACAGGCTGATTAGCTTACTCTCTGTACATAGAACAGTGGAAAAGTCTTGCGTACAGGCTGATTTACTGACTCTTCTGTACATCGAACAGGGTGAACATGTCTTGCTAGTACAGGCTGAATTAGCTTTACCTCTCTTTACTTAGACCAGTGGAGAGTGTCTTGCTGTACAGGCTGATTCGCGTCTCCTGTTACCTAGAACAGTTGAAAATGTCTTGCTGTACAGGCTGATTCCGCTTACGTTCTGTTACATCGAACAGTGGAGAATGCCGTGCTGTAGCAGGCTCTTATCATTTTCCTCTCTGTTACCATAGAACAGTTTGGAAAATGTCTTGCCTGGACAGGCTGATTAGCTTACTCTCTGTTACATAGAACAGTGGAAAATGTCCTTGCTGGTACAGGCGGATTAGCTTACACTCTGTTACATAGAACAGTGGAAAATGTCTTGCGTAACAGCCGGATTAACTTTACGCTCTTTGACATAGAACAGTTTGAAAAGGTCTTGCGTACAGGCTGATTAGCATACTCACTTGACATAGAACAGGGGAAAATGTCCTTGCGGTACAGGCTGATTAGCCTATGCGGCGGTACAAGAACAGTGGAAATGGCTTGCTGTACAGGCTGAGGAGCCGTACGCCGTCTGGTTACATAGAACTGTGGAGAATGTCTTGAGCTGTACAGCTGAGTAGCTTACGCTCTGGGTTTACCATAGAACAGTGGAGAAATGTCTTGCCTGTAACAGGCGGAGTAGCTTACTCTCTGTTACATAGACAGGGAGAAATGTCTGTGCGGTACAAGGCTGATAGCTGTACTCTCTGTTTACCTAGAACAGTGAAAATGGCTTGCTGTAAATCAGCTGATTAGCTTACGCTCTGGTACATAGAACAGTGGAAAATGTCTGGCTGTACAGGCTGATTAGCTTACTCTCTGTATACATAGAACATGGAAAATGTCCTGGCTGTACAGGCTGATGAGCTTTCGCTCTGTTGACATAGAACAGGGAAAAGGTCTGGGCTGTACAGGCTGAGTCAGCGTACTCTCTGTTACATAGTATAGGGGAAAAGTCGTGCTGTACAGGCTGATTAGCTTACGCTCTGTTACATAGAACAGTGGAATATGTCTTGCTGTAAGCAGCTGATTAGCGTACGCTCTGTTACATAGAACAGTGGAAAATGTCTTGCTGTACAGGCTGATGATCTTTCTCTCAGTTACATAGAACAGGTAAAATGTCTTGCTGTACAGAGGCTGATTTGCTCGACTCGCTGTGACATAGAATAGTTGAAAATTCGTGCTGGACAGCGGATTATCTCACGCTCTGGTACATAGAACAGTGGAGAATCCTTGCTGTGCAGGCGAAGTATTTTACTCTGTGTTACATCGAGCCGTTTGATAATGCCTTGCGCTCAGGCGAATGATCTTACTCGCGTTACGTAAACTTGGAAAGGTCTGCGGCTCAGGCGGTGATCTTACTCTCTGTGACTTAGAACATGAAAGGATCGTTGCTTACAGGCTAATGATCTGACTCTCTGCTACATAGAGCCGTTCTAAATGGCTGGCTGTATAAGGCTGAGTACGTACGCTCTGTTACAATAGAACATTTGGAGAAATGCCTGGCTGT
Organism: Conus ventricosus; assembly: GCA_018398815.1. Taxonomy (NCBI): domain Eukaryota; kingdom Metazoa; phylum Mollusca; class Gastropoda; order Neogastropoda; family Conidae; genus Conus; species Conus ventricosus. Next base: position 95,275,646 of record CM031608.1, on the reverse strand, counting down.
ACAGCCCAAAATCTTACCTTTGTTACAGAGAACAGTGGAAGGTCGTGCTGTACAGACTATGATCGTACTCTCGGTTACTAGGAACATTGGATAATGGCCTGCTGTACATGCTAATGACTTACTCCTCTGTTAAGATAGAACTGGAGAATGCCTTGCGGTACAGGCTAATGATCTGACTCTCTGTGAACATAAGCCTTGAATATGTCGGCTGACAGCTACTTACGGTGCTCTCTGTGACTAGTCGCTACGGATGTTCCGACAGCCAGCAAGAAGAGAATTCCAGTAGTCCGCGCTCGTTCATGTTTTTGTGAAGCATGTTACTGCACCTGTCTTGTTTCACTCGCTAAAAGCCCAACATGGGACGTGCATCCTCTCGCTCTTCCTCTCTCTCTTCTCCTCTCGCTCTCAGCTCTCTCGATCTCTCGGTTCCGTCGTCTCTCTCTCGTCTCTCCATCTCTCCTCGCTCTCTGTCTTCTCTCTCTCATCAGCGCCCTCTCATTACAGCCATTTAGATTAGTTCCTTTTTGTGTTTGTTTGTTTGCGTTGGTATGGTGATATGAGGAATGTGCGGTTAAGAAATTTGCTCTCTGTGCTATTTTAGGCATTATTGTTATGCTGCCTTTCGTAACAATGTCAATATCTAAATATTTTATGGGTTGACAGTGTGATTTGTAAATTAGTCTAAAAAAATCTTTGTTTTTTTATATTTCTTTTTGGTCACGCATGTAACTTTTTGTGATCTTTTTGTTGCAGACAAGCAATGTTGTGATGTCTAAACACCACACCCTTTCTTTTGGAGTTCTGTCCTGAACTCAGTAAATCTCTCTCTCTCCTCTCTCTCTCTCTCTCTCTCTCTCTCTCTCTCTCTCTCTCTCTCTCTCTCTCTCTCGCCAATGAGCACGGTCATTAAAACGATGAAGTCAGCACCAAGTAGGGCTATGATACAGCCCACCCATGTCGTTTCACTTAATTCCGTGTTTGTTCCGCAACTCGTCAATAGTCTCCTGGACAGCCCCTCTCTGTGCCATTGAACGTGTCTGTACAACCAGCTCAGTTTAGAAACTCTATCGACTGCGAAGCCCCAGCATAATGTCATCCACCGAAATAGCAATGGTCTAAGGAAGGGATTAACGTCAACACGCCGCGTGGTGGAAATGAAAGAGCTGTACAACCAAGTGCAATGTGGCTGTGAGAATTCGTACGGGGCAAAAGGATACTTAGGTTAGTGGTCAGATACAGAGTCCTGGATTGATGACACATTGATGACTCTTTGATGACTCTTTGATGACTCATTATCTGCGCCTCGGAGGCTGTGTTTTCAAGGGCATCTGTTGGCTGATTTTTCTGTGCTCATGTTAAAAACAGCAACAACAACGATGATGATGATGATGATGATGATGATGATGATGATGATGATGATGACAGAATCTAGAAATAGAAACTTATATCGTGCGCTATTCCGAAAACTGCTCTGGTTGTTCTACAACAACAACAGGAACGACCATGCTGCTGCTGCTGCTGCTACTACTACTACTACTACTACTACTACTAACTACTACTACTACTACTACTACTACTACTACTACTACTACTGCTGCTGCTGCTGCTGCTGCTGCTGCTGCTGCTGCTACTACTACTACTACTACTACTACTACTACTGATGATGATGGTAATGATGATGATGATGATAGATGATGATGATGATGATGATGATGAGATGATGATATATCAGTAGAAAAGAAAGATAAGTAGATAGATAAATACATAAATGACTAATAATAGTAATAATGATAATAATAATAATGATAATAGCAATTTAATAATTCAATATATAAATCAGTCATTATTAGAAGAAGGAGGAGAAGAATACAAATATACAATATACAAACAATTCTTGCTAACACATGTCAATACTATGCATCTGCACACGAAAATGCACTCAGCAAACTCTGCATATAGAATCAAACAAACAAACGAGCATGCCTGTACACATTTCTATGAATCGCAGTATGGATTCCAGATCCGTCAGTAAGATTAGTATGTACACGGGAGTAACTCTTACGTCCTTGCTAAGTATTATTTCCCCTGGTAGGAACAATTGCATCCAAGTCTCTTGCATAATTGATAAGATTATTACACATGGTCTCTTGCGTAATTGATAAGATTATTACACATAGTCTCTTGCATAATTGATAAGATTATTACACATAGTCTCTTGCGTAATGGATAAGATTATTACACATAGTCTCTTGCATAATTGATAAGATTATTACACATAGTCTCTTGCGTAATGGATAAGATTATTACACATAGTCTCTTGCATAATTGATAAGATTATTACACATCCTTCACTGACTATAAACACCGTGAAGTCACGTTTACATACGGATGACCGTCTGCGAAGTTATATATTTTGATGGGGTATTCAGACTGCCTAGTGACATGAATATTGGTAATTCACTTTTTGCATGGTCTGTAAAGAAAGTACGCATGAGGCAACTCCTTCAACGCTTAGCCACGCTCGCGGTGAAAGGATTTTATTGTCACCCATAAAGTAACTCAGAGAGCTGATCCACAATTCAATTGACTTCGACAGAGTTACGCGCTGGCCCGGGTACTTCTGTACTCGACGACTTCCTTGACACACAGATTTTGGCTTGAACACAAGGTGTGCCATGGACAGACAGGTGTACAGGATCTTGTCATTAAGACTACAAGGTGTGCCATGGACAGACAGGTGTACAGGATTTTGTCATTAAGACTACAAGTGTGCCATGGACAGACAGGTATACAGGATCTTGTCATTAAGACTACAAGGTGTGCCATGGACAGACAGGTATACAGGATCTTGTCATTAAGACTACAAGTGTGCCATGGACAGACAGTATACAGGATCTTGTCATTAAGACTACAGGGTGTGCCATGGACAGACAGGTATACAGGATCTTGTCATTAAGACTACAGGTGTACCATGGACAGACAGGTATACAGGATCTTGTCATTAAGACTACAGGTGTGCCATGGACAGACAGGTATACAGGATCTTGTCATTAAGACTACAGGGTGTGCCATGGACAGACAGGTATACAGGATCTTGTCATTAAGACTACAAGTATGCCATGGACAGACAGTATACAGATCTTGTCATTAAGACTACATGGTGTGCCATGGACAGACAGGTATACAGATCTTGTCATTAAGACTACAGGTGTGCCATGGACAGACAGGTATACAGGATCTTGTCATTAAGACTACAGGTTGCGCATGGATAGACAGGTACATATGGACAGACAGGTGTACAGTTCTTGTCATTAAACTACAGGTGTGCCATGGACAGACAGGTATACAGATCTTGTCATTAAGACTACAGGGTGTGCCATGGACAGACAGGTATACAGGATCTTGTCATGAAGACTACAGAGTGTACCATGGACAGACAGGTATGCAGGATCTTCTCATTAAGACTACAGGGTGTGCCATGGACAGACAGGTATACAGGATCTTGTCATTAAGACTACAGGTTGCGCATGGATAGACAGTATAGATGGACAGACAGGTATACAGGATCTTGTCATTAAGTCTACAGGGTGTGCCATTGACAGACAGGTATATAGGACAGACAGGTATATATGGACAGACATGTATATATGGACAGACAGGTATACAGGATCTTGTCATTAAGACTACAAGGTGTGCCATGGACAGACAGGTACATATGGACAGACAGGTGTACAGGATCTTGTCATTAAGACTACAAGGTGTGCCATGGACAGACAGGTACATATGCACAGACAGGTGTACAGGATCTTGTCATGAAGACTACAAGGTGTGCCATGGACAGACAGGTACATATGGACAGACAGGTGTACAGGATCTTGTCATTAAGACTACAAGGTGTGCTATGACAGACAGGTATACAGGATCTTGTCATCAAGACTTTGACAGACCATCTTCTTTCCCGTTTTGGGTGCTTCAGTATCTTTAAGTTACGAAAAAAAAATTGCACAGTTTCAGAGGACACAGGACCCCCCCCCCCCCCCCCCCCCCCCCCCCCGCCCCCCCCCCCTCCCCCCCCTCTCTCTCTCTCTCTCTCTCTCTCTCTCTCCTCTCTCTCTCCTCTCCCTCTCTCTCTCTCTCTCCTCCTCTCTCTCTCTCTCTCTCTCTCTCTCTCTCACACACACACACACACATACACACACATATACATACATACATGCATGCATACATACATACATACATGCATGCATACATACATACATACATACATACATACATACATACATACATACATACATACATACATACATACATACATACATACATACATGCATACATACGTACATATGTACACTTGTATGCATTTATGACTGAAGTATGGATTTGGGGCTAGAAGTTCTAGCCTTCTGTGACTCTGTGTCATTTTCATATACTTTGATTTTCTCTGCCCTCGTATCCCATTCACCTTTCTCTGGTCCAGAACGTTTGACAGTGAGATGCTAGCTTTCGCGCTCTCTTGTTAGTTTTGTGCCTTGAAATGGAAGCGTTTGCTATGAAGTGACGCTGTATTCTTTTGTGTTCTCGTGCAGCATCTTCAATAAAAGAAATTTCTCTTTAGTAAGTTGGAAGGTATTTACATGCTTACTGTGAATGCTGTGATCTCTGCGACTAGTTAGTGAGATCTTAAACCAAAGGGCACCTACTACCACGCTGCAGTGTTAGTGGTCAACGAGGTCATTTGAATGTATTTCATGTAGCATTGACATGTTTCTTGATCGATTGACGCTTTGAGTGTAAATTGATAGTGACAAAACAGGCGGAATGCTTCACACACCCAGCACGATCCTTGTGCATTACCTGTGGATGCTTCAGCTTCTGCAGTGTGGTTTGTAGATCTGTTGATGTGTGAGTAGCCTTTTGTTTGGTTGTTTGTTTATTTTTGTTTGGTTGGGGTTTTTTGTATGTTGCTTGTCCTCTACGGCAGACAGTTCTAAACATTATAGTCCCATTTGTTTACGCCAGTGCTCACTATTTACCACTTTCACTTGACCATGAGGTCCATAGTCCCGTTAGTTTACGCCAGTGCTCACTATTTACCACTTTCACTTGACCATGAGGTCCATATTTGGTCAGTATGTTCATCTTCAAACACAATGCCTGGAAAACGGTTTCATGACCCTTACTCCTCTGTCCTTCCTATTTATTCATCCTGTATGTGTGTGTGATGGATCCCTGTACATGTTTCAATACCCATCCTGAAACAGCTCCGGTGTCGCTCTTTTCACAGAGTTGGATTGGTTTTACATCATGCTAAAAGGTGTAGCTTGGGATAACCCAGATTCCACAGAGCTAGATCAGCTTGGGATAACCCAGATTCCACATAGCTAGTTCAGCTTGGGATAACCTAGATTCCACAGAGCTAGATCAGCTTCAGTTAATATTAACCCGGATTCCACAGAGCTAGATCAGCTTGGGATAACCCAGATTCCACAGAGCTAGATCAGCTTGGGATAACCCAGATTTCACAGAGCTAGATCAGCTTGGGATAACCCAGATTCCAAAGAGCTAGATCAGCTTGGGATAACCCAGATTCCACAGAGCTAGATCAGCTTGGGATAACCCAGATTCCACAGAGCTAGATCAGCTTGGGATAACCCAGATTCCACAGAGCTAGATCAGCTTGGGATAACCCAGATTCCACAGAGCTAGATCAGCTGGGGATAACCCGGGATTCCACAGAGCTAGATCAGCTTGGGATAACCCGGGATTCCACAGAGCTAGATCGCAGTGATTTCATGACGGCCGTTGTTATGTGCAGAAATGTCAGCTGATTGGAATAAACAACAAGAAGAAGACAACAAGAAGAAGACAACAAGAAGAAGACAACAGGAAGAAGACAACAAGAAGAAGACAACAAGAAGAAGACAACAAGAAGAAGACAACAAGAAGAAGACAACAAGAAGAAGACAACAAGAAGAAGACAACAAGAAGAAGACAACAAGAAGAAGACAACAAGAAGACGACAAACAGAGATATCGCAAACAGGCAGTCACAGGCTTAAAACTATTTTTCTAAACACGAATCGTTTGTAACTATGCGCTGAAGATGTAGTAAACGTGTCTGAACGAGAAAAAATCAACACACACACACACACACACACACACACACACACACACACACACACACACACACACACACACACACACACACACACACACACACACACACACACACACACATGTCCTTAAGCGACAGTTCTGCCAACAAGATGTACCGCAGAAATAAATGACTAAGTCAGCAACAACAACAACAACAAAAGTGATGAACGACAACAGCAACAACAACAGGAATAACAACAAGCAACAACGACGACGACGACGACGACGACGTCAACAACAACAACAACAGCAGCAGCAGCAACGGTGTATTTTTACCATGCGTTGTGTTGATGATAGTGGTGACAGGAAAGCTCTAGGTGTAAAGAAATGTTGGGCACCCACTCCGACTACCCTGCGTTCATACCTTCTACTAAACACACGCCAAATGACAACTCCCACCATAGAACATTTGTCTGGACCCTTTGTTTTTGTCTGTAGATATACTGAGTCACTGATACTGACACTGGAAATGGCTGAACTCAGTGCCAGCAGACAGCTTTTAAGTCAGCTCTACCCAGACAGGCAGTACTGGAAATGACTGAACTCAGTGCCAGCATGCAGCTCTTAAGTCAGCTCTACCCAGACAGGCAGTACTGGAAATGACTGAACTCAGTGCCAGCATGCAGCTCTTAAGTCAGCTCTACTCCGGCAGGCAGTACTGGAAATGACTGAACTCAGTGCCAGCAGCCAGCTCTTAAGTCAGCTCTACTCCGGCAGGCAGTACTGGAAATGACTGAACTCAGTGCCAGCATGCAGCTCTTAAGTCAGCTCTACTCCGGCAGGCAGTACTGGAAATGACTGAACTCAGTGCCAGCAGCCAGCTCTTAAGTCAGCTCTACTCCGGCAGGCAGTACTGGAAATGGCTAAACTCAGTGCCAGCAGCCAGCTCTTAAGTCAGCTCTACTCCGGCAGGCAGTACTGGAAATGGCTGAACTCAGTGCCAGCAGACAGCTCTTAAGTCAGCTCTACCCAGGCAGGCAGTACTGGAAATGGCTGAACTCAGTGCCAGCAGACAGCTCTTAAGTCAGCTCTACTCCGGCAGGCAGTACTGAAAATGGCTGAACTCAGTGCCAGCAGACAGCTCTTAAGTCAGCTCTACCCAGACAGGCAGTACTGGAAATGGCTGAACTCAGTGCCAGCATGCAGCTCTTAAGTCAGCTCTACTCCGGCAGGCAGTACTGGAAATGACTGAACTCAGTGCCAGCAGACAGCTCTTAAGTCAGCTCTACCCAGGCAGGCAGTACTGGAAATGGCTGAACTCAGTGCCAGCATGCAGCTCTTAAGTCAGTTCTACTCCGGCAGGCAGTACTGGAAATGGCTGAACTCAGTGCCAGCAGACAGCTCTTAAGTCAGCTCTACCCAGGCAGGCAGTACTGGAAATGGCTGAACTCAGTGCCAGCATGCAGCTCTTAAGTCAGCTCTACTCCGGCAGGCAGTACTGGAAATGACTGAACTCAGTGCCAGCAGACAGCTCTTAAGTCAGCTCTACTCCGGCAGGCAGTACTGGAAATGACTGAACTCAGTGCCAGCAGACAGCTCTTAAGTCAGCTCTACTCCGGCAGGCAGTACTGGAAATGACTGAACTCAGTGCCAGCAGACAGCTCTTAAGTCAGCTCTACCCAGGCAGGCAGTACTGGAAATGGCTGAACTCAATGCCAGCAGACAGCTCTTAAGTCAGCTCTACTCCGGCAGGCAGTACTGGAAATGGCTGAACTCAATGCCAGCAGACAGCTCTTAAGTCAGCTCTACTCCGGCAGGCAGTACTGGAAATGACTGAACTCAGTGCCAGCAGACAGCTCTTAAGTCAGCTCTACCCAGGCAGGCAGTACTGGAAATGGCTGAAGTCAATGCCAGCAGACAGCTCTTAAGTCAGCTCTACTCAGGCAGGCAGTACTGGAAATGGCTGAACTCAGTGCCAGCATGCAGCTCTTAAGTCAGCTCTACCCAGGCAGGCAGTCCGTCGTGTAATCGAGAGCATAGAGTGTAAGGCGTTTAGAGCTTGGACTCCGAGGATGGGTGCTATTGATGTATTCTTAATACTAATACTAATATCAATACTAATACTAATGATGATAATGATGATGATGATGATGATGATGATGATGATGACGCCTGGGCAGAGCCGACTAAAGAGGTGCCTGCTAGCACAACAACAAAAACATAATAATAATAATGATGATGATGATGATGATGATGATGATGATGATGATGATGATGATGAATGATGATGATGATGATGATGATGATAAAAGCAATAATAGGAATAAGAATAAGAATAATATTAATAAGAAGAGAAGAATTCCACGTTTAATCCCTGATACAGACTTCATACCTTGACACTTCTTTTTTCGGACAATTATTTGTTTTTGTGTAGTCTAGATTTACCTTCCAACGAGGACTCCATCACTTCAAAGACGGGGTTTTTGTTTTTTGGAATGTTTTTTTTTTCTTCTTCTCTGCCTGTACTAGGTTTAGCTCCCAATAAAGACGTCTTAACTTCAAAGACTTTTTTATGTGGAGCTTTTAATTTTGGAAAGGGGGATGGGTGGTGGTTTCTTTGAACAAGATTCATTTCTACTCGAACAGTCCCGCCCCGCGTTAAAGACTTCAAGACTTTATTTTAGGCCTGGTTATCAAGAGGTCCCACTGTAAGGCCACTTGTAGGTCACTTTAGATGTCTACCAGACGACCCTCTTCTCAGAACTCACCCACCGTTGTGGACCGTCAGTGAGCGACGTTCGTGGATGCGTTTCTGAATTGAGCTGGCCATGGACGTCGCTTCCTCTGTCGTCGCTGGATGTTCGACAGTCAGTGTGACGCGCTATCACACGTGGATGACAGTAGGCACTGACATGAACCATACCACTGTGTGCATGATGACAGTACGCACTGACATGAATCATACCACTGTGTGCATGATAACAATAGGCACTGACATAAATCATACCACTGTGTGCATGATGACAGTAGGCACTGACATGAATCATACCACTGTGTGCATGATGACAATAGGCACTGGAATGAATCACACCACTGTGTGCATGATGACAATAGGCACTGGAATGAATCATACCACTGTGTGCATGATGACAGTAGGCACTGACATGAATCATACCACTGTGTGCATGATGACAATAGGCACTGGAATGAATCACACCACTGTGTGCATGATGACAATAGGCAGAGAGATGAATCACACCACTGTGTGCATGATGGCAGTAGGCACTGACATGAATCATACCACTGTGTGCATGATGACAATAGGCACTGAAGTGAATCATACCACTGTGTGCATGATGACAATAGGCACTGATATGAATCATACCACTGTGTGCATGATGACAGTAGGCACTGACATGAATCATACCACTGTGTGCATGATGACAATAGGCAGAGAAATGAATCATACCACTGTGTGCATGATGACAGTAGGCACTGACATGAATCATACCACTGTGTGCATGATGACAATAGGCAGAGAAATGAATCATACCACTGTGCATGATGACAATAGGTACTGACATGAATCCCACCACTGTGTGCATAATGACAATAGGCACTGACATGAATCATACCACTGTGTGCATGATGACAATAGGCACTGACATGAATCATACCACTGTGTGCATGATGACAATAGGCACTGACATGAATTATACCACTGTGTGCATAATGACAATAGGCACTGACATGAATCATACCACTGTGTGCATGATGACAGTAGGCACTGAAATGAATCATACCACTGTGTGCATGATGACAGTAGGCACTGACATGAATCATACCACTGTGTGCGTGGTGACAGTAGGCACTGGAATGAATCATACCACTGTGTGCATTACAATAGGCACTGGAATGAATCATACTACTGTGTGGATGCTTTCACTGACATGAAATGAAGTCGGGGAAGGAGGGAGGGCGGGAGTTGGGACTAGGGGAGGGCAAAGGGGAGGGGAGGTAAGATGATGTAGTAACAACGACAGTGTTCACAATGGTCTCTCTT
>CM031608.1:95252988-95257988 GCA_018398815.1 Conus ventricosus | reverse complement strand
GCCTCCACCTCCCTCCCTCCCTTCATCTTCCCATTATTGTTGCTTTCCACCCCATCTTCTCTCTCTCTCTGTCTCTCTCTCACTCTCTCTCTCTCTCTCTCTCTCTCTCTCTCTCTCTGTCACACACTCTCTCTCTCACTCTCTCTCTCACTCTCTCTCTCACTCTCTCTCTCTCCTCTCACTCTCTCTCTCCACTCTCTCTCACTCTCTCTCTCTCACTCTCACTCTCTCTCTCTCACTCCCCACTCTCTCTCTCACTCTCTCTCACTCTCACTCTCTCTCTCCTCTCTCTCTCTCTCACTCTCACTCTCTCTCTCTCACTCTCTCTCTCTCACTCTCTCTCTCTCACTCTCACTCTCTCTCTCACTCTCTCTCTCTCTCTCTCTCTCTCTCCCTCCCTCCCTCTCTCTCTCTCCCTCCCTCCCTCTCTCTCTCCCTCCCTCCCTCTCTCTCCCTCCCTCCCCCCTCCCTCTCTCTATCTCTCTCTACTCTCTCTCTCTCTCTCTCTCTCTCTCTCTCTCTCTCTCTCTCTCTCTCTCTCTGTCTCTTTCCCCATCACCCCCCCCCCCCCCCCCCGCCCGTCATTTTCCTCTCAGGAAGCCTCTCAGCTTCAGCCTGCAATGGAAGCCCCTCAATCCACTGTCTGCATGAAGCAGGTCCGCCCGCCACCCAGTCTGGGCCCAGTTCTTTCCTCCTAATCTCCCGGTCTGCCACACGATTTGGCCCCAGTGTGCAACTACTGGCCTTTCTCTCTATTGGGGCACGTCTGGGAGTTTGTTTTCCGCTGGTTTTTAAGGCACTGGTCGACGGTCAATATCCACTCAAGCGACTTGGAACCTGAGACGAGCACGTTGTGAATGTGAACATGACTGTCTCGAAGGTTGGAGGACGTGGAATATAGGGCTTTGCTGCTAGAATACCGATGAGAGAGACGAAGAGCAGATATGTAGCTTTAGAGATATTGCCCTCGTGGTGGGGTTATCTAAGCGTTTGCATTATTTCACACAAAATAAAACAACAAATGTTGATAGCACACAACAATATCAGTATATACAATACATGTTTTGTGTGTGTGGCTGAGTATTGTAGGCTTACGTTATTCTGAAATACCCTACGCAGTGGGGACAGAATTTGGTTTTGACTTTTGTACGATAATTAAAGTAATCTACATGCAGACAACACACACACACTCTCTCTCTGTCTGTCTGTCTGTCTGTCTCTGTCTGTCTGTCTGTCTGTCTGTCTGTCTCTCTCTCTCTCTCTCTCTCTCTCTCTCTCTCTCTCTCCTCTCTCTCTCTCTCTCTCTCTCTCTCTCTCTGGGGCCGATTATAATCAGGTCTAGCTTCATTATCATTTCTGAAAGTCGTGTCCTGCAGTCTGCTGTAAGTCCTTCCGATGTGTACAGTGTTGTGCAATTATTTGATTTATGAGTTTTTGCCTTTTTTTTTGTCGTGGTTGGTTTTCATGCATTTGTGCTAGCTCCAAGTAACTCTTCTCTATTTATTTTTTCTATTTTTTTCATTCTGTTCAGCTTTTTGTATTGTAATGACGGAGAAATTGTTCGCCTGCGGTTGTTCCCCCCACCTTCCCTGTTTATGTGTTCAACATGTTATTGTCTGGCCAATCAATGGTTTATGTGTTCAACATGTTATTGTCTGGCCAATCAATGGTTTATGTGTTCAACATGTTATTGTCTGGCCAATCAATGGTTTATGTGTTCAACATGTTATTGTCTGACCAGTCAATGGTTTATGTGTTCAACATGTTATTGTCTGGCCAATCAATGGTTTATGTGTTCAACATGTTATTGTCTGACCAGTCAATGGTTTATGTGTTCAACATGTTATTGTCTGGCCAATCAATGGTTTATGTGTTCAACATGTTATTGTCTGGCCAGTCAATGGTTTATGTGTTCAACATGTTATTGTCTGACCAGTCAATGGTTTATGTGTTCAACATGTTATTGTCTGGCCAGTCAATGGTTTATGTGTTCAACATGTTATTGTCTGACCAGTCAATGGTTTATGTGTTCAACATGTTATTGTCTGACCAGTCAATGGTTTATGTGTTCAACATGTTATTGTCTGACCAGTCAATGGTTTATGTGTTCAACATGTTATTGTCTGACCAGTCAATGGTTTATGTGTTCAACATGTTATTGTCTGACCAGTCAATGGTTTATGTGTTCAACATGTTTTGTCTGACCAGTCAATGGTTTATGTGTTCAACATGTTATTGTCTGGCCAATCAATGGTTTATGTGTTCAACATGTTATTGTCTGGCCAATCAATGGTTTATGTGTTCAACATGTTATTGTCTGGCCAATCAATGGTTTATGTGTTCAACATGTTATTGTCTGGCCAATCAATGGTTTATGTGTTCAACATGTTATTGTCTGGCCAATCAATGGTTTATGTGTTCAACATGTTATTGTCTGGCCAATCAATGGTTTATGTGTTCAACATGTTATTGTCTGGCCAATCAATGGTTTATGTGTTCAACATGTTATTGTCTGGCCAATCAATGGTTTATGTGTTCAACATGTTATTGTCTGGCCAATCAATGGTTTATGTGTTCAACATGTTATTGTCTGGCCAATCAATGGTTTATGTTTCAACATGTTATTGTCTGACCAATCAATGGTTTATGTGTTCAACATGTTATTGTCTGGCCAATCAATGGTTTATGTGTTCAACATGTTATTGTCTGGCCAATCAATGGTTTATGTGTTCAACATGTTATTGTCTGGCCAATCAATGGTTTATGTGTTCAACATGTTATTGTCTGGCCAATCAATGGTTTATGTGTTCAACATGTTATTGTCTGGCCAATCAATGGTTTATGTGTTCAACATGTTATTGTCTGGCCAATCAATGGTTTATGTGTTCAACATGTTATTGTCTGGCCAATCAATGGTTTATGTGTTCAACATGTTATTGTCTGGCCAATCAATGGTTTATGTGTTCAACATGTTATTGTCTGGCCAATCAATGGTTTATGTGTTCAACATGTTATTGTCTGGCCAATCAATGGTTTATGTGTTCAACATGTTATTGTCTGACCAGTCAATGGTTTATGTGTTCAACATGTTATTTTCTGGCCAGTCAATGGTTTATGTGTTCAACATGTTATTGTCTGGCCAGTCAATGGTTTATGTGTTCAACATGTTATTGTCTGGCCAATCAATGGGAGGTGGGCGTCTCGGGAGATCTAAGTAACGGCTGTTGTGCACGGTTCTTACCTGCTGTCAGCACTCGTAGGACTGTCGATGCCGGGGTTAGTAAACACTAATGCTGGCCACTCTATAGGACTGTCGATGCCGGGGTTAGTAAACACTAATGCTGGCCACTCTATAGGACTGTCAATGCCGGGTTAGTAAACACTAATGCTGTTCTTACCTGCTGTCAGCACTCATAGGACTGTCAATGCCGGGGTTAGTAAACACTGATGCTGGCCACTCTATAGGACTGTCGATGCCGGGGTTAGTAAACACTAATGCTGTCAGCACTCATAGGACTGTCAATGCCGGGGTTAGTAAACACTAATGCTGGCCACTCTATAGGACTGTCGATGCCGGGGTTAGTAAACACTAATGCTGACCACTCTATAGGACTGTCGATGCCAGGGTTAGTAAACACTAATGCTGTCAGCACTCATAGGACTGTCAATGCCGGGGTTAGTAAACACTAATGCTGGCCACTCTATAGGACTGTCGATGCCGGGGTTAGTAAACACTAATGCTGGCCACTCTATAGGCCTGTCAATGCCGGGGTTAGTAAACACTAATGCTGGCCACTCTATAGGACTGTCGATGCCGGGTTAGTAAACACTAATGCTGTCAGCACTCATAGGACTGTCAATGCCGGGGTTAGTAAACACTAATGCTGGCCACTCTATAGGACTGTCGATGCCGGGGTTAGTAAACACTAATGCTGGCCACTCTATAGGACTGTCGATGCCGGGTTAGTAAACACTAATGCTGTCAGCACTCATAGGACTGTCAATGCCGGGGTTAGTAAACACTAATGCTGGCCACTCTATAGGACTGTCGATGCCGGGGTTAGTAAACACTAATGCTGGCCACTCTATAGGCCTGTCAATGCCGGGGTTAGTAAACACTAATGCTGGCCACTCTATAGGACTGTCGATGCCGGGGTTAGTAAACACTAATGCTGTCAGCACTCATAGGACTGTCAATGCCGGGGTTAGTAAACACTAATGCTGGCCACTCTATAGGACTGTCGATGCCGGGGTTAGTAAACACTAATGCTGGCCACTCTAAAGACTGTCGATGCCGGGGTTAGTAAACACTAATGCTGTCAGCACTCATAGGACTGTCAATGCCGGGGTTAGTAAACACTAATGCTGGCCACTCTATAGGACTGTCGATGCCGGGGTTAGTAAACACTAATGCTGGCCACTCTATAGGACTGTCAATGCCGGGGTTAGTAAACACTAATGCTGGCCACTCTATAGGCCTGTCAATGCCGGGTTAGTAAACACTAATGCTGGCCACTCTATAGGCCTGTCAATGCCGGGGTTAGTAAACACTAATGCTGTTCTTAAATGCTGTCAGCACTCATAGGACTGTCGATGCAGGGGTTAGTAAACACTAATGCTGGCCACTCTATAGGACTGTCGATGCCGGGGTTAGTAAACACTAATGCTGGCCACTCTATAGGACTGTCGATGCAGGGGTTAGTAAACACTAATGCTGGCCACTCTATAGGACTGTCGCTGATGGGGTTAGTAAACACTAATGCTGTTCTTACCTGCTGTCAGCACTCATAGGACTGTCGATGCCGGGGTTAGTAAACACTAATGCTGGCCATTCGGATTACGCCTTTTGACCTCGCTTGGATTCTTAAAAGGGTGTCAAGCATAGCTGACAGATTTTCGCTGATAGTTATTACTCTTTATTTTCACTGATAGTTATTACTCTTTATTTTCACTGATAGTTATTACTCTTTATTTTCACTGATAGTTATTACTCTTTACAT
>CM031608.1:95230488-95247988 GCA_018398815.1 Conus ventricosus | reverse complement strand
GGCAACGAAAACACTTTGGCGACTGTCTTTTTTCGTTATGGCAAAGGAAGGGGACCCGGCACAGCTCTTTGAGGAACACCATGCGAGAGAAGAGTTTCAAAAGGAGAAGACTGAATCACTTATCTACTTACTCCGGCAAACAAACCCTAGATGGTCATTTTGAAATCTGTTGACCTAAGTACAGCTGTATAAGGAGCCACCTTTCAGGTGCCTGAAGATCAATGATAACCAATAATGATCAATGATAATCAAAGGCGACACCGAAATCCAACAAACCAGAATTCCGACACCTCCACATCGTTGATAACCTGAGACTCATTCAGGATCACAATGAGTGTCACTTCTATGCTTCAATGCATTGCTCTTTGAAGACAAGAATGAGCCACTTGAAGCGCATAAAAAAACACTGAGGTTGTGTTCCTTCGTATCGATTGCCAACTTAGCAGACAACACGAAAACCATTTCGGTGTGTGCGTGGAGGTTTGGAGAAAAGGGTCGAGTGAGAGAGAGCGCGAGAGGATGAGAGAAGAGAAGGGAAGGTGAGAGGATTGACCAACAGTGAGTGGCACCTAGGGCCGAACGATGCATATTTATTTCGTTTATTTGAAACTCGCTTTGCACTGAGAGCTAAGACTTCAAATCTGAAGATTTTGTATTATCCTGAAATTTCAGATACATAGAAATGAAAACAGCCCTAGCAATAAATTTGTGTGTGTATGCGTGTGTGGGCGTATGTGTGTGTGTGTGTGTGTGTGTGTGTGTGTGTGTGTGTGTGTGTGTGTGTGTGTGTGTGTGTGTGTGTGTGTGTGTGTGTGTGTGTGTGTGTGTGTGTGTGTGTGCATGTGTGTGTGTCTGTGTGTGCGTGTGTGTGTGCGTGTGTGTGTGTGTGTGTGTGTGTGTGTGTGTGTGTGTGTGTGTGTGTGTGTGTGTGTGTGTGTTCCTACACACATACACACACAAAAGACGTGGTTAGGGCTGATGGACGGGCCTTAGACGGGCCTGTAGAGATGCCTGATCTAAGACGTTCTGCTGGTCAGGCCTGGACTGCCAAATCCTCTGCTGGTCAGGCCTTGACTGCCAAATCCTCTGCTGGTCAGGCCTTGACTGCCACATCCTCTGCTGGTCAGGCCTTGACTGCCACATCCTCTGCTGGTCAGGCCTTGACTGCCAAATCCTCTGCTGGTCAGGCCTTGACTACCACATCTTACGCTGTCAGGCCTTGACTGCCACATCCTCTGCTGGTCAGGCTTGGACTGCCACATCCCCTGCTGGTCAGGCCTTGACTGCCAAATCATCTCACCAATTCTTAAACAACAGCCAACAAGCGAACTTAAAATGAACCTCGGAATGCATGTCTGCTCATGCAAGTGATATCGATCTCATGTTAAAACCAATTCTTAAACAACAGCCAACAAGCGAACTTAAAGTGAACCTCCAAATGCACATCAGCTCATGCAAGTGATACCGATCTCATGTTAAAAACACTATTTTAGAACACTACTACCCAAACCCGATCAATTTTGTTTAGACCTGTGTGAGGAGCATGGTGACACTTGATTCCTCGCTATTCACAAAGAACCCAGTTTCGCTGAGACTGCATTGAACGAGGATCCTGTCACCATGTTCACTGTCTGTCCTTTGTCAGCCCTTGGGCTGTGTCTGTCTGGTTCCTACGACAGGCCCCACTGACAGAATGATGTTCAGTCTGTTGGACACAGACAGCAGACCCCGCTGACAGATGATGTTCAGTCCGTTGGACACAGACAGCAGTCTCCGCTGACAGATGATGTTCAGTCTGTTGGACACAGACAGCAGTCTCCGCTGACAGATGATGTTCAGTCTGTTGGACACAGACAGCAGACCCCGCTGACAGATGATGTTCAGTCTGTTGGACACAGACAGGGACAAGTATTATCAGCAGGAGGACAGAAGGTACAGGGCGTTATTTTGTGACATAAATAGCGCTCATGGTTTGTGCTAATCTACTGTTGACAGTTGCTCTGGTTCTGTCCCTTTTGTACATTTCTTGTTAATTCAGATTGAGCCGAGTTTGTTTTCAGTCTGCCTGTTGGATTCCTATCCACTGGCGCATCTTTTTTTTTTCTTTTTTTTTTTTACTGCACTTTGATTTGACAAAATGTGTGATATATACATATCTTGATTCTTACTGCACTTTGATTTGACAAAATGTGTGATATATACATATCTTGATTCTCGTTAAATACAGCTGCCCATCGGATTGCTGTCTGCCATTGCCATGAATTAAGTCTTCACACATGTACACGTATTAAGGCACTAGCAGACTGCAAACATATATTACATTTGAATGGACTTTTACCTGTGCTATAGTATCAGAAATCATACCCTGTGTTCTAATATCATCTGCCACCAAAAACGAAACTCGAGTTCGCCTTCCAGAAAATCTGTTAGATAGTGCCACATATGGCCGGAGTAGCTGAAGCTTTCCTCTCGCTACCCCAATTTGATGCCATTTTAAGAGAGTCTTGATGAAAAGCTCAGACAATTCCCAGAGACCTGATTGTCCCGGTGTAACGGTCTGTAATCACACCATGCCCGTAACCAGGCGGACGAGAAAAGGCACGAGCCTAACTTCACACTCCTGGGAGTTAACCCAGACTGCCCTCCCCCTTTGTTCCAGAATCCCCCCCCCCCTTTCAGTGTCCCAAACAGCTGAACATATCAAACAAGACACACAGCATTTGAAATTGATGGAGAGGGAGGGGGGGGGGGGGGGTATTTTACCTGAGCCAGAATTGTATCCCCCACCCACCCCCTTCCCATCACCTACTCTAAAACTATTCCCACGTGAATGAATTGGAGCATTGTTCAGGAACACAACATGAACTGAAATCGGCACTAACCCACACCCATCCCCTTTGTCAGGTAAGGCAGGTCAGTTTGGACACCGGCCTTATTCAATCCATGGAGTGAAATCTGCCAGCTCACATCCATCCCCTTTGTCAGGTAGGGCAGGTCAGTTTGGACACGGGCTTTATTCAATCCATGGAGTGAAATCTGCCAGCTCACATCCATCCCCTTTGTCAATAAGGCAGGTAAGTTTGGCCTTATTCAATTTATGGCCCGAAATCGGCACCGGTCCATGCCCATCTCCTTTGTCAACTGAGGCAGAGCCCATGCCCATCTCCTTTGTCAGCTGAGGCAGAGCCCATGTCCATCTCCTTTGTCAGCTAAGGCAAAGCCCATGTCCATCTCCTTTGTCAGCTAAGGCAAAGCCCATGCCCATCTCCTTTGTCAGCTGAGGCAGAGCCCATGTCCATCTCCTTTGTCAAATAAGGCAAAGCCCATGTCCATCTCCTTTGTCAGCTGAGGCAGAGCCCATGTCCATTTCCTTTGTCAGCTGAGGCAAAGCTCATGTCCATCTCCTTTGTCAGCTAAGGCAAAGCCCATGTCCATCTCCTTTGTCAGCTAAGGCAGAGCCCATGTCCATTTCCTTTGTCAGCTAAGGCAAAGCCCATGTCCATCTCCTTTGTCAGGTAAGGCAAAGCCCATGTCCATCTCCTTTGTCAGGTAAGGCAAAGCCCATGTCCATCTCATTTGTCAGCTAAGGCAAAGCCCATGTCCATCTCCTTTGTCAGGTAAGGCAGGTTAGTTTGGGCACCGGCCGTAAGTCCTTGGAGTGTATCTGAAGCTTAACAAAATCATTGAAGGGGTGGTTTGGGAAACAGGCTGGAGGTTCTTGTGGCTCTCCTCCACAGTCACTGTATCCTCAGTTTTAGGTGCTATGGAATTTGATATCATGTCGGTTTGGAGTGTTAAAAATATTTAGAATTTTAAACGAGGGGAGTGATTTTGCAACGAACGGGCAGGACAGTGTGGATTTCTTCCTCCTGTCAGTGAGTTTGGTCACGTGTCCTCTCTATGCGCCGGGGAAAGATTTGAGGCGTGAAGTTATTACGGAATATTACACCGGAAAAAAATCCAACTGGAATTCCGTGACGCGTGTCACATTTGTCGCTGTCTCCAGCTGGTTCAGCTACCAGACGGTGTCGATATCAGTTGAAGGCTCTGTCTGCCTTCCTGCGACTGAAGCGAAAAATAGTTGAAATGAGGATGGGGTAGTAACACGTAGTTTGTAAAGCAGTTTTTCAGGATCTTTTATATTGTCTTTCTGTGTTTGGGTCTGACATGCTCAGTTATAATGCATCACAAATCTAGATCAGATTTCACATATGTGTTAACATGTATCCGTTGTATACGAACATAACTTTCAAGCCGTGTAAATTGCTTGATGTTCAACTCTACGTGTGTGTGTTGGTGAAATGTAGAACCAACATTCTAAACCTTGCATCGACGCCAGCATGCAGATGTGTCATCATTAAATCTCAACTACCTATCGAACATTGTTGAACAATAACCAACTACCTCGGTTTGTTGAACAATACCCAACTACCTCGGTTTGTTGAACAATAACCAACTACCTCGGTTTGTTGAACAATACCCAACTACCTCGGTTTGTTGAACAATAACCAACTACCTCGGTTTGTTGAACAATAACCAACTATCTCGGTTTGTTGAACAATAACCAACTACCTCGGTTTGTTGAACAATAACCAACTACCTCGGTTTGTTGAACAATAACCGTCTTCCTCGGTTTGTTGAACAATAACCGTCTTCCTCGGTTTGTTGAACAATAACCAACTTCCTCGGTTTGTTGAAGTATAACCAGCTTCCACGGTTTGTTGAACAATAACCAACTACCTCGGTTTGTTGAACAATAACCAACTACCTCGGTTTGTTGAACAATAACCAACTACCTCGGTTTGTTGAACAATAACCAACTACCTCGGTTTGTTGAACAATAACCAACTACCTCGGTTTGTTGAACAATAACCAGATACCTCGGTTTGTTGAACAATAACCAACTACCTCGGTTTGTTGAACAATAACCAACTACCTCGGTTTGTTGAACAATACCCAACTACCTCGGTTTGTTGAACAATAACCAACTTCCTCGGTTTGTTGAACAATAACCAACTCGCTCGGTTTGTTGAACAATAACCAACTACCTCGGTTTGTTGAGCAATAACCATCTTCCTCGGTTTGTTGAGCAATAACCAACTCGCTCGGTTTGTTGAACAATAACCAACTACCTCGGTTTGTTGAACAATACCCAACTATCTCGGTTTGTTGAACAATAACCAACTACCTCGGTTTGTTGAACAATAACCAACTACCTCGGTTTGTTGAACAATAACCAACTTCCTCGGTTTGTTGAACAATAACCATCTTCCTCGGTTTGTTGAACAATAACCAACTTCCTCGGTTTGTTGAACAATAACCATCTTCCTCGGTTTGTTGAACAATAACCATCTTCCTCGGTTTGTTGAACAATAACCAACTTCCTCGGTTTGTTGAACAATAACCAACTACCTCGGTTTGTTGAACAATAACCAACTACCTCGGTTACCGATGGATGCTAGGGAGTCCTCCCAAAGATCCTGACCCAGTGTCCAGAGACTGCATTCTGGTTAGGTCTTGCTACTGTCGTAAAAGGTCACCTGATGGTTGTCTTCTGCACTTTTAGGTAGCTCAGCCTTCTAATGTGTGTGGCCAGTTCATTTGGTCGATAAAATCGTCATGATATAAAGGTCCGGTCTTCACCAGGGCCACTGAGGGACGATAACATCGTCATGACATAAAGGTCCGGTCTTCACCAGGGCCACTGAGGGTCGATAACATCGTCATGACATAAAGGTCCGGTCTTCACCAGGGCCACTGAGGGACGATAACATCGTCATGACATAAAGGTCCGGTCTTCACCAGGGCCACTGAGGGACGATAACATCGTCATGACATAAAGGTCCGGTCTTCACCAGGGCCACTGAGGGACGATAACATCGTCATGACATAAAGGTCCGGTCTTCACCAGGGCCACTGAGGGACGATAACATCGTCATGACATAAAGGTCCGGTCTTCACCAGGGCCACTGAGGGACGATAACATCGTCATGACATAAAGATCCGGTCTTCACCAGGGCCACTGAGGGACGATAACATCGTCATGACATAAAGGTCCGGTCTTCACCAGGGCCACTGAGGGACGATAACATCGTCATGACATAAAGGTCCGGTCTTCACCAGGGCCACTGAGGGACGTACAGGTAGCTGACTGGGGAGCAGTTTCATGAAAATGGCGTCGGTGGTGTTTCTTCGTTTTCACTGATTTCTCCGTGGCTGTTCTTGAAGCCTTGATCAACGTGTTTCTTTAAACAGACGATAGTTCATTCTGTCATCTGGACACATGTGGAAATACAGCTATCTGTGGATCGGCTTCCTTCATCGTGTTTCTTTAAACAGACGATAGTCCATTCTGTTATCTGGGTACATGTGGAAATACTGCTATCTGTGGATCAGCTAAATGTGAGTAGCACCGCTTTCTGTTTGTTTGTTTGTTTTGTTCGCAGTTTTCTCCTTTCACGCCTTTCATTGTCACACACAGACACAGACACAGACACACACACACACACACACACACACACACACACACACACACACACGCACACGCACACACACACACACACAGACACAGACACACAGACACACACAACACACACACACACACACACACACACACACACACACACACACACACACACCTACACACACACTTACAGATTAGGTTCGCCTAATATCACATAATGTGTATAGACGTTAAATTGAAGAACCTAACACACACACACACACACACACACACCACACACACACACACACACACACACACACACACACACACACACACACACACACACACACACACACCTAAAGTGTCAGACTGTCTTAGATTTGCATGCACAGCCATATTTCCTCTGTACCTGTGCTTACCTTACGCACAATGGTCTGTCTTAATACTACTAGTGTCAACCTGAATAGATGCACCCAATATGAGGAAATAAGGGACTGTCTGTTCATCCCATGATTTCATTGTCTGGAGTGGTGTTTGTCATGCCTGAGGAAGACCAAAGAGGTCGAAACGTGTAGTGTTAGTGTTGCCATGTATTTATTCTCTCGTTTTGCGGCACAGTAATTCTTTTTCAAATCTTGTTTCAAAATCTAAATCTGCAGACATGCAGGGCTGTGTGTACTTTCATTTTTTTGCGCATTTTCTTTTATCTTGCTTAACTATGACTTTCAAGCGTTAGTAGCATATCCATTTAAAACACATCCGCATACAAAATGTCTCCGGTTTTGCAAACATGAAGATCTTATGAGCGTGTCTTCTTCTTCTTCTTCTTCTTCTTCTTCTTCTTCTTCTTCTTCTACTACTACTACTACTACTACTACTACTACTACTACTACTACTACTACTACTACTACTACTTCTTCTTCTTCTTCTTCTTCTTCTTCTTTCTCCTTTTTCAGCGAGCAATCCCAGGTTCGTCATAGATTGTATCGTTGTGTATGTGACTGCTTCTAATCCTGTATGAAGGTACCCACATTTTGCCTTTTGGATCGATGCCAGAGCGCGAGGTCAGTGTGCAGCTTTGTTCCATCCACCCCACCGACACATGATGCCTTTTCATCTGCAACAGAGGGGATCGGAATTCAAGCGCACACATTTTTACTTTTGTTAATGAACGCACTCGTTCACGCGCGGGACATCGGTTTAAAATCTCATCTTTAAACGCGAAGAAAAGTCTGCACAGAAGATCGCTGGAAAACACGTCTCTGTCCTAGTCGTCTTGAGCGGGAATTGGATCCAGGACCGTTCAATCAGATGAAGAAGGCTCTGTCCTCTAGGTCAACCAGACCCATTACAGTGTGATGTACGACACCCTCCTGGCTGTCTCTGGTTTTTCTGCTAGCCCACGATGTTGACTGGAGATGAGTGTCTCGCTGATATCCACAGAGGGGGTAGCAAGTAGTTCGCTGGGAACTAGCTATGTGAAAATGGCTTTCCTGGTGTGTGTGTGTGTGTGTGTGTGTGTGTGTGTGTGTGTGTGTGTGTGTGGGGTGTGTGTGTGTCTGTGTCTGTGTCTGTGTGTGTGTGTGTGTGCGTGTGTGTGTGTGTGTGTGTGTGTGTGTGTGTGTGTGGCGTTCCTTCCTCTTTCAGTATTAGTTCTATCACTCCCTTATATATCTCCTAAGGAAGTGAAAAGAAAGGTTTGGCTGGGCCGTGCCCTGGACACAGTGAACCTCTAACAGTTCGCTGCCCCTCTGTTCACTGGGTACAAGACTTCATCCTTTGACCCTTTGACACGCATTGTCCAGATTGTCACCATCACATTACTGCCCCTCTGTTCACTGGGTACAAGACTTCATCCCTTTGACCCTTTGACACGCATTGTTCAGATTGTCACCATCACATTACTGCCCCCCCTGTTCACTGGGTACAAGACTTCATCCCTTTGACCCTTTGACAGGCATTGTCCAGATTGTCACCATCACATTACTGCCCCCCTGTTCACTGGGTACAAGACTTCATCCCTTTGACCCGTTAACACGCATTGTCCAGATTGTCACCATCACATTACTGCCCCCCCCCCCCCCCCTGTTCACTGGGTACAAGACTTCATCCCTTTGACCCTTTGACACGCATTGTCCAGATTGTCACCATCACATTACATTGTTCACCCTGTTTTGCTGCTGCTGTTTTTCCATGATGATATTTTGTTGTGGTGGCTTTGCTTTGTCGGTTTTTGTTTTTGAACCAAAATGTGTGTGTGTGTGTGTGTGTGTGTGTGTGTGTGTGTGTGTGTGTGTGTGTGTGTGTGTGTGTGTGTGTGTGTGTGTGTGTGTGTGTGTGTGTGTGTGTGTGTGTGTGTGTGTGTGTGTGTGTGACCACAGACTTTAAAAGTGTACCTATTTCGCAATGCAAGCATAACTGAGTGCATTTTAAACATACGTATTTCATCCCTATGCCTCAAAAGCATGATCAATGACATGTAACCATTTTAAAATAGTTGCTCTCAATTTTTGTCTTGAACACCTATGTCACCTGTGTTACACTGTGGGTTTCAGGGTTTTTGAGACTGACCTGTATGGTTTTCAATGGCATTAGAAATTATTGTCATACTTTTGGTGCTAAGAAACAGTGGCCAAATAATCGATTTCTAGTTTTTACGGACGAAAAAAACAATGCCTAGGCTAGTACATCCATCCTCTGAGTGTGGTGTGTGTGTGTGTGTGTGTGTGTGTGTGTGTGTGTGTGTGTGTGTGTGTGTGTGTGTGTGTGTGTGTGTGTGTGTGTGTGTGTGTGTGTGTGTGATCGCGCGCGCACACACACGCTCCGAGGCGTCCTCATTTAACACTTACATTCTTACGTATATAAAACTCAGAGGATGTGTGTCTGTCTGTCTGTGTCTTAGATTAATACACACAGCCTCATTTCGTTTGTAGCTGTGCGTAAATTTCGCACGCAAGCCCCTCTCTCAACCGATGAGATCAACGATGAGATCAACGTGAACTGACATAACTGCAACTTCCTCCCCACTCAGAGATCAACGTGAACTGACATAACTGCAACTTCCTCCCCACTCAGCACAGGGAGTAGATTATTCCTAGTGACGTAATTAGTACATCAAGGGCTTTTAAACCAGCAGACGTGCTGATGTAAAAAAAATGGGGAAAAAACCCTGGAGGAGAGAGAGATAAGAGACAGAGACAAAGACAGAGACAGAGAAAGAGAGAGAGAGAGAGAGAGAGAGAGAGAGAGAGAGAGAGAGAGAGAGAGAGAGAGAGAGAGAGAGAGAGAGAGAGAGAGAGAGAAGAGAGAGGGGGGGGGGTAGGATAAAAATTATTCCTGATGTAAATTGGAGAACTCGATTAGTCCGTCTGTAATTGATTGAGAGATTAAAAAAAATTTCAAATCCTCGTTCTCTCTGACTTTTTTCTCTCAGTTTTTGAGGCTAAGGCCGTGCGTGACTTCAAGCACTCTCAACTGCTGAATTTGTTTGAACTGTACACATCACTGAAATCTGATGATGACGACATAGCTTTTGCTGGGATTCCCTGTCACGTCGGCACTGGAGGCAATGAAGTGGTTGATCAACTTGCCAAGAATGCCACACATGAAGAGTTGAGCAGACACTCTGCCCCTCGCAGCGATCTGAAACCTAAAGCTCAAACATGTATCAAAGACATCTGGCAAGAACTCGCAGACGTACATCAAACTCTTACAAATCTGTGCAGACCTGAAAAGAGTTTTTACTCTAAGCCACTGACAGCCGTCAAAAAGAGAGAGAGGTCTGTGCCGTTTGCGCGCAGGTCACTCATTCTTGTCACTCCCACTCGTATCATTTAAAAGGTGAAGAAGTTCCGTAGTCTTTGCCATGTACACATTCATACCATAAAACATGTTCCTACACAGTGTTGTGACTTTCTTGATGTCAGACATGAATGCTGCTCGACAGATTCCCTGGAAACGTTGTTCATTGATGCCCTTATGTGATGTTTTACTCTCTGAAAGGGTTACACATTTTTCATCTAATCTTAAGATTTTACGGAAGAAAGATTTAAGCAGAATTTTGAGATTATTTTTGAAAATCGATTTTAATGAGTTGTGTCTCTGTGTTTTCAAAAAATCCGTTTTGAGAACTGACTTCAAACAGATGACAATCCTGAAACAGACCGTTGCGGTCAGCTGATCTATCAGCAACATTGACTGAATTCTCGTGATCAGTGTCAGAAACTCATTACTCACGCATTCAGTCCAATGTTGATGAAACCACTTCGTAAAGTTCCTTTTCTTTTGATACTACAATATTGTTAAGATAAGTCAGTTAAAATCGAGCAATACATACTAAAACATTGTTATAATTTGAACTCTGTTAAAATTGAGCAATACATACGACAAACTACAACCTGCTAGGCCATGATAGTAGGAACAAACTCCAGGGAGAGCTTGACAGCAGAAGGTCTCCGCAGAAGAAACCCGCCACAAACAAGTGTTCAGCGCTGAACTCCTAGCACTCTCACAGGGGCAGGCCGCATCCAGGTCAGGACTCCCAGATGCCCTTCTTCTGTCATCCTTTTTTCCCCGGCGCTGCCGGAATACGTACTACATGAACAGGTCACTCATGAGGTAGTCTGCATCAGTCTGATGTTCAAACTACTCCTGTGTCGAACATGAGCAACTGACGCTGGCAATGAACTCCCCTTATCGGCTTGGCGCTGAGGATGGTTAGGTTTATAGGACATTTGTTTGTCGGCTTGGTGCTGAGGATGGTTAGGTTTATAGGACATTTGTTTGTCAGCTTGGCGCTGAGCATGGTTAGGTTTATAGGACATTTGTTTGTCAGCTTGGTGCTGAGGATGGTTAGGTTTATAGGACATTTGTTTGTCGGCTTGGTGCTGAGGATGGTTAGGTTTATAGGACATTTGTTTGTCAGCTTGGTGCTGAGGATGGTTAGGTTTATAGGACATTTGTTTGTCGGCTTGGTGCTGAGGATGGTTAGGTTTATAGGACATTTGTATGTCGGCTTGGCGCTGAGGATGGTTAGGGTCAAGAAGATTTGTTTGTCAGAAAGAACGATATCTCAAAAGTGGTGGAAAATACTACTGCTAGTTCAATCTGTTTTACCCGAACGATTTAGCGTGTTCTGCACACATGTTTTGCGGAAGTATACGACACATGGTGAAGGTTTGAAAAAAAGTCAAACCAAGAGGTTATCGGCGCCTGCGGTTTGTCACGTTGTGTTGAGCTTACTGTTTCGGACAATTAGCGATGGTTGTCATTAAACATCGCACGTGACATCTCGTGTTGTTCAGTCTGACTGCCCCTGCAGGGATAATGGGGACTCTTTCACTAATAAACAGTATCTTTGCCTTCATTTTGCTATGAATCACTGTATAATACGTGTAAGCAGTCTGCTCTAAATCACTGTATAATACGTGTAAGCAGTCTGCTCTAAATCACTGTATAATACGTGTAAACAGTGTGTTCTAAATCACTGTATAATACGTGTAAATAGTCTGCTCTAAATCACTGTATAATACGTGTAAACAGTTTGCTCTGAATACTGTATAATACGTGTAAACAGTCTGCTCTAAATCACTGTATAATACTTGTAAACAGTTTTGCTCTAAATCACTGTATAATACGTGTAAATAGTTTGCTCTAAATCACTGTAAACATTTTGAGGCCTAGCATAAGTTTGAGCCAGCGTTTGATATTAAACTGATAATTGATCAAAAGAACAAGCTGCCACCAATCATTTCACTTTTTTTTTTAATTTCCACCGATGACTTCCTTGACAATTTTCAAATGCATGACCTTTCCCTTTGCTGGCGTCATATTTCAGGCCTCCTCGCTCACACCTGACCCTGTCTTTGCGTCAGGTGGTTCCCCCTAAATAGTCCCATTCTTTCATTTTCACCTGTCTGCTTGGAGCCACCTGGCATGTACCTTGATGGGCACATGGAACCACCTGGCATGTATCTTGATGGGCACATGGAACCACCTGGCATGTACCGTCATGGGCACATGGAACCACCTGGCATGTACCTTGATGGGCACATGGAACCACCTGGCATGTATCTTGATGGGCACATGGAACCACCTGGCATGTACCGTCATGGGCACATGGAACCACCTGGCATGTACCTTGATGGGCACATGGAACCACCTGGCATGTACCTTGATGGGCACATGGAACCACCTGATATGTATCTTGATGGGCACATGGAACCACCTGGCATGTACCTTGATGGGCACATGGAACCACCTGGCATGTACCTTGATGGGCACATGGAACCACCTGGCATGTACCGTCATGGGCACATGGAACCACCTGGCATGTACCTTGATGGGCACATGGAACCACCTGGTATGTACCTTGATGGGCACATGGAACCACCTGGCATGTACCGTCATGGGCACATGGAACCACCTGGCATGTACCGTCATGGGCACATGGAACCACCTGGCATGTACCTTGATGGGCACATGGAACCACCTGGCATGTACCTTGATGGGCACATGGAACCACCTGGCATGTACCTTGATGGGCACATGGAACCACCTGGCATGTACCTTGATGGGCACATGGAACCACCTGGCATGTACCGTCATGGGCACATGGAACCACCTGGTATGTACCTTGATGGGCACATGGAACCACCTGGCATGTACCTTGATGGGCACATGGAACCACCTGGCATGTACCTTGATGGGCACATGGAACCACCTGGCATGTACCTTGACGGGCACATGGAACCACCTGGCATGTACCTTGATGGGCACATGGAACCACCTGGTATGTACCTTGATGGGCACATGGAACCACCTGGTATGTACCTTGATGGGCACATGGAACCACCTGGCATGTACCTTGATGGGCACATGGAACCACCTGGCATGTACCTTGATGGGCACATGGAACCACCTGGCATGTACCTTGATGGGCACATGGAACCACCTGGCATGTACCTTGATGGGCACATGGAACCACCTGGTATGTATCTTGATGGGCACATGGAACCACCTGGCATGTACCTTGATGGGCACATGGAACCACCTGATATGTATCGTGATGGGCACATGGAACCACCTGGCATGTACCTTGATGGGCACATGGAACCACCTGATATGTATCTTGATGGGCACATGGAACCACCTGGTATGTATCTTGATGGGCACATGAAAGAAAAGAAGACTAATCAACTTTCGGACACAATGAAAATTCTCTAAACGGTCTGACTGTGCCTGTCACGTCTATAAATACTCGAATCCTTAAGCAAGGCCTTGGCGCGTTCACTTTAGGTGAGCAGCCACAGCATGACCTCCAAAGCGTGCACGAAAGCTGGAGCAACGCCCGAACGCTGATCGCTGACCAATCTCCCTGGACAGTGGTGACCGCCTTATGCCGAGGACAACACGGACACGTCTAAACCCAACCGGCCCTTTCAGAATGAAGTCATGGTGGGAGCAAGGGTCACCTTACTTGTTTGTCACTCAGTGTTTATGGCTCCGTGCCTCAAATACAACTTTCTTTCAAAAGAAGGGCTGGGATCGAGTTTATCCCCAAATGCCCCACGGAGGACACCCATTGCGAATCCTAGACAACTACGGTGTTTCAATCCGATGAAAAGTGTATACTTGGGAGGGAAAAGGAATCACACGAAAAGAGAAAGTCTGGTCGTTTCGGACTCTCTCTCTCTCTCTCTCTCTCTCTCTCTCTCTCTCTCTCTCTCTCTCTCTCTCTCTCTCTCTCTCTCTCTCTCTCTTATACACACACACACACACACACATGCATGCACGCACGCACACACACACACACACACACACACACACACACGCGCGTACGCACACACGCATGCACGCACGCACGCACGCACGCATACACGCAAACACGCAGAGAGAAAGAGAGAGAGAGAGAGAGAGAGAGAGAGAGAGAGAGAGAGAGAGAGAGAGAGAGAGAGAGAGAGAGAGAGAGAGAACAGAGAAGCCGTCGTGACAACTGGATCAATGAAAGGTTTGGGGCGGGGTGGGGAATAGGGGAAGGAAGGGAAAGGAGGAAGGAAGAGTGAAGGGAGAGAGAGGGACAGACTTCTATCAGCTGCACGTGTACTACCTGCCCCATGCAAACAGGACTGCTACTCCAATTACAGGTCTTAACAATCACCTGTCCCATGCAAACAGGACTGCTACTCCAATTACAGGTCTTACCAATCACCTGTCCCATGCAAACAGGACTGCTACTCCAATAACAGGTCTTAACAATCACCTGTGTCATGCAAACAGGACTGCTACTCCAATGACAGGTCTTAACAATCATATATTTAACCCCCCACCACACCCCACACCCACACCCACACCCCCAAAAAGAAAGAAAATGAAAATGAATAGTTTTTACAATCTCTATTTCTTCAGGAACGGTCACCATGTGATAGTCCAAAAGCAGTCTGACTTTCGATTTTGTGTCTTGTCCTCAAAAGTGATCTACAAAACCTGCTGCTTTTATTCAGTCTACTTTATCTTTTGATAGACCCTGTACAAATTCAAAAGTTTCATTAGATATGAAATGTCATGCAAGTGCAAACAATGTCAGTGGCACACAGACGTGTTTTGTTAACACTTGTTCACGGTTGTTGTTGTTTTCGACTGTGTCTTAATACTGGGCAGAGTGCTTACAGACTTCACACGGTTCTCACATGGTCCTGTGCTCCCAGAACCATTATGTGCTGAAATAGTCTGTTTGGGTTTGGTAGAAACAACATAACCCATCATGTTCAATCTGTAGTTATGACAGAACAACATTTACACCTATTTTCTGTCTGTCTGTCTGTCTGTCTGTCTGTCTGTCTGTCTGTCTGTCTCCCTCCCTCCCTCTCTCTCTCTCTCTCTCTCTCTCTCTCTCTCTCTCTCTCTCTCTCTCTCTCTCTCTCTCTCTCTCTCTCTCTGTGGAACCATTTCTTTATTATCACCTCTATATCCTCATCTTTCATTTTAATACAGGATTCAGCTGGGTTCTTCCGTCAGAGTAACGTTCCATTTTTATGGTAAGATGAGTTGGCTTCTAATAACAGAAAGGTATTAAACTAGTCGTTTGCCGTTCCGTCTTCAGGGTGAATAAGTACCCACATATATAGCTGCTTTCCCAGTGTTTACTTCATTTAGATGAATTGGCTTCTAATAACAGAAAGGTATCAAACTAGTCGTTTGCCGTTCCGTGTTCAGGGTAAATAAGTACCCACAATATAGCTGCTTTCCTGGTTTTTACTTCAGTTTGGAACTCCGTCATTCAGAAAGATCCAGTCTCTCCTGTGTGCCCTGTATCTGACTGCCACCTACCTGTCGCATTGAATTGTGGCCCATGGCCGAAGAACAGTTGTGAGTTCTGAGGTATGATGTAGTCAACAAAATGAAATCTATTTCTAGCCCATATTATGAACTTCTGTCTACGATAACCAAGCGTTAGTCATGTTGATCAGATGTACAGTTAGAGAATTGATATTGTTTTGTTCTTCTGTGTTATTTGGTTTTCTTCTTCCTTGCCCTCGTTATTCTTTCTTGCCGTCTTCTTCTTCTTCTTCTTCTTCTCCTTCTCTGCCTATGTCTTTTCATCCTCCTTCATTATCCGCTTCTTCTCTTCCTCCTCCTCCTTCCCTGAATCTTCTTCCTCGGTCCCCTTCTACCCCGACTTCTTCTTCCTCTTCTTCTCGTCCTTTTTTCCTCTTAACTCTGTCCCCTTATTGTTCATCATCTTGTTCTATTTTTTTTTTTCAATATATACTGACTTCCATAAAAAACGCGAAAGCAAACCAAGCTGAAGGTTAGGGGCGAATTTTATTGGTCACAATTGTACAGAGTGGAAGCGAGAATTCAACGTGATTTGATTCATTACACCGGTAATGTGTGAAAATGTCATCAGCAATATGTCTTTGTGTGGAAAATCCAAGGTCACGTGACAAACCAGCTTGAAGTCCTAATACCGTGTGTGGCCACCATTTGCATGGACAACTGCTTGACACCTGCGGCTCATTGAGTGGACCAGGTGGTTGATGCGTCCCCTTGGCACACCAGCCCACACATGGACGATGGCCTGGTGAAGTTGAGCCGCTGTTGCTGGTCGTGGACGCAGGAGGTCCAACCGTCTGCCAAGTTCATCCCAAAAATGTTCTATTGGGTTTAAATCGGGATTGAGGGCTGGCCAGGGCAGCACATTGACGTTGTTATGCTGACGAAATTGCTGGGTGGCCCTGGCTGTGTGTGGTCTTGCATTGTCCTGTTGGAATGTCCAGTTTGGGTGTTGCGCAAAAAAAGGAACGACATGGGGTCTGAGCACCTGGTGGATGTAGCGCTGTGCATTGACACCCTGTCTGCGACCAGGACCAATGTTCTGAAAGATGACTGGTCCTATGGCGTGGTTAATGCCAATTGCACCCCATATCATAACGTTCACGCCTCCCCAGGGTTCCGCTCTACCACACAGGAGTCAGCATAGCGTTCACCAGGTCGACGCCATATTCTGACATGACCATCAGCCATGTCAATACAAAAACGGCTCTCATCTGAGAACAGTATGCGTCCCCACTGCTGCCTGCGCCAGTTGATTCGGGCTTGTGCCCACTGCAGCCTGTCCTGCCGGTGTCTTGGTGTCAGTACCGGACCTCTGTGAGGACGCCTACATGCCAGCCCGTTCTCCTGAAGATGCCGCCGCACAGTGTTGAGGCTGATTCGTTGCTGGAGATTCCCAGGCACCTGTTGAGCAGTGTTAGCGGCTGTTTGCCGCCTGTCCCGCAGATGGGTTCGAACAAAATGGCGATCCTCTCTTGGTGTGGTGACCCGAGGACGGCCTGGCTGGGGACGATCATCAGTGGTACCAGTGACTCGCATGCGGTGCTGCAGACGATAGATGGTTGAGATGTGGACGTTAAAGATGTTGGCGACCTGCCTGGCATCCACACCAGCCTCCAGATGGCCTAGGGCACGAGGCCGTTCCTCTGCTCGTAGTCTTGGCATCTCTGTAGCGCTCAGACGGCAAGTCGTTATCTGAACCTTGTAGCGCGGCTTTATAAA
>CM031608.1:95210488-95227988 GCA_018398815.1 Conus ventricosus | reverse complement strand
AGATATCCCCCAGTCCTGTAACGCTGGCTCTGTGGTCACCCAGCCCAAAGATATCCCCAGTCCTGTAACGCTGGCTCTATGGACAGCCAGCCCCCAGTCCTGTAACGCTGGCTCTGTGGTCAGCCAGCCCAAAGATATCCCCCAGTCCTGTAACGCTGCCTCTATGGACAGCCAGTCCCCAGTCCTGTAACGCTGCCTCTATGGACAGCCAGCCCCCAGTCCTGTAACGCTGCCTCTATGGACAGCCAGCCCCCAGTCCTGTAACGCTGCCTCTATGGACAGCCAGCCCCCAGTCCTGTAACGCTGCCTCTATGGACAGCCAGCACCTGTGGAAGCAGCAGACTTGACCCTGCCCACGATTACCTGCGCTGTGTGACCGGAAAAGATGGCTGAAAGTACAAGAGTGGGGAGGTGACGGATGGTTGTGCAAGGAGGAGGAAGGTGGTGGGGGTGGAGAAGGACGGACAGAGAGTGGACATGGTAGCAAAGACGCATCGAGTTTTCCTTGGTGGGAGTTTATGTGTAGATATTGGAGTGAAATTACCATGCCAGTCTTTAAAAAGAGTTAGAGAAGTCAGGGTAGACATTGTCCTCGATGGGAGTTTATGTGTAGATGTTGGAGTGAAAATACCATACCAGTCTTCGAAAGGAGTTAGGGAAGGCAGGAGAGACATTGTAATTGGTGGGAGTTTATGTGTAGATGTTGGAGTGAAAATACCATGCCAGTCTTCGAAAGGAGTTAGGGAAGGTAGGAGAGACATTGTAATTGGTGGGAGTTTATGTGTAGATGTTGGAGTGAGCATACCATGCCAGTCTTTCCAAGGAGTTAGGGAAGTCAGGGCAGACATTCTGTCCTTTCTTGATGGAGAGAAAGAGACGACAACTCCACAGCCCCCCCCCCCCCCCCTAACCACCACCACGCCCCACCACCACCACACTAGAATTCATCAATGAAGATTTTCTTATTTTTTCTAAAAAAATATTATGAGTTTGCATGAGTTTATGGTAAGGAGAAAATTAGTTTACAGTCAAGATTTTGGGTGATGCGTTCAAGAGCTGCAGTTTTCTTGTTTTCCCGTCTACATTCCCCTCTCTAGTTTATAAACATGCTGACTGGAAGCGGTACCACTGTTACAGCGTCGTGCACGACTGGAGGCAGATGGAAACAGAATCGGGAGAGGAGGGGTGTAATGCGGGGGTTACGCCCCGGGCCAAACCGGGTTAAAATGCTAGTGTAAAACATGCGGGGGAAAGAATGTGCCGAGTGCAGCAGCAGAAACCATGACAACACGTTGTAACAACGAAGACGATGGGAAGCTTAACTATGTCGGCATGAACAACAACAAGACATAGTGAAAAGATAATGATGACATGATGATGCGTGTGCTCGTGCTAGTGGTAGTGAGCATGATGGCTGTGGTGGTGGATGAGAATGATGTCGATGACAGTTCATGAGAAGGATGATAATGATATTGAAGAGATATGATGAGATGGGAAGAAGGCGGGCAGGGGGCGGGGGTTGGGGGGGGGGGGGGGGGGGGGGGGGGGAGGGAGGTGGGGAGGGGAGGGGAGGGGGAGATGCAGGTGCAGAAGAAGCGGGACAGGAGTTAGGGACTGGAATGAGTTGGCGCAAATTG
Organism: Conus ventricosus; assembly: GCA_018398815.1. NCBI lineage: Eukaryota > Metazoa > Mollusca > Gastropoda > Neogastropoda > Conidae > Conus > Conus ventricosus. Next base: position 95,226,351 of record CM031608.1, on the reverse strand, counting down.
GATGTGGGAGCATCGCTGGACTGCTACAGCTGTAAGGTCTCTATCTCATTGCCGGGCTGTTTCACCATCAGAGCGTTATGAGACACTGGGATGATCCATCTTCCTGTCGATCAGTGCCAATTACCTCCGCATTGTGCTAGTTTCCCTCTCCTCAAAGAAGCCTGTCCTTTGTCTTGCCCATCCTCTGTCTGTCGGCACAGCTTCAATTGTGGAAACTGTCATGGTTCAGGAACAGAGATGTCTAAATTCATGTGTACAGAACGACGCACATTTAGTTGCAGAGACTTTCATGGTTCGGTTGGGATAACTTCCACGGTAAGGTTTATATGGTAACTGCCGGGGTTCGATTATGGCAATTGCTGTCGTGTTAATGTTGATAACTGTCATTGTTCAGTTAAAGTCACTGCCACTGTCCAGTGGTCATATCTGACATGGTTTACCTGATACATTCAGCTGTCCTAGTTACCACGGTTTATTTATTTATTTATTTATTTATTTATTATTTGGTTTTTAACAGCCCTCACGATGCAGGAATGAAACCTACCATGGTTTTCCTTTTCCGTAACTGCCATGGTTCACTTGAAGCAACAACCGTTGTTTGACTACGGGACCTGTCATGTCTCACCTGTGACAAGTGCCTTGTCTTAGTTGTGTTTGACTACAGGACCTGTCATGTCTCACCTGTGACAAGTGCCTTGTCTTAGTTGTGTTTGACTACGGGACCTGTCATGTCTCACCTGTGACAAGTGCCTTGTGCTAGTTCTGAAAACTTTCGTGGTTCATTTGTGGAACGTACCATGGTTAAGCTATCATGGTTCAATTGTTTAAAGCTACCATGGTTCAGTCGTTAAAGCTACCATGGTTCAGTTGTTAAAGCTACCATGGTTCAGTGGTTTAAAGCTACCATGGTTCAGTTGTTAAAGCTACCATGATTCAGTGTTAAAGCTACCATAGTTCAGTTGTTAAAGCTACCATAGTTCAGTTGTTAAAGCTACCATAGTTCAGTTGATAAAGCTACCATGGTTCAATTGTTTAAAGCTACCATGGTTCAGTTGTTTAAAGCTACCATGGTTCAGTTGTTTAAAGCTACCATGGTTCAGTTGTTAAAGCTACCATAGTTCAGTGGTTTAAAGCTACCATGATTCAGTTGTTAAAGTTACCATAGTTCAGTTGTTAAAGCTACCATAGTTCAGTGGTTTAAAGCTACCATGGTTCAGTTGTTAAAGGTACCATGGTTCAGTTGTTAAAGGTACCATGGTTCAGTGGTTTAAAGCTACCATGGTTCAGTTGTTTAAAGCTACCATGGTTCAGTTGTTAAAGCTACCATGGTTCAGTTGTTAAAGCTACCATGGTTCAGTTGTTAAAGCAACCATGGTTCCGTTGTTAAAGCTACCATGGTTCAGTTGTTGTAGAGCCACCATGGTTCACTTATGATAGTCGTCTTGGGTCAGTTGTGGAAACTGTAACTGCTGAATTAAAAAAAACCCTCATGTTTCTGCTGCAGGAATAACTACAATAATGTAGTGATAGATCAGCCATAATAACTGCAAAAGTTAAGCAGGAATAACTACAGTAATGTAGTGATAGATCAGCCATAACACCTGCAACAGTTCAGCAGGAATAACTACAATAATGTAGTGATTGATCAGCCGTAATAACGGCAATAGTTCAGCAGGAATAACTACAATAGTATAGTGATAGATCAGCCGTAAGACCTGCAATAGTTCAGCAGGAATAACTACAATAATGTAGTGATAGATCAGCCATAATACCTGCAACAGTTCAGCAGGAATAACTACAATAATGTAGTTATAGATCAGCCGTAATAACTGCAATAATCCAGCAGGAATAGCTACAATAGTGTAGTGATAGATCAGGCGAAGTAAGAGCATTAGTTCAGGTGAAATAACTACGATAGTCCGGTGAAGTAACCACACTTATTGCAGTGTGATGACGGACCTGGATGGAGTGTGAAAGCTGCAATACTTCAGTTTTCAACACCCTGCCTTGGTTTATTAGCACAGACCATGATGACTCTTTTGTGCCAACAAGCACAGTTCACATGTGCAAATGACCAGTCCTCAAGTCTCCTTCACTGAGCTCTCCACTCCTGACTTAATAACACTGCCATACCAATCGGCTTGGAGCAGCTGCAGGCTGCATAGACCAAAGGCTCCACTCCTGACTTAATAACACTGCCATACCAATCAGCGTGGATCAGCCCCGGGCTGCATAGACCAAAGGCTTCGCTAGAGTTCGCCACAAACTCTTTTGCGTGTCTGGACAAACACAACCCTTTCTCAAAGCGAGGCTCTTTGAACGCGAGACAACTGGCGTGCTGTTGATCAGCGGTTCTTTTCTCCTGTTTCTGACTGGCTGGCCAAAGATGATCCAAACCAATTTGAAAACACACAGTCAGATAGTAGCGTTATTGAAGATGAATAAATCCTACAATTGAAATCCGAACACAACACAAACATGAAAACCGGAATGTGACAGTAATGGCTGCCATCGTATTACCAACAGCAAAATATTACAGCGCTACCAGCCGCCGTGGCGAAGTGGTTAGTGTCGCGGATTCCCAGCTGGGAGGCCCTGAGTTCAATTCCGATCAGAGCCATGTGAGTTTTTTCTGCCCCGACCGGCTCCTACCCATAGTTCAGTTTGTTACGGGCTCAGTTGGGAAGACTGGGACCACACAGTCGAGTTTCATCCAGTAGATGGCTGTGTCTCTGAGTGTTGCTCAAATGTCCTGACCAACACTGCAGGTGTCTGTGGTACACGTTAAAGCGCTGACTTCCTCAGTACAAGGTTAGTGCAGTATTCTAGCGTGTAAGAGTTAGTTGTAGATCCTGTGGTAGGTGTTTAGCATTCAGACGACAAAATACACCAAGCGGTATTGAAACGAATAGGATCCTTTATTTACAAACGTTGAAGAACATAGGAACAACAAAAACAATCCACTGACCTTCAGGTTCAGTAAGTCGGACAGGAACTCAGTCGAACATGCAGTAGGCAATATTCTACCAATGGCAGCTTTTCATCGACTAGACTCAAACCCAGTGAAGGGTCGAACGCTTCTGTGCTCAACAATGACTGGAACCCTTCAACAAATCTCTCTCTCTCTCTGTCTCTCTCTCTCTCTCTCTCTCTCTCTCTCTCTCTCACTCTCTTTCTCTCTCTCTCTCTCTCTCTCTCTCTCTCTCTCTCTCTCTCTCTCTCTCTCTCTCTTCTTCTTCTTCTTCTTCTTTTTTCTTTTTCTTCTTTTATTCTTTTTTAGAATAATCTGCATATAAGTAAGCTTAACCAATGAAATCGTGACGATCGTATGCGAATGTAATTCGGTCAGCTTCTACAACATTCTTGAACTTTCGGTAATGCACTAGCAACCTACGGAAACTTGAACATTCTAACACAGTCTTGAATATTCTACTCGCATTATCAATCGATCCAAAAGCAATACTGAACAATAAGGCATACGTTCACTTTCCAAGTGTTTAAAATAAATCAACAATAGCACTACACTGACCGAAAATATAAAGAGCTAAAAGCAATAAGTGAAAGGAGGCTTGCAACTCGTCATTATTGCTATGTCGTCTTTCCCAAAAGTTCCTCCTCTCTCATCTCCCTTTTAAATTGTAACAGTCTGCATTTTTCGGGCCTGGTTGACGCCGGGATACATTGTGATAGTAAGCGCAGAGTACAACTTGTCATGCAGTCTTAGACTGGAATGAAAATCCATAGCATCATCTTGACCATCTTCAATCTCATCGATCTAAACAAAAAAGTATCAAATTATGTGGCCCTTCATGCCCAGCTGTCTTTGTGACCTCCATTTCGATGTCCTCTCCGCGTCTATGGCCTAGGTTTGATTCAATCGGGGTCAACGGTATCGGCAAATTCATGGGGCTGTCGTTGGACGGACGTGGTGATGCTTGCCGGAGGGAGAGCTCACTCACGTTCACTCACGTGTCGTCAGTTGGGGCTAAATAGGTGGTGTCCTGGTTATGTTGGACAAGAACAGGCGCCACCGAACATCACCGAAGTGACTCGGCAACAATGCAATGTCTCCTCCAGTGGGTTGCCTCTTGATGACTTGACATCGACTGCTCCCAGTGGATTGCCGGTGCCGGGGCTGCGACGGGCCGGGCCGGGCTGTGGCTGTGGATGTTGGCTCGGAATGAGCTGCCAGTCTGCAGTGCCACTGAGGTGGCACAGACGATAGGAGAGCACACACACAAAAAAGAAAAATTAGAGCGCCACAAAACGTTTTGAGAGATGGCGATGGGTGTTGTCCACACTGCCTGAGATGGTGATGGGGTGTTGGTGTCCACACTGCCTGAGATGGTGATGGGGTGTTGGTGTCCACACTGCCTGAGATGGTGATGGGGTGTTGGTGTCCACAGTGCCTGAGATGACGATGGGGTGTTGGTGTCCACACTGCCTGAGATGGTGATGGGGTGTTGTCCACAGTGCCTGAGATGACGATGGGGTGTTGGTATCCACACTGCCTGAGATGGTGATGGGGTGTTGGTGTCCACAGTGCCTGAGATGGTGATGGGGTGTTGGTGTCCACAGTGCCTGAGATGGTGATGGGGTGTTGGTGTCCACACTGCCTGAGATGGTGATGGGGTGTTGGTGTCCACACTGCCTGAGATGACGATAGGGTGTTGGTGTCCACAGTGCCTGAGATGGTGATGGGGTGTTGGTGTCCACACTGCCTGAGATGGTGATGGGGTGTTGGTGTCCACACTGCCTGAGATGGTGATGGGGTGTTGGTGTCCACACTGCCTGAGATGACGATGGGGTGTTGGTGTCCACACTGCCTGAGATGGCGATGGGGTGTTGGTGTCCACACTGCCTGAGATGGCGATGGGTGTTGGTGTCCACACTGCCTGAGATGGTGATGGGGTGTTGGTGTCCACAGTGTCTGAGATGGTGATGGGGTGTTGTCCACAGTGCCTGAGATGGTGATGGGGTGTTAGTGTCAACACTGCCTGAGATGGTGATGGGGTGTTGGTGTCCAGAGTGCCGGAGATGACGATAGGGTGTTGGTGTCCACAGTGTCTGAGATGCCGCTGAAGGCTGTACCCCGGCAAAGCGCCCATAACGTGCCTTGTCCTCATATTCATCTGCCTTTATTGTTACATGACTATAATTAATACTGAACAGTTGGCTTCCTTTTTTTCTGAGCAAATCACTGGTATTTTCTCCTCTTTATAGTCAGATGAGAAGCACCTAGAACGAAGTGGTCATCTTTTATGTTTACTGTGAAAGAAAAATCACCAGAACATGACCGGGTGTGGTTTGGGCATGAAACATCAGTATCACCGTTTGTCCATTCTGATAATGACTGAAAAAAAAAATATCATGTGAGAATGCAAATCCATTCCATCAGCTATAGGTCCAATCATTTTGCAGGACTTTCCAAACAGCTGAAGCAAACTCAAGTTGCAAAACTGTCATCTGAACGAGGTGGTCCTATTATTCCATGCAGAGAGAGAGAGAGAGAGAGAGAGAGAGAGAGAGAGAGAGAGAGAGAGAGAGAGGCCTTTCCTTTTCAAACATTTTCTCTTGAGGGAAAACATCCTGTTTTGGGATATAAAAAAATGATAACCGAACTGAGAGAAAGATTTGTGGACAGACAGATAGAAGAAAGACAGGAGGACGGAAAGAAAAGCAAGAGTGTTTGCGCCAAGAAAGCGCGCGCTCTTATTGAACAGATTCAAGATGTGTGTGCCGTCTTTGCACGTGCCGAATGACGTCCAGAGAAAAGGGCCTCGGGCGTTGCGGGCAAAGCACGCCTGCGTGTTGTGGGGATAATGCAGGCCATTAAAGGATTGAACCCTCTGCTGAGCTCTGCATTATCATCACGTAGGATTCACAACACAGCTAATGGAGCCTGGCGCCTGATTGGATGTTTGGATGCAGGGTGGGAGAGGGGGTGATGAGAGAGGGTGAGGGAGAGGGAGAGAGAGAAAAGCAAAAGGTAAAAATATGCTTTAAATGTCAGCCCTCAGGTCCATACGATGACCGAGTTAACGTTGCCCATTATAACATGAATATCAACACACAACACACACACACACACACACACACACACACACACGCACGCACGCACGCACGCACGCACGCACGCACGCACGCACGCACGCACGCACACACACCACACACACACACACACACACACACACACACACCACAGAATGAATGGTGTGTGAGAACACAATGTGAATGCATGGGAAACGATGAACTTTCCAGTGCAATGAATGATGTATACAATTACGAAAGTAGTAGGCTGCATCTTGCAAAAGAAAAAAAAAAGCGAGCTTCATTTATGAATCAAAAACAACTTTTTCATCCAATGAAAAAAAAAAGAGAAATGAAGGAGAGGGTGACAGGAGGAGGACGGGGGTGGGGGGGGGGGGGGGGGGGGGGGGGGGGGAGGCGGTATGTTTCTAAAGTTCACCGAACCTCCTAGGTATTATTTGCTTAGGACACCTAACTTCGTTTCTATAGAAACCGCCTTTGGTTTTTGGTGACGGGCAATAGGAGAGGTAACTGATTCTTTACGAAGGGATTTCTTAGTTCTAATCGTACAGTTTGCTTGCACCTTTCAGTAACCTTAACTACCCGGGGAGGGGGGAAGGGGGAGGTTAGAAGCAAGCTAGTTTACGAAATATCAAAAACGTTAATCGTGAACTGCCGCTCGTCGTTGCTCACCCGAGCATGACCATCAGCCTGCCACCATCCACGCGTCCTCCATTCTCCCCATGCAGCGCCCATGACCCCCACCCCACCTGTCACCATCCAGGTGTTCTCCATTCCCTCCACGCAGCGCCCATGACCCCATGACCCCCACCTGCCACCATCCACGTGTTCTCCATTCCCTCCACGCAGCGCCCATGACCCCATGGCCCCACCTGCCACCATCCACGTGTTCTCCATTCCCTCCATGCAGCGCCCATGACCCCATGACCCCACCTGCCACCATCCACGTGTTCTTCATTCCCTCCATGCAGCGCCCATGACCCCATGACCCCTACCTGCCACCATCCACGTGTTCTCCATTCCCTCCATGCAGCGTCCATGACCCCATGGCCCCCACCTGCCACCATCCACGTGTTCTCCATTCCCTCCATGCAGCGTCCATGACCCCATGGCCCCCACCTGCCACCATCCACGTGTTCTCCATTCCCTCCACGCAGCGCCCATGACCCCATGGCCCCCACCTGCCACCATCCACGTGTTCGCCATTCTCCCCATGGCTCTCCATGCAGCGCCCATGACCCCCACCTGCCACCATCCACGTGTTCGCCATTCTCCCCATGGCTCTCCATGCAACACCCATGACCCCCACCTGCCACCATCCACGTGTTCTCCATTCCCTCCATCCAGCGCCCATGACCCCATGACCCCACCTGCCACCATCCACGTGTTCTCCATTCCCTCCATGCAGCGCCCTTGACCCCATGACCCCCACCTGCCACCATCCACGTTTTCTCCATTCCCTCCACGCAGCGCCCATGACCCCATGACCCCCACCTGCCACCATCCACGTGTTCTCCATTCCCTCCATGCAGCGCCCATGACCCCATGACCCCCACCTGCCACCATCCACGTGTTCTCCATTCCCTCCACGCAGCGCCCATGACCCCATGACCCCATGACCCGCACTTGCCACCATCCGCGTGTTCTCCATTCCCTCCATGCAGCGCCCATGACCCCATGACCCCCACCTGCCACCATCCACGTGTTCTCCATTCCCTGCATGCAGCGCCCATGACCCCATGACCCCGTGACCCCCACCTGCCACCATCCAGGTGTTCTCCATTCCCTCCATGCAGCGATCATGACCCCATGACCCCCACCTGCCACCATCCACGTGTTCGCCATTCTCCCCATGGCTCTCCATGCAGCGCCCATGACCCCACCTGCCACCATCCACGTGTTCGCCATTCTCCCCATGGCTCTCCATGCAACACCCATGACCCCCACCTGCCACCATCCACGTGTTCTCCATTCCCTCCATCCAGCGCCCATGACCCCATGACCCCCACCTGCCACCATCCACGTGTTCTCCATTCCCTCCATGCAGCGCCCTTGACCCCATGACCCCACCTGCCACCATCCACGTGTTCTCCATTCCCTCCACGCAGCGCCCATGACCCCATGACCCCCACCTGCCACCATCCACGTGTTCTCCATTCCCTCCATGCAGCGCCCATGACCCCATGACCCCCACCTGCCACCATCCACGTGTTCTCCATTCCCTCCACGCAGCGCCCATGACCCCATGACCCCATGACCCCCACTTGCCACCATCCGCGTGTTCTCCATTCCCTCCATGCAGCGCCCATGACCCCATGACCCCCACCTGCCACCATCCACGTGTTCTCCATTCCTGCATGCAGCGCCCATGACCCATGACCCGTGACCCCACCTGCCACCATCCAGGTGTTCTCCATTCCCTCCATGCAGCGATCATGACCCCATGACCCCCACCTGCCACCATCCACGTGTTCTCCATTTCTCCCATGGTTCTCCATGCAGCGCCCATGACCCCATGAACCCATGACCCCCACCTGCCACCATCCACGTGTTCTCCATTCTCCCCATGGCTCTCCATGCAGCGCCCATGACCCCATGACCCCCACCTGCCACCATCCACGTGTTCTCCATTCCCTCCATGCAGCGCCCATGACCCCATGACCCCCACCTGCCACCATCCACGTGTTCTCCATTCCCTCCATGCAGCGCCCATGACCCCATGACCCCCACCTGCCACCATCCACGTGTTCTCCATTCCCTCCATGCAGCGCCCATGACCCCATGACCCCCACCTGCCACCATCCACGTGTTCTCCATTCTCCCCATGGCTCTCCATGCAGCGCCCATGACCCCATGACCCCATGACCCCCACCTGCCACCATCCACGTGTTCTCCATTCCCTCCATGCAGCGCCCATGACCCCCACCCCACCCCACCCCACCCTACCGCCTTTTCTTTCCCGTGTAAGATCTTTAATTAAGTTGCTCTGTCTGCCTGTCTCTCTCTTTCTCTCTCTCTCTCTCTCTCTCTCTCTCTCTCTCTCTGTCTGTCTGTCTGTCTGTCTGTCTCTCTCTCTCTCTCTCTCTCTCTCTCTTCTCTCTCTCTCTCTCTCTCTCTCTCTCGTGGCTCCTTTAGATATCTGAAAAACGGCATTCTTAGATGTGATGTAACATGTGCCAACTGACACATAAGATTCAAAACGGAGTGACGGAGTGTCTTGTGCTCTGTTTGTCTTTATCCTTGGCGGTAACTAACACCCTCTCTTTCTAAATTTTGATACATAAGGGATCACAAGGGTCAGGTTTAGACCAAGTTTCATGAGCTGCGTACGCACTGATCTGGATTCTCTTCACCATATCCGCCATGCCACCAGACCACATTGTGTAGGGCTTACAGCTAAACAGATGCCACCAGACCACATTGTGTAGGGCTTACAGCTAAACAGATGGCACCAGACCACATTGTGTAGGGCTTACAGCTAAACAGATGCCACCAGACCACACTGTGTAGGGCTTACAGCTAAACAGATGCCACCAGACCACACTGTGTAGGGCTTACAGCTAAACAGATGCTACAGACACCATTGTGTAGGGCTTACAGCTAAACAGATGGCACCAGACCACATTGTGTAGGGCTTACAGCTAAACAGATGTCACCAGACCACATTGTGTAGGGCTTACAGCTAAACAGATGCCACCAGACCACATTGTGTAGGGCTTACAGCTAAACAGATGCCACCAGACCACATTGTGTAGGGCTTACAGCTAAACAGATGCCACCAGACCACATTGTGTGGGGCTTACAGCTAAACAGATGCTACAGACCACATTGTGTAGGGCTTACAGCTAAACAGATGCCACCAGACCACATTGTGTAGGGCTTACAGCTAAACAGATGTCACCAGACCACATTGTGTAGGTAGAAAGAAACTCGTGGAGAGCGTGGCAGCAGAGAGTCCTCAGAAGAGAGGCCCCCTTCAAGCAAGTGTTTCGGCCCTTATCTCCTGACACTCTAGGGGGGTTGGGCCACACCCGGTTCATGACTCCGGATGTCCCTCTGCTGCCCTTTTTTTTTTCCCCATCTTGGGACGAGCCATGGCTGGGATTCGAACCCATGACCCTCTGGACATGCTCATTTTCTACTTAATGACTCGCGCTTTAACCACTGAGCCACAGGGACACCTGATATTTGTAGGGAAATTAAGCCTTATGAAGTTCACTTTTGTTCCTCCTTGACCAGATCCAGCTTGAACACCTCTCTGCCGCTTCTGCCATTGCTTTCAGGGCTCTGGTTTTTTCCTTCCCTGCAACTGAGAGCTGTTTCATGAGGCTGTATGCAGACGTTCCTACAAATCCCTAGCTCCAATTTCTGCAGTGAGGACTTTGACCTGATAGCCTTCTCTCCTCAGGCTGTTTGCCAGATCAGCATACTTTTCAGTCTTGTAGATTTGAGCTGCCTCCATTCTGTTCTCATATGGCACCGTGAGCTCGATCATGATCAGCTGCTTGGTTGACTTAGAGTGGACTACTATGTCTGGTCTCATGCCACTCTTGCTGATGATCTCTGGGTGACTCTTCCATTCTGGGAGGTCTGCAGTGCACTCCCAGTCATCTGCCCCATCCAGCAGACTCTGCCTGCATGTTTCGAGTGGCACTGTTGTTCTTGGCCATGATTTGCTGCCTCCTGCCGTGAAGAATGTAGCGGGTGCTTTGGAGTCCTGATTCTCCCTTTTGTGGTGTTGGTACTAGCCCAGACTACTTGCACAATTTCTTTGAGCACTTGGTTGTGCCTCCATGTGTACCTTCCTTGAGCCAGGGCTACTTTACATGAGCTTAGAACATGCTCCACTGTTTGTTTTTTATGGCAGAGGGGGCATGCAGGATCATCTGTTTTCCCCCACTTCACCAGGTTTGCATTTGAGGGCAGAAGGTCATATGCAGATCTGAGAAGTGAAGCTGATCCTGAGAGGGGCCATGTGCCAAATGTCATTCCAAGTTAGACTTCTTTGGAGTGCATTCTCCCACGTTGTCCATTGCCCTTGCTGGCTCTGCTGGACTGCTTTTTGGAGTCTTTTTTGGTCTTCTTCTCTTCTCATCTCCTGAATCATCATGTCTCTTTGGCTTTTCCTTTGGCCTTTGACCACCATTCAGTTTTGGTCACCCCAGTCCTTGTCTGTTGGTCTGTGTGTGTCCTGTTATTTCTCTGATCTTGAGACTTTCTTTTGCAGAATCCATCGCCTCTTGAACTTTCCATTTTCTGCCTTTCTTCAGCTGGGGCTTGATTGCTTCTATCACCTTGTCTCCTGAGTCCTCCAGCATGCTTTGAAGTCTGATCTTCCCTGCTTTGTATTCCTCCAGGATGGATTTCAGTGGTAGTTTGAGCTTTGCTTGACGACAGTACAGCGCGATGTCAGTCAGACAGGGTGGGACACCAAGCCATTTCCTTGTGAACTTGTTGATTTTGGCTTCCATTGCCTCCACTGTGCTGGTGCAGATGTCGTATATCATCAGAGGCCATAGGAGCTTTGGTATCAGCATGAACTGCAGACACCAGACCTTGTATTTGCCAGGGAGCCCACAGTGGTCAATGGTCTCCAAGCCTTCTTCCGCCATCTGCTTGGTTTCTTTTGCTCTTTGTGTGTCTTTCAGTGTATCATCATACCATCTTCCAAGGCTCTTGACTGGTTCTTCTGTGACTGTTGGAATGGCCTGGTTGGCAACACTGAAGACCACAGATTCGGCCACTTTTCCTTTCCTCAGTGAGAGACTCCGTGATTTCTTTGGCTTGAACTTCATTCTGGATGAGGCAACTATGTCGTCCAGCCTCTCCAGCACATGACGTGTCTCGTCTTCTCTGGATGAAATCACTGTAGTGTCATCCATGAAGGCCTTGAGAGGAGGCATCTTGTATCCATCGCCAAGGTCTGTTTGTCTCGCGTTGTTTGTTGCTGCTTTCAAGATGAGTTCCATTGCCAGCACGAACAGTATCGGGGAAATTGCACAGCCCATTGCAATGCCCACTTCCAAGTTGATCCAATCAGTTGTGTACTCCTTGGTAGAGAACCGCATTGAGAAGCCATTGAAGTACTTCTTGAGCATGTCGCGGATGTTCTTTGGCACATGGTACATCTCAAGAGCCAACTGTATCATCTCATGGGGCACAGATCCATATGCGTTTGCCAGATCAAGCCACACTACGTCCAGGTCTCTCTTTCTGTTTTTGCTTTTTGGATTGCGTCCCAGATCATTGTGGCGTGTTCTACACAGCCAGCCACGCCTGGGATGCCACCTTTCTGGACTGACACATCCAAGTACTTGTTTTCCATCAGGTACTTGGTCAGCCTTGCTGCCATGACAGAGAAGAAGATTTTCCCTTCGACGTTCAGTAGTGATATTGGCCTGAACTGGCTGATGTCACTTGAGTTTTGCTCTTTGGGGATGTACACACCATCTGCCGTCATCCACTGGCCGCTGATCTTCTGGTTTCTCCAAGCCGATCGCAGCAGCCTGTGGAGCCACTCCAGCACCTTGGGACATTCTTGTAAAGCTGGTAAGGTATTCCGTTTGGCCCTGGTGATGATTTGGCTCTGGCTTTGTCGACCACCTTCTTGATTTCCGCCAACGTTGGAGGCTTGCCATTGAACTGTTCCTCAGGGTTGGTTGGCCACACGAGATCTTGAATGTCGAGTTGTGCTTTGCTCTGTGAGTCAGAGTATGTTTTCCTCAGATGCTGCTCAAGAACTCCTTTGTCCACACTTAGGGTCCCAGATTTTGGCTGCTCAAACAGTGTTCTGGCAAACTGGAAGGGGTCTCTGAAGAAGCGCTCTTGTGTCTTCTTCTTTTGCTCTTCCTCTTCCTCGCAGATTCCGCTTTGCTGAGGGCGCTGTGTTTTTCTTTCAGGTCTTCCCACAGTTTTTCCAAGCCTTGTTTTTCAGCTGGCAGTGCGGTCTTCATTTGCTTCTTGAGGTTGTTCTTTTGGACTCTGATCTTGTCCATCTTTTCTTGGCGTCTGGATTTCTTTGGAGGTGTTTTCTCTTTGGGTAGTTTTACTCCATAGGCGTCTCTACATGTGGCATACACAATGTCCCCATATGTGGCTAGTTTGTGTTCCAGGGTGCTTTTCCCTATCAGTGCATCGAGTCTTTGGACGATTTTTGCATCCAGTTTCTCCCAATCTTCAGTTTCGTTTGCTCGTGGCAGGTTGAGTTTCAGGCGCCTGGCATCGAGGGCCTGTGCAAATTCCTCATCCGAACCAACAGCGTGGATGTCCTTGGCACTGTGGTTTAAATCCTGGCCTTGGTCTTCCGACGTCTTATCTGCTGATGCAGTGCGCTGCTGCTCATTCAGATGAGTCTTCACACATCCCATCTTTGTCCTGTGGATCTTCATACCACGGGTGGTAGCGAAACGCTTTCCACAGACACATGGATATTCCATTTGGTCCATGTTCATAGTCCGTTTGGGATTTGCAGTCGTGATTGGTTGAGCACCCATGGATTCATCATTCTCTCCCCCTTTCGGTGAATCCTGGGAGCATCTTTTCCTTTTATTTTAGTAGCCACATGTTTAAGGCAAAGTGGGGAGCCAGCCCACAGAGCCTTGGTTCTGGTCTTTCCCAGTGTCCTCCCGGGCTTTCCCGGACGTCCTCCGGCCTATTCCCGGAAGTCAATGGTTTACCCATGCATCAGTAGAAAGAAACTCGTGGAGAGCGTGGCAGCAGAGAGTCCTCGGAAGAGAGGCCCCTTCAAGCAAGTGTTTCGGCCCTTATCTCCTGACACTCTAGGGGGGTTGGGCCACACCCGGTTCATGACTCCGGATGTCCCTCTGCTGCCCTTTTTTTTTTCCCCATCTTGGGACGAGCCATGGCTGGGATTCGAACCCATGACCCTCTGGACATGCTCATTTTTACTTAATGACTCGCGCTTTAACCACTGAGCCACAGGGACACCTGATATTTGTAGGGAAATTAAGCCTAAGCTAAACAGATGTCACCAGACCACATTGTGTAGGGCTTACAGCTAAACAGATGTCACCAGACCACATTGTGTAGGGCTTACAGCTAAACAGATGCCCCCAGACCACATTGTGTAGGGCTTACAGCTAAACAGGTGCCACCATACCACATTGTGTAGGGCTTACAGCTAAACAGGTGCCACCATACACATTGTGTAGGGCTTACAGTTAAACAGATGGATAGTAAATGAAGAAATGCGTGGGAACAGAATTCGGAAGAGGCTTTCCGGAAACAGACTGAGCAAACCGACATGACGCGGAGATGCAGAAAAAGACACTGAGGGAGAGAAGCAGGAATGATGAGAGAGAGAGAGAGAGAGAGAGAGAGAGAGAGAGAGAGAGAGAGAGAGAGAGAGAGAGGAGAGAGAGAGAGAGGGGAGAGAGAGAGAGAGAGAGAGAGAGAGAGATTGATTGATTGATTGATTGATTGATCTTTAATACCCAAGGATGAAGATTTTAGGCCAAAGCCTAGTCTTACAATCTGTCCTTGTCATGCATACATTATTTCAGCACATATCATTCATACAGACAATTGAACATAGCAACATGATAATCTAATTCTACAATGATAAGCAAACTGCTCATAAAAGCACTAATGAGATGGGGGATGGTAAAACAAAAGGAAACTTACAAGCAAACAAACAAAAACTACAGAGAGAGAGAGGTCAGAGGAGGGTGGGGAAGAGAGAATGGTAGGTAGGGGGAGGAGAAAAGGGATGGTAGACAGAGTGGGAGTGGGGATGAGCGATTTTAACGGAGTAGGTTTTATGTTGAGACGATTTATCCAAAGTATGGTTCACAGAAGACTTAGCGAATGGACGCTAATCATTGTAATCGAATAATTTAACTACTGAGACATAAAATGTTTATGCAAATGTTCCTTGAAAGGTTTTAAAGTATTCATGTTTTGTAGATTCGGTGGAAGTGAGTTCCAGACATATGGTCCAGAGTAAGCTAGACTTGTTTTGTATAGATCAATGCGTGGGTAGGGAAGAAGGAATTTCGTCGAGCCAGAAAAGCTGTTCGTTCTTGTAAAAAGGGCATTGATATAACATGGCATAGTATCTGTCAAGATTGTAAACATAAATGATGCCTTGTTGAATTCCAATTGCCTATTCAGAGGAAGTATGTTCAGCGTTTTTAGTTTTTCGTCTGTTGTTAGAGATACAGCTGGATGGAGTAGCTTTGCTGCACGTCTATGGAGAGAATTCAGCCTTTTTTTGTGGACGTCACTACTGCCGTCCCACACTGTTGAGGCGTAATTTATACGTGACATTATGTGTGCATTGAAGAAAAGTTTAAGCACATTACTGTTGACGTAGCGCTTTAAGGGACGTAGCGCTTTAAGAGAGAGGGAGAGAGAGAGAGAGAGGGAGAGAGAGAGAGGGAGAGAGAGAGAGAGAGGAGAGTAGAGAGGAGAGAGGAGAGAGAGAGAGAGAGAGAGAGAGAGAGAGAGAGAGAGAGAGAGAGAGAGAGAGAGAGAGAGAGAGAGAGAGAGAGAGAGAGAGAGAGATGAGTAACCCAGCCAATCCTTCCTTCCGTACAAAGCCGACGTGGATCTTTGGAGTCTTGCTTCTGGAGACCCAGCCATCTGGACAGCGATCTGTGCCTGCTGTTCCCTTTCAATGCGATGACAGCGATCTGTGCCTGCTGTTCCCTTTCAATGCGATGCAGGCAGGCCGCACGTGCTGCACGTGACGCGGATCCTCACTGATAGACCGCTATAGACCAGCCAGACGTTACTGATAGACCAGTCAGACATGACTGATAGACCAGTCAGACATGACTTCTGGGCTCTGA
>CM031608.1:95195488-95205488 GCA_018398815.1 Conus ventricosus | reverse complement strand
GGAGTAACGTGGACCATCAAACTATTGGCCAGTTTGGACTGTTGACCGATGTTGCACATTGTAGGAGTCACGTGGACCATCAAACTATTGACCAGTTGAGACGTTGACCGATGTTGCGCATTGTAGGAGTCACGTGGACCATCAAACTATTGGCCAGTTTGGACTGTTGACCGATGTTGCGCATTGTAGGAGTAACGTGGACCATCAAACTATTGGCCAGTTTGGACTGTTGACCGATGATAAAGCAAGGAAAGTGAGGAGGTGAACAGCAAGGCAGCCATAATACACTACAGAACCTCACAAGATTACATCAATGCAGGGCGACTGCAGTAGTTGCCATGAAAGGCTTCCCCATCATGGGACAAAGGGTGAACAGTGAACTTTACCAATACGCAAAGAGCTTACAATGATACACTAACGCAGGCCACCTGTACACCTGTATTCCGGACCATGCTGTCCACAGCTATAGTGAATCTTGACATGCTGTGATCCTCAAGAAGTGCAAAGACCTGTCCACAACCATAATGAATCTTTAGGTGCTGTAATCCTCAAGATGCGTAGGGAACCGTCCACACACTCAATGAGGACAAGGCAAGTGAGCCGTTTATGGCAGATCTACTGAAGCACAGAGGCCAGGAATTCATGTTAGAAAATATGGGAAATAAAACTAAGGCAAAAAAAATTGACACCATCCCTGACAATAGCTCTGCATAAGAAAGGAAACATGTACCGCTCTCAATCCCAGTCCATCATCTTGATTAGCAGCATGAGCGATACGATGTTGAGGGTCCTGTTGAACACACTCAGACACACGATGTTGAGGGTCTGTTGAATAAACTCAGACACACGATTTGAGGGTCCTGTTGAACCACACTCAGACATACGATGTTGAGGGTCCCGTTGAACACACTCAGACACACGATGTTGAGGGTCCTGTTGAATAAACTCAGACACACGATGTTGAGGGTCCTGTTGAACACACTCAGACATACGATGTTGAGGTCCTGTTGAACACACTCAGACACACGATGTTGAGGGTCCTGTTGAATAAACTCAGACACACGATGTTGAGGGTCCTGTTGAACACACTCAGACACACGATGTTGAGGGTCCTGTTGAATAAACTCAGACACACGATGTTGAGGGTCCTGTTGAACACACTCAGACATACGATGTTGAGGGTCCTGTTGAACACACTCAGACATACGATGTTGAGGGTCCTGTTGAACACACTCAGACATACGATGTTGAGGGTCCTGTTGAATAAACTCAGACATACGATGTTGAGGGTCCTTTTTTGAACACACTCAGACATACGATGTTGAGAGTCCTGTTGAATAAACTCATACATACGATGCTGAGGGTCCTGTTGAATAAACTCAGACATACGATGTTGAGGGTCCTGTTGAACACACTCAGACATACGATGTTGAGGGTCCTGTTGAACACACTCAAAGGAAAGATAGAAGAGACATAACGAGCATCGTTCCGGCCATCAAGGAGCACATAAGGACATACATATACTATCAACGTGCGGGTAAAAAACATCTTTAATACCAACATGAGTCTGTCACAACTTACTCCACTTCCAGATACGCTATGGTCGTGTCTTGCGGGTGGGGAAGAGGACGTGGGAGGGGGGAGGGGGAGAAGAGATGGGCTGGGGAAGGTAATGAGCAATGGTAGCTTGAAAAACAGCTCACCGAAATCATCGTAGGACTTGAAGCTATTTCCTTTCCACTATTCTATAGAAATTCCTCTTGGACAAAATCTTACACGTGAAGCCATCAATTTTTTAATAGCGTTCCTATGGCAGGATTGTTGTGCGAACATCATGAAAGATCCTAACAAGAAAGATCCAAACAAGTTTGCTCTGGCTCTGTTATTATACAGTTTTTTTTTTCAGTCAGCATGCCCTGTTGTTGCAGTAGAGTTGAAGCCCAGTACGCACTGACAAGAAAGATCCAGACGTGGTTTGCTCTGGCTATGTTATACATAGTTTGTTTTCAGTCAGCAAGCCCTGCACGCACTGACAAGAAAGATCCAGACGAGGTTTGCTCTGGCTATGTTTACGATGAGAAGATTCCACGTCATCCGGCTGTCCCGTCTGCCAGCTCCCCAGAAAAATAAAACTCATCCAGTCATTGCTGGAATCCATTCTACGTGTGCACAAAAGCACTGCAAATTGACAGCAGATCTGGAGAGAAAACTCCATTCGTTCGAGAACAAAATGTTTCAGTCGACTTCTTTGAAAGAGACACATTGGAACAAAGACAAAGCATTAATGATGGCAGGCAGTAAGTGGAATGGGGATGTTGTCTGGCGGTCATCAGCTATGATAAACTGGCTTAGTCTGGCCATGCAGTTTGCCCAGCGTCCCTGCTGAGACCCATTGTTCAGAGCCCAGTGAACACAGGAGGCCAGAGACATCATGGATGACCCATTGTTCAGAGCCCAGTGGACACAGGAGGCCAGAGACATCATGGATGACCCATTGTGCAGAGGGCAGTGGACACAGGAGGCCAGAGACATCATGGATGACCCATTGTGCTGAGTCCAGTGGACACAGGAGGCCAGAGACATCATGGATGACCCATTGTTCAGAGCCCAGTGGACACTGGAGGCCAGAGACATCATGGATGACCCATTGTGCTGAGTCCAGTGGACACAGGAGGCCAGAGACATCATGGATGACCCATTGTGCTGAGTCCAGTGGACACAGGAGGCCAGAGACATCATGGATGACCCATTGTGCAGAGGTCAGTGGACACAGGCGGCCAGAGACATCATGGATGACCCATTGTGCTGAGTCCAGTGCACAGGAGGCCAGAGACATCTTGGATGACCCATTGTGCTGAGTTCAGTGGACACAGGAGGCCAGAGACATCATGGATGACCCATTGTTCAGAGCCCAGTGGACACAGGAGGCCATAGACATCATGGATGACCCATTGTGCAGAGGTCAGTGGACACAGGAGGCCAGAGACATCATGGATGACCCTTTGTGCAGAGGTCAGTGGACACAGGAGGCCACAGACATTGTGGATGACCCATTGTGCAGAGGTCAGTGAACACAGGAGGCCAGAGACATCATGGATGACCCATTGTGCAGAGGTCAGTGGACACAGGAGGCCATAGACATCATGGATGACCCATTGTCCACAGCCCAGTGGACACAGGAGGCCAGAGACATCATGGATGACCCATTGTCCACAGCCCAGTTGAACACAGGAGAGCCAGAGACATCATGGATGATCCATTGTGCAGAGGTCAGTGGACACAGGAGGCCAGAGACATCATGGATGACCCATTGTTCAGAGCCCAGTGGACACAGGAGGCCAGAGACATCATGGATGACCCATTGTGCAGAGGTCAGTGGACACTGGAGGCCAGAGACATCATGGATGACCCATTGTGCTGAGTCCAGTGGACACAGGAGGCCAGAGACATCATGGATGACCCATTGACCACAGCCCAGTGGACACAGGAGGCCAGAGACATCATGGATGGCCCATTGTGCTGAGTCCAGTGGACACAGGAGGCCAGAGACATTAATGATGGGCAGCATGCAGCACTGGACTGGCTGTGACACCTGTTCTTTTGGCGCACGATTGAAGTAGAGGGCTTTGGAGATCACTGACTGCCACGCCACGCTGTGAAACTACTGTGACTCTACAGCTACTATCACGCCACGCTGTGAAACTACTGTTACAGTACAGCTACTATCACCACGCTGTGAAACTACTGTGACAGTACGGCTACTATCACCACGCTGTGAAACTACTGTGACAGTACAGCTACTATCACCACGCTGTGAAACCACTGTTACAGTACAGCTATTATCACCAACGCTATGAAACTACTGTTACAGTACAGCTATTATCACCACGCTGTGAAACTACTGTTACAGTACAGCTACTATCACCACGCTGTGAAACTACTGTGACAGTAGCAGCTACATCACCTCGTGGTGAAACAAAACTGTTACAGTAAAGCTATTACATCCACGCTATAAACTACTGTTTACAGTACAGCTATTATCACCACGTGTGTAACTAACTGTTACCCAGTACAGCGTACTATCACCACCTGAAAACTACTGTTACAGTACAGCTACTAACAGCCAGCTGTGAAACTACTGTTACATTACAGCTACTATCACCGACGCTGTGAAACTACTGTACAGTACACTATTATCACACGCTGTGAAACAGCTGTTACAGAACATCTGCAATCACCACGCTGTGAAACTACGTACAGTACCGCTACTATCACCACCTGAAACTACTGTTACAGTACAGCTACTATCACCTACGCCAGTGAAACTACTGATACGTACAGCTACTATCACCACGCTTGTGAAACTAACTGTTACAGTACAACAACTATCACCACGCTGAAACTACTGTTACAGTGCAGCTACAATCACCACTCTGTTGAAACTACTTTTACTCTTTAACAGTACAGCTACTATCACCACCTTAATATAAAACAGCAAGAAGAAAAGAAGGAAGAAGAAGAAGAAGAAGAAGAAGAAGAAAAAAGAAGGAAGAAGTTATTAAGCACATCACAACAACAAAAATCACATACTAATAGTCTGATACCGATGATGATGGATGATGATGATGATGATGATGATGATGATGATGATGATGATGATGAAGAATGATGATATGGATGATGATGATGATGATGATCATGAACGGATGTTAATATGATGATGATGATGATGATGATATGATGAATTGATGATGGATATGATGATGATGATGATGATGATGATGATGATGAAAAAGAATGGGCTCCTGAGATCCTACATTATATATTGAAGTCTTCACAGAAGCCTCCTGCGGTACTGGAACGAGGAGGAGTATGGTCGATGGCAAATAGAGCGGAATAAAACAAGCGCCAGTTAAACAATTGTCCCTAACAACTACTAAAGTGTAGACAGTAGAAAATCACGAACTCCATACACCAAGAAATCATAGACGTGTGTTGATCCATCCAGCATCAGGGATAAGAAGCGTGATCCTCTGGATGATAAGCAATCTGTGACAGACAAAGAGCCAGGTCGTGTCCACATTCTCCCACAGCTATGTAAAGCTTTACACTGCAGCATTTGGTCAGCAGGTTCAGACAAATGGTCTGCTACTGGTAAAGCGGTAGCCAGTACTACCGTCACATAGGAGACTTGGAGAGGGGATTGCGGCCACCAAGGATTTAAATACCAATAGCCCACAGAAAATTCATGAGAGAAGATACAACCATAGCCAGCAAGCATTCCGGATCGGCCACGGACCCGGTTACCAACGAACCGGGCGCTGCCCACTGAAACAACCAGGTGGAATGAAAAGTCAGCTACATGGTGCAAGACCCATCATACAAGCTCCAACTGAGAAAATTACCATTTGTACCTGAATGTTCGTACACCCATCATGGCGGCAAGTAAAAGAACTAGAGCACGAGCTGATACGTAACCAATGGCATTGTGGGTATGTCGGAAGTAAGATGGACAGCTTTGGAGAAGCAATCACAGAGAAAGGACACAAGATGTGGTACAGTGGAGAAGAGTCACTACATGACAAAGGCGTAGCTTTCATGCGTACTCAAAGAAATCACTGGATGCTCTTGAGCTGCACACTGTAACAGCAGAATCCATCAGATTCCGTGTGTCAGCCAAACAAAGAACATCAACATCCTACAGAGGTATCTCCAACTACCAGCCACGAAGATCCGGCGGTGAGAAGAATCTACGAGAAAGTAGAAGAACACCATCAGAAAAGGCCCCCAAGAAAGACATCATCATAGTTCAGGGGACTTCACGCCAGAAAGTCGTCCCAGAATGCCTACAAAGACGGCCTGGAACAGTGGTCAATACGGCACAGGGAAACTAACGACAGGGACTATCGCCTTTCTGGAGTTTGCTGCACCCAAAAGCTCACCATTGCCAACACCCTTTACTACCCCCACAAAACTGTCAAGAAGAACAACCGGCATGCGCCGAACGGAATGACTCACAACCAGATCGACCTTTGTCCTCACTCGCGCCTTCAAATCAAGCCATCAATAAAGCAAAGACGAGGACATACCCCGGAGCTGAATAGGACATCAGACCAACGAGCTCGTGCTGCATCTCAATGAAGAGCAAATTGAAGAAAGTACTCCAACCTGCGCAAGCCAACTCATCAAGTTTGACCGAAAGTAATAGACCCAGAGATAGAAGAGGCATTCCCAGCACAGCTCGGGGGGCGGTTCGCGGCACTCAACCCTCCCTGGACAATGACATCAACGACCTACACAAACACTCAATGAGGCCGACCTGCCGAAACAGCAGAGAGGTACTTGGTCGACTGAGAAGAAACACCAAGCATGGAACTTCAAACGACATCCTTGACCTCTGCGACAAAAGAAGATCACTGAAGAATACGAAAAATTCCAGCCCTGTTTTTACAAGGCCACACAGTATCTAAAAACCAACAACCTTGTAAGAAGGAAAGATTTGTGAAAAAGCCCAAAGAACCATGATCAATACTCATGCGCGAACATCGAGAAAGGCATAAAAGGGAAACAGCAAACATGCCTTCACCACACTGAAAAAATCCCTCACCACGACGCAGCAAAACAATCGTCAGTCATCGAGATACTCAGGCGAGCTGCAGAACTAGAAAGCTCCGCTGTTTTTGGAACAGATGACACAGTCCTGACCAAAACTTACAACTACCCAATACAGCCATACGACAGTCTGTTGAAGGGGACTCAACACCATCACGGAATCCTCACCACTTCATTATGAGATAAGAATGGAAGAACCATCGCAGCCGTCCGCAGGAAATCACCTGGAGCAGACAATATTCCAGGAGATCAGTCTCAACATGAGGTAGGAATGGTCACTCTAGTAAACATCGATTTTGCGAAGATCAGGAGACACAACAGTGGCCCAACAGATGGACTTCAATCACTCATCATCCCCTGCCCAAAAAGGAAATCTACGCAATGCCAGAACTACAGAACAATAAGTCACATTATCCACACAGTAAACAGTCAGGCTCAGAGTCAACTTGAATCGACTGAAAAAGAGCGAAGAACACCTGGCGGAAGAACAAGCTGGATCAGGCAGCAGAAGCACAGTAGAAAATCTTTCACCTCCGGATACTGATGGAGAAACATCTGCAACATCAAGAGACCTGTATCCACAACTTCAATGACTTTTAGGAAAGTCGTTGACAGGATGCACAAGGGTCTTGCAAGTGCTCAGAATTTGGCATTGAGGAGGTCTCGTCCAAACCATCCAGGCGCTGTATCAACACCGTCCAGCCAGCGCAGTCCCTCCTCAACAACCAGATAGGGGACTACTTCAAGACACAGTTGGAGTCCCGTCAAGCTGCCTGCTATCTCCCGTACTGTTTCATCTCTTCCTGGAAAATATCAAGCTGAAACCCTCCATGACATTCCACTCCACTGTCTCCATCGAGGAAGAATCAGCAATAATCTAGGTTCGAGAGTGACATCGACCTGATGGGAGGCAGCAACGAAGAACTACAAGACCTACAAAGAACAGGAAGAAAGGGCAGTGATATGGAATGGAAATGAGCACAGAAAAAAGCAAGTCCTGGTCAACAGCACACCACACCCATGCTGAAAATCTACATGAACGACAAACAGCTTGAAAAGTGGGCGCTTTTCAAAATACCTTGCGCCACTCTCACACTCACCAAAGACGGTCGCTCTACAACTAGAAATCAAGACCAGACTAGCGATCGCAACACAGCAATGCAAGCGAAACAAATCTGAAAGCAGGAGATCACTTTCCCTACAAAGATGAAGCTGTACAAGTCCCTGGTGCGTCCATCCTGCTGTATGGCTGGCGAAAGCAGGACTCATGAAAGCAGAGAACCACCAAAGAATCCAGACGTTTGAAGACTAAATGCTTCAGGCGCTTGCTCGGGATCTCTTGCAAGACCGTGAAGAACAAACGACCTTGTGAGGAGCCAAATAACACACTTGTCAGGCCCCCAAGACCCCTCTTGCAACATCAAGAAGAGGAAGCAGTCGTCGTTCGGGCATGTCATCCGCCACAATTCACTGCCCAAAACAGTCATCCAGTGGCACGCTGGAAGGCGGCAGACGAAGGGACACAAGCCAAATGCTGATGGACAAACATCAAAGAAGGACCAGGATGGATGGCCCTAAACGCTGATGCGAAACAGCAGAGGACAGGGCCCGGATGGCGGTGCCTGGCTTCGAGAGTGTCTCTCATCTCTCCTCTACGCCCATCATGGCAAGAGAATGATGATGATGATGTGGTGCTACACCTGCATGTCTGTTACCCCCCCTTTCCCCTTTTTTCTGACAGTTCCTACATTCCCTATCTTCCTATAGCGTCCTTAGCAAACGTCGAGGTGTGAACTACTTCTAAACCCAAATAACAAAAGGGAAGGGAAAAAATACAACGGGAACAGATGAAAAGGAAAGAAAAAGGGAGGTAAGAATGTTTACTTCTTTTTATTGGGCATTGAGAGGGCCAGTGATGCACTAACATGAATTAAAGGGTGATCATTAATGGGCATTGAAGATGGCAAGTGATGCACTAACATGAATTAAAGGGTGATCATTAATGGGCATTGAAGAGGGCAAGTGATGCACTAACATGAATTAAAGAGTGATCATTCATTGCTTTTCAGCTAATGGAAACAGAAGTCGTCTGGCGTTATACCAGATTCAGCAACGATTTCGTTGTATAAACAATAAGAATATTGACAAAAAGTCAAACATCACGAAAGAAACTATCATTTCTCTTTAGTCGTATGATACACTGCACTATCAACTTTTCACTGGTGTTGTATTGAGTTCGTTGATTGTGTGGGATTAGCGGGTGGTAATAGTGGTGATATGTGTGTGTGTGTGTGTGTGTGTGCGCGTGCGTGCGTGCGTGCGTGCGTGCGTGCGTGCGTGCGTGCGTGTGTGTGTGTGTGTGGGGTGTGTGTGTGTGTGAGAGAGAGAGAGAGAGAGAGAGAGAGAGAGAGAGAGAGAGAGAGAGGAGAGGAGAAGTGAGAGAGAGGGGAGAGCATATTTACATTGTGATTGATGGAGGTGGTGACGTGATGTGAACATATGTGTGTATATGTTATTGTGTTTGAGTTCGTGTATGTATGTATGACTGACGATTTTTATTTTCATTTTTTGAATTTCGTTTGGGTGGGGGTCGATATTTGTCACTGTGGTTTGTACCTATCAGTACACCATACTTTGTTCCACACGAGGACCTGATGGTGGAAGGATAAAGAACAAGAAAAGAGAGAGAAAAACCCGCAGAGAATACAGGAAGGAGAACGGTGTTTGTCTATCTTTCGATCGTGCTATCTATCTACCAGTCTGTCTGTTTGTCTGCGTACCTGACTGCCTGACTGCCTGACTGCCTGCCTGTCTCTCTATCTATCTATCTATCTATCTATCTATCTATCTATCTATATCTATCTATCTATCTATCTATCTAATCATCTGTCTATCTATCTGTCTATCTGTCTATCTATCTATCTATCTATATATCCATCTATCTATCTATCTATCTATCTGTCTATCTGTCTATCTGTCTATCTTTATATCTGTCTGTCTATCTGTCTATCTATCTATCTATCTATCTATCTATCTATCTATCTATCTACCTATCTATCTATCTGTCTATCTATCTGTCTATCTACCTATCTGTCTATATGTCTGTCTATCTGTCTATCTATCTATCTATCTATCTATCTATCTGTCTGTCTGTCTGTCTGTCTGTCTGTCTGTCTGTCTATCTATCTATCTGTCTGTCTGTCTATCTATCTATCTATCTATCTATCCTAACCCTTCTCTCCCATCCCCCACACCCTTTCGCCCCGTCCTCTCCTCCGTCTCCATCCCCGACCCCTTCCTCTCCATCAACCCCATCGCACCCTTCACCCCTCCCTTCTTTCTCCCATCCCTCTTCACCTGTCTGACACTCCCTCTTCCATCCGCACCA
>CM031608.1:95185488-95187988 GCA_018398815.1 Conus ventricosus | reverse complement strand
TGCCCCAGGGGTTTGAAAACCTCCGAAGTGACGGGGAGGGGACCTCACTGAAGTGCGGGGGTTGGCCCTCCCAAAAGTGCCGGGGGGTTTGCTCACTGAAAAAGGGAAATTGCCCTCACTGAAGTGCAGGGGATGGTGACCTCACGGGAAGGGGGGGGTGGTGACCTCCTGAAGTGACATAGGGTGACTCACTAAAGGACGGGGGTTAAGACCTCCCTGAAGTAAGGGAATGGGACCTCACTGAAGTTCGGGGGGTGAAGACCTCACAAAGTGACAGGGGATGGAACCCCTCACAGTGTGCCCCAGGGGAATTTGACTCTAAATGAGGGGGAGGGTAAACCCACTAAGTGAAGGTTGGTGACCTCACGAAGTACAGGGTTGGGCCTCACTAAAGGCAGGGGTTTAAACCTACTGAAGTGCGGGGGATGGGCCTATGAATGCGGGGGAAATTTGACCTCACTGAAGGACGGGGAGGTGACCCATGAAGTACGGTATGGTGACCTCACTAAAAGTCGGGGGTTGAAAACCTCACTGAAGGACGGGGGTGGCCCTCATGAGTGCGGGGTTGAAGACTCATGAATGACGGGGTGGTGACCTCCTGAAGTGCCGGGTGATGGTGAACCTCACTGAAGGTAAGGGTTGAAGACCCCTAAAAGGACAGGGGGATGGTACCCTGAAGTGACAGGGTGGGGCCCCCTCATAAGTGGGGGGGGTTGTCCCCCCTTTAATTTCAGTGATGGTAAATTTTTCGAAGGTGGGGGTTTAAAACCCCTCACTAAAGTGACGGTATGGTGCCTCCCGAAGTAAAAGGGTGAGGGTGACCTCCTGAAGTGACGTGATGGTGACCCATGAATGGGGGGTTGAAGCCTCACTGAAGTGACGGGGGTTGGTGCCCCTCACTGAATCAGGGGTTAAAGCCTAGAAGTGCAGGTGCTGGTGGAAATACTGAAGTGACAGGGTGGTCCCCACTAAAGGGAATTTTTGGGGAAACCTCATGAAGTGAAGGGAGGGTGCCCTCACTGATGGGGGGTTAAGACCTCACTGAAGTGGGGGGGTTTGGACTCACGAAGTGCGGGTGATGGTGACCCACAAAGTCGGGTTAACCCATGAAGTGACGGGTTTTTGGGGACTCACAAAGTGACGGGTGATGGTGACCTCATGAAGTGAAGGTGAGGGTTTACCCCCTGAATGAAGGGTTGAAGCCCTCACTAAAGTGAAGGTGGGGGCCCTCCTGAAGTGCGGGGTTTTTGGCCTTTACTGAAGGGGCGGGGGTTGAAGCCCTCATAAAGGCAGGGGTTGAAGACCCAGGGCAGGGGGGGGGGTGTCTCATGAATGACGGGGGTTTTGGTGCCCCTCATTGAAGTGACGGGTGATGGTGCCTCCTAAAGTGCAGGGGTTGACCTCACTGAATGACGGGTTTTGGTAAAATCACTGAATGACAGGTTGGTGACTAAAACTTAAAAACAGGTGTGGTGACTATGAAGTGCGGGGTTAAGACCTCATGAATGCAGGGTGGTGACCTCACGGTGACAGGGATGGTGACCCCCTGAAGGACGGGGTTAAAACCCCCAGAATGACGGGAGGTGCCTCCGAAGGGGGGGGTTGGTCTCACGAAGTGGCAGGGGTAAAACCTCATAAAGTGTGGGGTTGATGCCCCCTAAGTCGGGGGTGGGCCCTACTAAGTGACGGGTTGGTGACTCACTGAATGACGGGTTGGGACCTCACTGAAGTGAGGGTGACCCCCTGAAGTGCGGGGGTTTGGTGACCTCAAAAGGAAAGGGTTGGTACTTTGAAGGAAGGTATGATGACCTACTGACCGGCGGGGGTTGGGCCCCTCAAAAAGGACAGGGGTTGGGACTCCTAATAAGGGTTGTTTGTACCTTTTAAAGTTCCTGAAGACCTCAGAAGTGACTTTTTCCCTCTACGGTATTTCCCTATTTCTTTCCTCCTTCCCCTTTTTCCTCCTTTTTCCTCCTTCTTCCTCCGGTCTTTCTCTTTCCCCCCCCATTTTTCCTCACTTTAATACATCTTTCCCCCCTTTTCTTTGGGACCTCATAATTCTTTACCTCCTTACTTCCCATTAAATCTTAAACTTTTTCCTTTAACCCTTCTTTCCCTTATTTTCTTCTTCTTCTTCGGGTTTTACTTCCTGGGCTCCTTTCTTTTTTTTTCCCCTCTTTCTCCTCAATCTTTCTTTTTTCCTTTCCCTTTTCTTTCTCTCTCTCTTCTTCTCTCTTCTTCTCTCTCTTCTCTCTCTCTCTCTCTCTCTCTCTCTCTCACTCTTTTCCCCCTTCTTCTCTCTTTTTTTTTAAGGGGAAAGGATCTTGCAGAAATTGCTGTCGTTTTTTATTCTTTTTTTTTTTCAAAATTCAACTTTAATTCCTTATTTCTTTTAAAGGGGGCGCTCAGTAAAAATAGTAGGGCGGGCGCCGCGCGCGAGCGCATTGTGTGTGTGTGTGTGTGTGTGGTTGTGGTGTGTGGTGTTGTTTTTGGGTGTGTG
>CM031608.1:95167988-95177988 GCA_018398815.1 Conus ventricosus | reverse complement strand
AGATGGATGGATGGATAGAGAGATGGATGGATGGATGGATAGAAAGATGGATGGATGGATGGATAAAGAGATGGATGGATGGATGGATGGATAGAGAGATGCATGGATGGATGGATAAAGAGATGGATGGATGGATGGATGGATGGATGGATGGATGGATGGATGGATAGAGAGATGCATGGATGGATGGATAGAGAGATGGATGGATGGATGGATTAAGAGATGGATGGATGGATAGAGAGATGGATGGATGGATGGATGGATGGATGGATAGAGAGATGCATGGATGGATGGATAGAGAGATGGAGGGATGGATGGATAAAGAGATGGATGGATGGATGGATCGAGAGATGGATGGATAGAGAGATGGATGGATGGATGGATAGAGAGATGGATGGATGGATAAAGAGATGGATGGATGGATGATAGAGAGATGGATGGATGATAAAGAAAAGGATGGATGGATGGATAGAGAGATGGATAGATGAATGGATAGAGAGATCGATGGATAGAGAGATGGATGGATGAATGGATAGAGAGATGGATGGATAGATGGATAGAGAGATGGATGGATGGATGGATAAAGAGATGGATGGATGGAGGGGAAACACTCTTTTTGATGCTAAATGTTCAAAACCACTCCATTCAGTCTAAAGGTTTGTTGTAGAGGTCTTCACTATTTGATTTTTTTTACCTTAAGATTGCTGACTTTTTTCCAGTTAGTTTTACACACACACAGTCAGAAGATATTTGGCATGACATATTGATAACATTTTTTGAAAGGGTCGGAAGTAGGACAAAAATAGTTAAGAATGACAAGGTTGATTTTCCTTTTTTTTCCATGAGGAGGCCTTGTTTCTCTCCATAGATTTCGATAAATGGCCGAGTTTTTTTTTAAATTTTCATGTGTGTGTGTGTGTGTGTGTGTGTGTGTGTGTGTGTGTGTGTGTGTGTGTGTGTGTGTGTGTGTGTGTGTGTGTGTGGTGTGTGTGTGTGTGTGTGCATGCGCCCGCGGGCACATGCGTGTGTATATATGTGTAAGTACGTGTTCGTATGCGTGCATGCGTGCGCGCGCATGCGTGCAAGCTTGCATCCGTACGTGCATATGTGTGTGTTGATGTGTGTGTGTGCGTGCGTGCGCGCGCGCGCATGTGTGTGTGTGTGTACTTTTTTCTGTGACAGTGTGTGCACCTAGCTCCGTGTTCCTACAACGTGCTGAAATTCATTGCTGACAGTTGACACACTGATCTCTGGTGTATTGGCCTGGTAATATCCTGTTGTGACATCGATTTGGCTACCGGCGGCATCTTGACCAATGCGTCTTTAGCGTTTCTTCAGGACACTGTCCGCTGTCCTCAGACCCCGACACGGCGCTGACCGCTGTGGAGGGAACGTGCAATAGCCCCTTGAAATGGAGGATAACATCAGATGGAACACCAGTGGAGGGAACAGGCAATAGCCCCTTGAAATGGAGGATAACATCAGATGGAACACCAGTGGAGGGAACAGGCAATAGCCCCCTGAAATGGAGGATAACATCAGATGGAACACCAGTGGAGGGAACGTGCAATAGCCCCTTGAAATGGAGGATAACATCAGATGGAACACCAGTGGAGGGAACATGCAATAGCCCCTTGAAATGGAGGATAACATCAGATGGAACACCAGTGGAGGGAACAGGCAATAGCCCCTTGAAATGGAGGATAACATCAGATGGAACACAAGTGGAGGGAACAGGCAATAGCCCCTTGAAATGGAGGATAACATCAGATGGAACACCAGTGGAGGGAACATGCAATAGCCCCTTGAAAAGGAGGATAACATCAGATGGAACACCAGTGGAGGGAACAGGCAATAGCCCCTTGAAATGGAGGATAACATCAGATGGAACACCAGTGGAGGAAACAGGCAATAGCCCCTTGAAATGGAGGATAACATCAGATGGAACACCAGTGGAGGGAACAGGCAATAGCCCCTTGAAATGGAGGATAACATCAGATGGAACACCAGTGGAGGGAACAGACAATAGCCCCTTGAAATGGAGGATAACATCAGATGGAACACCAGTGGAGGGAACAGGCAATAGCCCCTTGAAATGGAGGATAACATCAGATGGAACACCAGTGGAGGGAACAGGCAATAGCCCCTTGAAATGGAGGATAACATCAGATGGAACACCAGTGGAGGGAACATGCAATAGCCCCTTGAAATGGAGGATAACATCAGATGGAACACCAGTGGAGGGAACATGCAATAGCCCCTTGAAATGGAGGATAACATCAGATGGAACACCAGTGGAGGGAACATGCAATAGCCCCTTGAAATGGAGGATAACATCAGATGGAACACCAGTGGAGGGAACATGCAATAGCCCCTTGAAATGGAGGATAACATCAGATGGAACACCAGTGGAGGGAACATGCAATAGCCCCTTGAAATGGAGGGATAACATCAGATGGAACACCAGTGGAGGGAACATGCAATAGCCCCTTGAAATGGAGGATAACATCAGATGGAACACCAGTGGAGGGAACAGGCAATAGCCCCTTGAAATGGAGGATAACATCAGATTGAACACCAGTGGCGGAAACATGCAATAGCCCCTTGAAATGGAGGATAACATCAGATGAAACACCAGTGGAGGGAACATGCAATAACCCCTTGAAATGGAGGAATAACATCAGATGGAACACCAGTGGCGGAAACATGCAATAGCCCCTTGAAATGGAGGATAACATCAGATGGAACACCAGTGGAGGGAACATGCAATAGCCCCTTAAAATGGAGGGATAACATCAGATGGAACACCAGTGGCGGAAACATGCAATAGCCCCTTGAAATGGAGTGATAACATCAGATGAAACACCAGTGGAGGGAACAGGCAATAGCCCCTTGAAATGGAGGATAACATCAGATGGAACACCAGTGGCGGAAACATGCAATAGCCCCTTGAAATGGAGGATAACATCAGATGAAACACCAGTGGAGGGAACATGCAATAGCCCCTTGAAATGGAGGGATACATCAGATTGAACACCAGTGGAGGGAACAGGCAATAGCCCCTTGAAATGGAGGATAACATCAGATGGAACACCAGTGGCGGAAACAGGCAATAGCCCCTTGAAATGGAGGATAACATCAGATGGAACACCAGTGGAGGGAACATGCAATAGCCCCTTGAAATGGAGGGATACATCAGATTGAACACCAGTGGAGGGAACATGCAATAGCCCCTTGAAATGGAGGGATACATCAGATTGAACACCAGTGGAGGGAACAGGCAATAGCCCTTTGAAATGGAGGGATAACATCAAATTGAGCAGATTCTTGATGCATATAAACACACACACACATACAGAGAGAGAGAACGGAGGGGAGGGGGGGGAGCGAGAGACAGAGAAAGGCGAGGAAGGGAGAGAGAAAGAGATAGAGTGAGAGAAAGAGAGAGCGAGACGGAGAGAGAGAGAGAGAGGAGAGAGAGAGAGAGAGAGAGAGAGAGAGAGAGAGAGACAGACAGAGAGAGACAGAGAGAGAGAGAGAGAGAGAGAGGAGAGAGAGAGAAGAGAGAGAGAGAGAGAGAGAGAGAGAGAGAGACTTAAAAAGTGAGTATTGAATAACTTTAAAGTAGACTTAAAGAAGAACTATTGAGTATAACGTGTGGGGAAAATAATCCCCGAATATCTCTGAGTATTAATAAAAAGCAGTATGTCAGCGTCATGAAACAACATCTCCCTGACACTTCAATAGCCTCCCTTGGAAAACACGATTTTCTTACTTTTAATCTAATTAACTAATTAACTTTCAGTTGGCTAGAAGCAGCAGCCCGTTGTGAGCTGTTTAGCTGTGTGTGCAGACTACAATAGTCTCTGACATCAAAATCACAACAGTGAGCTTTTTAGCTGTGTGGGCAGACCTACAATAGTCTGTTCAGCTGTGTGTGCAGACCTACAATAGTCTGTTTTGCTGGTGTGTGCAGACCTACCATAGTCTGTTCAGCTGTGTGTGCAGACATACAATAGTCTGTTTAGCTGTGTTTTGTAGACCTACAATAGTCTTTTTTAGCTGTGTGTGCAGACCTACAATAGTCTGTTGAGCTGTGTGTGCAGGCCTACAATAGTCTGTTGAGCTGTGTGTGCAGGCCTACAATAGTCTGTTAAGCTGTGTGTGCAGGCCTACAATAGTCTGTTAAGCTGTGTGTGCGGGCCCTACAATAGTCTGTTAAAATTTGTTAAAACTTTTTTGGCCGCAAACGCTCATATGCGCTGTTCTAAAATACACCTGTTTCCACCGGAACGGAATATATCGCCGCTAGGCGATCTTTCCGTCTCAACGAAACCCGCGGATATATGTTGATGCGTAATGATGGTGACCCTGTCAGCACGCTGATAAGCAAGTGTAAACAGACGTGATAGCTGATCCCCAAGCCCCAGCTAACGGGGCCTGGTCCATGTCAGGACGTGTAGTTAACCCCTGATCCCGTTCAAGTTGTTTAGATTAGCACCACACGTGCGCGGCCACACACACACACACACCCCACACACACACACCCCACACACACACACACACACACACACACACAACACACACACACACACACACGTGCGCGTGCGCACACACACACACACACACACACACACACACACACACACCACACACACACACACACACACACACACACACACACACACACACACACACACACACACACATACACACACCGTGCACGTGCGCGTGCGCACACACACACACACACACACGTGCGCGCGCGCACACACACACACACACACACACACACACACACACACACACACCACACACACACCCACACACCACACACACACACACACACACACACACACACACACACACACACACCACACACACAAAACACACACACACACACACACACCAACATACACACACACACCACACACACACCACACACACACACACACACACACCACACACCCCACACACCACACACACACACACACACACACACACACACACACACACACACACACACACACACTGCCGTCTGCAACAGTAGCTGAGCAGCTTTCCTCTTCCGTCGAAGGGAAGGAACCGCTGCAGCCGTCCTACGGCCGGAATTGCTGTGTGTGCAGACCTACAATAGTCTGTTGAGCTGTGTGTGCAGGCCTACAATAGTCTGTTGAGCTGTGTGTGCAGACCTACACTAGTCTGTTTAGCTGTGTGTGCAGGCCTACAATAGTCTGTTAAAGCTGTGTGTGCAGGCCTACAATAGTCTGTTGAGCTGTGTGTGCAGACCTACAATAGTCTGTTGAGCTGTGTGTGCAGGCCTACAATAGTCGGGTTGAGCTGTGTGTGCAGGGCTACAATAGTCTGTTGAGCTGTGTGTGCAGACCTACAATAGTCTGTTGAGCTGTGTGTGCAGGCCTACAATAGTGTGTTGAGCTGTGTGGCAGGCCTACAATAGTCTGTTAAGCTAGTGTGCAGGCCTACAATAGTCTGTTAAGCTGTGTGTGCAAGCCTACACTAGTCTGTTTAGCTGTGTGTGCAGGCCTACAATAGTCTGTTAAGCTGTGTGTGCAGGCCTACAATAGTCTGTTGAGCTGTGTGTGCAGGCCTACAATAGTGTGTTGAGCTGTGTGTGCAGGCCTACAATAGTCTGTTTAGCTGTGTGTGCGGGCCTACAATAGTCTGTTTTGCTGTGTGTGCAGGCCTACACTAGTCTGTTTTGCTGTGTGTGCAGGCCTACACTAGTCTGTTGAGCTGTGTGTGCAGGCCTACAATAGTCTGTTTTGCTGTGTGTGCAGGCCTACAATAGTCTGTTGAGCTGTGTGCAGACCTACAATAGTCTGTTGAGCTGTGTGTGCAGACCTACAATAGTCTGTTGAGCTGTGTGTAAAAGCCTACAATAGTCTGTTTAGCTGTGTGTAAAACCCTACAATAGTCTGTTTAGCTGTGTGTAAAAGCTACAATAGTCTGTTTAGCTGGTGTTGTAAAAGCCTACAATAGTCTGTTTAGCTGTGTGTGCAGGCCTACAATAGTCTGTTGAGCTGTGTGTGCAGACCTACAATAGTCTGTTGAGCTGTGTGTAAAAGCCTACAATAGTCTGTTTAGCTGTGTGTAAAGCCTACAATAGTCTCTGACATCACGATCACGACATCAGCCAACAAAAGAATAGAGAGCTCAAAAGCATCAAATGACAGCAAAGCACCATGTCTTCCATTTTTCTATTACATTCATTGCCAGACGGCAATAAACAGAGAAAATAAAACTGGCCCGCATGCCTCACCTTGTTTAACTCCACTGTACAATTAATGGACTGCATGCCTCACCTTGTTTAACTCCACCTGTACAATTGATGGACTGCATGCCTCACCTTGTTTAACTCCACTTGTACAATTAATGGACTGCATGCATCACCTTGATTAAATCCACTTGTACAATTATTTGACTGCATGCCTCACCTTGTTTAACTCCCTTGTACAATTAATGGACTGCATGCATCACCGTGTTTACTCCACTTGTAAAATTTAAATGGACTGCATGCATCACCTTGATTAACTCCACTTGTACAATTAATGGACTGCGTGCCTCACCTTGTTTAACCCCACCTGTACAATTAATGGACTGCATGCATCACCTTGTTTAACTCCACTTGTACAATTAATTAACTGCATGCGTCACCTTGTTTACTCCACTTGTACAATTAATGGACGCATGCCTCACCTTGTTAAACTCCACCTGTACAATTAATGGACTGTATGTATCACCTTGTTTAACTCCACTTGTACAATTAATTAACTGCATGCGTCACCTTGTTAAACTCCACTGTACAATTGATGGACTGCATGTATCCCCTTGTTTAACTCCACCTGTACAATTAATGGACTCCCATGTTCACCTTGTTTAACTCCACCTGTACAATTAATGGACTGCATGCATCACCTTGATTAACTCCACTTGTACAATTGATTGTAGTGTGTCAAAGTAGCACCGCAGCGAACTCTAGCTCTTACAACGTCATACATGCTTTTATACATCTGTTACAACGTCATGCATGCTTCTTATACATCTGTTACAAACGTCATGCATGCTTCTTATACATCTGTTACAACGTCATACATGCTTCTTCTGCATCTCTTACAACGTCATACATGCTTCTTCTGCATCTCTTCAACGTCATACATGCTTCTTCTGCATCTCTTACAACGTCATACATGCTTCTTATACATCTCTTACAACGTCAAACATGCTTCTTCTGCATCTCTTACAACGTCAAACATGCTCTTCTGCATCTCTTACAACGTCAAACATGCTTCTTCTGCATCTCTTACAACGTCAAACATGCTTCTTCTGCATCTCTTACAACGTCAAACATGCTTCTTATACATCTGTTACAACGTCATACATGCTTCTTCTGCATCTGTTACAACGTCATACATGCTTCTTATACATCTGTTACAACGTCATACATGCTTCTTATACATCTGTTACAACGTCATACATGCTTCTTCTGCATCTCTTACAACGTCATACATGCTTCATTAACATCTGTTACGTCATACATGCTTCTTATACATCTGTTACAACGTCATGCATGCTTCTTATACATCTGTTACAACGTCATACATGCTTCTTATACATCTGTTACAACGTCATTCATGCTTCTTCTGCATCTCTTACAACGTCATACATGCTTCTTATACACCTGTTACAACGTCATACATGCTTCTTATACATCTGTTACAACGTCATGCATGCTTCTTATACATCTGTTACAACGTCATTCATGCTTCTTATACATCTCTTACAACGTCATACATGCTTCTTATACATCTGTAGAGTTTATCTTTAATACCATTCTTTTAAAAATCAGAATTAACCAAGACGATTTGTGTTCAAATAATCAAAACCTTTTTTTCAAAATCTATGAAAGCGATATACAAATTTTCAATCGTACAAGAGTGAACATGTGGTCGACAGTTGAATAATATTTTTCAAACCGGCTTGATAATTACCTGAGGTTGTTCTCCTCTATCCACTCTGGTAATCTATTGTTCATGATAATCCCACACAGCTTACTACATACATTGCAATTGTCGGGATTATTGGCATCACCCTTCTTAAAAAACAGGCAAAATTATCGATTCAGTCCAGCTGTCCGGATAGATACCATCATCAAAACGTGTATCAATCACGTTTAGAAGAAAAATCCATGGCGTGTTCAGAAGAGGTTTTAAAAGAATCGCCAGTAAATCGCCTGGACCAGATGCTTTGTGGTTTTTCACCTTTTTAAATGCTCACAATATTTCTTCTTTAGCAATAGATCGGTTCATGTAACTATCAGGATTATCAATAATGATGTCACTAATCTGCTCAATTTCAATATTAGACTGTCATAAAGCATGAAATATTTTAACCATCACCAACTGTAATGTATTTAGTATAACTTGGAGGATACGTGTGTGTGTGTGTGGTGTGTGTGTGGTGTGTGTGTGTGTGTGTGTGTGTGTGTGTGTGTGTGTTGTGTGTGTGTGTGTGTGTGTGTGTGTGTGTGTGTGTGTGTGTGTGTGTGGTGTGTGTGTGTGATAAATCCAAGAGGTTAACTCAGTTCAACCGTATAGATAAACGAAACCTGTAATGGACTCTGCACAAAATGGCTTGATGCCACAGACCTACTTGTCAACGGTCTACTTCTTCTACTTCTGCTTCTTGATTTTCGTTTCCTCCTCCTTCTCCTCTTCCTCCTCCCCTTCCCCACTCTCTCTCTCTCTCTCTCTCTCTCTCTCTCTCTCTCTCTCTCTCTCTCTCTCTTCTCTCTCCTTAAGGTTTCTTTTGTTCTCTCACCATCTGCTGGAAACTATATATCACTTCTTTGGCCAGTTCCTCATTATCCCAGCTGTCGATGAGCCATCGGCCTCACGCTCAGCACTTTCTTGCCTCTGTCTCTTTATTTCCTTTGTGAGCCCGCTGTCTGTCTGTCTGTCTGTCTGTCTATCTGTCGTGTCTGTCTTCTCTCTCTCTCTCTCTCTCTCTCTCTCTCTTCACTCTCTCTCTCTCTCTCTCTCTCTCTCTCTCTCTCTCTCTCTCTCTCTCCTCTCACCACTTCTCCCCCTTAAGATTTCTTTTTTCGCTCCATCTGCTGGAAACCATATATCACTTCTTCGGCCAGTTCCCAATCGTTGATAAGCCATCTGTCTCTCCTCTCGTCTCAATTTCCTTTGTGTGTCTGTTGTCTGTCTGTCTGTCTGTCTGTCTGTCTGTCTGTCTGTCTCTGTCTGTCTGTCTGTCTGTCTGTCTGTCTCTCTTGCGATCAGGAGGGATAGCTTGCTTAGTTAGTAACAAACTAGCTCCCTTTCCTAAATCTATTGATGTGTCTTGTTCCAACTTCTGTATATTTTGTCTGGTGAAAAGCTGTTTGGAATGGGTAGGGATGTTAGAACATCGTGCATATGTTCCACCAGTCTTCTCCTTGTTATATCTCATGCCGACTTTGATAGTGGAATTGCATGCTTGAAGAATGTTTAAAGGATTAAATGAAATAATATTTCTGATGATCAATACCATAGTCACGCTCTTAGCTTTAATCATAGTTCTGAAGGTAGTATTATGAATATATAATCATTGAGCACTTTTACTGAATGTGTTCGCCGTTTTAGATGTGTGTATTTCAATGGACTTTGAAGGTCGCTGTACATTTATATCTGTTTACGGATGCCGCGTCAATGATTATTTCATTCTTTGAAACGAACTTCTCTCTTTGTGTATGATTCATGTGAATTAGATGTGTTGGAAAACATATGATCTGACCATCCATCAGTATCGTTACGAATTGTGTTTCCAGATGAAAATATTGTCGATACCAGCACACAAAAGTTAATTTTGTATTGGAGAGATGTATGTGGAATGATAAGTAATAAGTATGCCAGCCTCTTTTACAGTACTACGTGTTGTGAAGATGTTTGTACAAAATCGATATTGCACAAAGTTTGGTAGATGTTAGTGTGAA
>CM031608.1:95159634-95164634 GCA_018398815.1 Conus ventricosus | reverse complement strand
GATAAAGTCTACTTCCAGCTCTTAGCCGATTCACTTTATATGCTCTTTCCCGGCTTTCGTTGAAATGTCCAATGTTGGTCGCTTTTGACGACCCAGATCCAAACACGAAACACCTTAGCTTTTTTATGTTTTCCCCTTCTTCTTGTTCTTTTTCTCCACAAGTGTAACTCACCAATCAGTGCAACAAGTCTCTAACCAAGTCTAAGGTTGATTAACTGATGAAAAGCAGAGCTGCAAGGCAAAGGTTAGCCCTGGTGAACCCAACACTAGGTTAGCCCTGGTGACCCCAAACACTAGGTTAGCCCTGGTGACCCCCAACACTAGGTTAGCCCTGGTGAACCCCAACACTAGGTTAGCCCTGGTGAACCCAACACTAGGTTAGCCCTGGTGACCCCAAACACTAGGTTAGCCCTGGTGAACACCAACACTAGGTTAGCCCTGGTGACCCCCAACACTAGGTTAGCCCTGGTGACCCCCAACACTAGGTTAGCCCTGGTGACCCCAAACACTAGGTTAGCCCTGGTGAACCCCAACACTAGGTTAGCCCTGGTGAACCCAACACTAGGTTAGCCCTGGTGAACCCCAACACTAGGTTAGCCCTGGTGAACCCCAACACTAGGTTAGCCCTGGTGAACCCCAACACTATGTTATCCCTGGTGAACCCCAACACTAGGTTAGCCCTGGTGAACCCAACACTAGGTTAGCCCTGGTGAACCCCAACACTAGGTTAGCCCTGGTGAACCCCAACACTAGGTAATAATCAAACCGACCCAGAAAGCCAACAGCCAACCTTGTACATTGTACCAACAGCCAACCTTGTTGTACACTGTACCAACAGCCAACCTTGATGTCCACTGTACCAACAGCCAACGTTGTTGTCCACTGTACCAACAGCCAACGTTGTTGTACACTGTACCAACAGCCAACGT
The DNA here is from genome assembly GCA_018398815.1 of Conus ventricosus. Lineage (NCBI taxonomy): Eukaryota > Metazoa > Mollusca > Gastropoda > Neogastropoda > Conidae > Conus > Conus ventricosus. The sequence continues at coordinate 95,163,705 of CM031608.1, read as the reverse complement.
TGTTGTCCACTGTGCCAACAGCCAACGTTGTTGTACACTGTACCAACAGCCAACGTTGTTGTCCACTGTGCCAACAGCCAACGTTGTTGTCCACTGTACCAACAGCCAACCTTGTTGGACGCTATACCAACAGCCAACGTTGTTGTCCACTGTACCAACAGCGAACGTTGTTGTCCACTGTACCAACAGCCAACGTTGTTGTCCACTGTACCAACAGCCAACCTTGTTGTACACTGTACAAACAGCCAACCTTGTTGTACACTGTACAAACAGCCAACGTTGTTGTACACTATACCAACAACCAGCCTTGTTGTACACTGTACAAACAGCCAACGTTGTTGTACACTGTACCAACAGCCAGCCTTGTTGTACACTGTACAAACAGCCAACGTTGTTGTACACTGTACCAACAGCCAACATTGTTGTACACTGTGCCAACAGCCAACCTTGTTGTACACTGTACCAACAGCCAACCTTGTTGTACATTGTACCAACAGCCAACCTTGTTGTACATTGTACCAACAGCCAGCCTTGTTGTACATTGCACCAACAGCCAGCCTTGTTGTACATTGCACCAACAGCCAGCCTTGTTGTACACTGTACCAACAGCCAGCCTTGTTGTACATTGTACCAACAGCCAGCCTTGTTGTACATTGTACCAACAGCCAGCCTTGTTGTACATTGTACCAACAGCCAGCCTTGGTGTACATTGCACCAACAGCCAGCCTTGTTGTGCATTGCACCAACAGCCAGCCTTGGTGTACACTGTACAAACAGCCAGCCTTGTCGTACATTGTATCATTGTACCAACAGCCAGCCTTGTTGTACATTGTACCAAAAGCCAGCCTTGTTGTACATTGTACCAACAGCCAGCCTTGTTGTACATTGTACCAACAGCTAGCCTTGTTGTACACTGTACCAACAGCCAACCTTGTTGTACACTGTACCAACAGCCAACCCTTGTTGTACACTGTACCAACAGCCAACCTTGTTGTACACTGTACCAACAGCCACGCTTCTCCTTCTTCATCACAGCAGCGTGTTGCATGCAGGGACCAGGCTATAGTCCAAGACCGACAGCCGTATAGTGTACATTTGCATTGTAGACTTTGGAACTGGAAATGAATAGTCTGGGCTTTTCTTTTGTTCGTCTTTCAACAGTTCTGTCTGTCTGTCTAACTCCTTCAGCCCCCTCCCTTTCCTTCTGTCTCTGTGTTTGTGTCTGTCTGTCTGCCTCTCTCTCTCTATCTCACACACACACACACACACACACACACACACACACACACACACACACACACACACACACACACACACACACACACACACACACACACACACACACGCATGCATGCATGCACTCACACAATCACACACGGAGACACACACACAGACACACACTTGGACATACTCTCCCCCTCTCCCACTCTCAATTTTTTTTCCTGTTCATCTGCTCGTCAATTTGCTTTTCGCTCCCCTCCACCCCAACCACTGTGCCTCAGGCACGAATGAACGAGCGAACAACGAGGGAAGACCGGTAGATTTCACTGTAGAAAAATACATCTTTCAGTTCCTTTCTTCCATTTTCCCCTCTTTTGCGTGCATGAACTACGCATGGTTGTGTGCATTTGTATCCGTAGGCACACACAGCGCATGTACGAATGCTTGTGATTGAGTGTAAAACTGTCACAGGCATGGTGTGAGTGAGTGTAAAACTGTCAGAGGCATGGTGTGCGAGAGTGTAAAACTGTCAGTGGTCATGGTGTGAGAGAGTGTAAACCTTTCAGTAGCCATGATGTGAGTGAGTGTAAACTGTCAGTGACCATGGTGTGAGTGAGTGTAAAACTGTCAGTGGCCATGGTGTGAGTGAGTGTAAAACTATCAGAGGAATGGTGTGAGTGAGTGTAAAACTGTCAGTGGCCATGGTGTGAGTGAGTGTAAAACTGTCAGTGGCATGTGTGAGTGAGTGTAAAACTGTCAGTGGCCATAGTGTGAGTGAGTGTAAAACTGTCAGTGCCCATGGTGTGAGTGAGTGTAAACTGTCAGTGGCCATGGTGTGAGCGAGTGTAAAACTGTCAGTGGCCATGGTGTGAGTGAGTGTAAAACTGTCAGTGGCCATGGTGTGAGTGAGTGTAAAACTGTCGGTGGCCATGGTGTGAGTGAGTGTAAAACTGTCAGTGGCCATGGTGTAAGTGAGTGTAAAACTGTCAGTGGCCATGGTGTGAATGAGTGTAAAACTGTCAGTGGCCATGGTGTGAGTGAGTGTAAAACTGTCAGTGGCCATGGTGTGAGTGAGTGTAAAACTGTCAGTGGCCATGGTGTGAGTGAGTGTAAAGCTGTCAGTGGCCATGGTGTGAGTGAGTGTAAAGCTGTCAGTGGCCATGGTGTAAGTGAGTGTAAAACTGTCAGTGGCCATGGTGTGAATGAGTGTAAAACTGTCAGTGGCCATGGTGTGAATGAGTGTAAAACTGTCAGTGGCCATGGTGTGAGTGAGTGTAAAACTGTCAGTGGCCATGGTGTGAGTGAGTGTAAAACTGTCAGTGGCCATGGTGTGAGTGAGTGTAAAGCTGTCAGTGGCCATGGTGTGAGTGAGTGTAAAGCTGTCAGTGGCCATGGTGTGAGTGAGCGTAAAACTGTCAGTGGCCATGGTGTCAGTGAGTGTAAAACTGTCAGTGGCCATGGTGTGAATGAGTGTAAAACTGTCAGTGGCCATGGTGTGAGTGAGTGTAAAACTGTCAGTGGCCATGGTGTCAGTGAGTGTAAAACTGTCAGTGGCCATGGTGTGAATGAGTGTAAAACTGTCAGTGGCCATGGTGTGAGTGAGTGTAAAACTGTCAGTGGCCATGGTGTGAGTGAGTGTAAAACTGTCAGTGGCCATGGTGTGAGTGAGTGTAAAGCTGTCAGTGGCCATGGGGTGTTTACTGGCAAGACAACCGAAGAACCTTCTCTCCTTTGCTGAAGATGACCTCTTTTGCTGGGATGACCTTTCTCAGTCAGTTGCCGCTGCTTGACTTGTGGTGTCACTAGTTCCATTGGTCAGGAACAAACTGTCACTAGCTCCATTGGTCTGGAACAAACTGTCACTAATTCCATTGGTCTGGAACAAACTGTCACTAATTCCATTGGTCAGGAACAAACTGTCACTAATTCCATTGGTCGGGAACAAACTGTCACTAGTTCCATTGGTCAGGAACAAACTATAACTAATTCCATTGGTCAGGAACAAACTGTCACTAATTCCATTGGTGAGGAACAGACTATCACTAATTCCATTGGTCAGGAACAAACTGTCACTAGTTCCATTGGTCAGGAACAAAGACGTAGAATCACACTGCCCAGGGGCAGAAGCAGAAGAAGAAAAAAAGCCTTCAGCTCCGAAAGGTCGCCCATGCAGATTCCGCTGTTGAGCATGCCGGGAAGGCGTGAAGTCTATGGCTCCAACTAGGTCAGTAGTCTAAAAAAAAACGGCTGCCTCAGATGTGGCGGATATTTTGCAGTGAGAGGAATAAGTAAGAAGAATTCTCTACGCTGAAATACTGTCTGATCAAAGACTGAGTTGAGCTGAAGATGACAGCGGAATGGCTGAGACTGTATTTATCTTTTCACCAATTTCTCTTTCTTTGAGGGCAAGAGGCACTTCTCGTTTCTCTTCCTGTTTCTCCGCTCGCACTTTCAATTAAAATGTCCTTGAGTGAGCTAAGGCCGAAAAATGAAAAGCATGAGTGATGCTCCTTGCTCCCTCTCCCCCTCCCCCTCACACACACGCGCACGCACACATAAACACACATACGTGCGCGCGCGCCCAAAACATACCTACGCACACACACACACACACACACACACACACACACACACACACACACACACACACACACACACACACACACACACACACACACACACACACACACACACACACACACACACCGAAATAACAACAACTTCAAAACCACCCTTCTTTTCTGTCTTCCCTCAATATCGGTTCTTTCCAGACAAGGCTTTTCTCAGGCCGTGCAACTTTGGTGTTGCTATGGAAGTTAATGTCGCATCCAAGCACCACATTTCTTACCT
>CM031608.1:95139634-95152134 GCA_018398815.1 Conus ventricosus | reverse complement strand
ACTTGATCAAACCCGATTGAACAAACCAACAATCTTCATTGATAAATTGCGCTGCTGTGCAGTTGTCTGCTCCCTGTCCTCGCTCAGTTGTTGTTGTTGTCGTACCCTGGCTAAAAGACTCCAGGGATCATCCGAACAGCCGAAGTATGTGAACACTATGGCACAAATGCATCAGCTGGGGATGAGAACATTACGTGTGTGACCGTTTTTGATTACCCCGCCACATGGGCAGCCACACTCCGACTTCGGGGGATTTGGGAGACTGATAATGTTATGCTCGGAGCTTGTCACGACTGAAGACAATCCCCACATAACTATGCAGAGCATAACAACATTTTGATGTAGCCTTGGTGTTCTGGCCTATGTCAATTGGTCTGACACAGCCTTAAGCCAAGGCGTCCTCGCTCAGTAAAAATGAGGTCCGCCATCGCTCCCCAAACCCCCACAGAATTGTTTTGGTGCATTGTTGACACGCCTTCAAACTCTTACAACATTGTTTAGGCGCATTTTTGACACGCCTTCAAACTTCTACACCATTGTTTAGGCACATTGTTGACAGGCCCCCAAACTCATACAACATTGTTTTGGTGCGTTGTTGACAGGCCGCCAAACTCATACAACATTGTTTTGGTGCATTGTTGACAGGGCCCCAAACTCATACAACATTGTTTTGGTGCATTGTTGACAGGCCCCCAAACTCATACAACATTGTTTTGGTGCATTGTTGACATGCCCTCAAACTCCCACAAAATTGTTTTGGTGCATTGTTGACAGGTCCTCAAACTCCCACAACATTGTCTTGATGCACTGTTGACACGCCCTCAAACTCCCATGACATTGTTTAGCCGCATTGTTGACAGGCCCCCAAACTCAAACAAAATTATTTTGGTGCATTATTGACAGGCTCTCGAGCTTCCACAACAGTGTTTTGGTGCATTGTTGACAGGTCCTCAAACTCGCATAACATTGTTTGAATGCATTGTTGACAGGCCCTCCAAATCCCACAGAATTGTTTTGGTGCATTGTTGACAGGCCCTCCAAATCCAACAGAATTGTTTTGGTGCATTGTTGACAGGCCTCCAACCCCCCACAGAATTGTTTTGGTGCATTGTTGACAGGCCCTCCAAATCCCACAGAATTGTTTTGGTGCATTGTTGACAGGCCTCCAACCCCCCACAGAATTCTTTTGGTGCATTGTTGACAGGCCTCCAACCCCCCACAGAATTCTTTTGGTGCATTGTTGACAGGCCCTCCAAATCCACAGAATTGTTTTGGTGCATTGTTGACAGGCCTCCAACCCCCCCCCCAGAATTGTTTTGGTGCATTGTTGACAGGCCTCCCCCACCCCCCCCCCCCCCCCCCCCCCCTCAGAATTCTTTTGGTGCATTGTTGACAGGCCTCCAAATCCCACAGAATTCTTTTGGTGCATTGTTGACAGGCCTCCAAATCCACAGAATTCTTTTGGTGCATTGTTGACAGGCCTCCAAATGCCACAGAATTGTTTTTGTGCATTGTTGACAGGCCTCCAAATCCCACAGATTTGTTTTGGTGCATTGTTGACAGGCCTCCAAATCCACAGAATTGTTTTGGTGCATTGTTGACAGGCCCTCCAAATCCCATAGAATTGTTTTGGTGCATTGTTGACAGGCCTCCAGCCCCCCACAGAATTGTTTTGGTGCATTGTTGACAGGCCCTCCAAATCCCACAGAATTGTTTTGGTGCATTGTTGACAGGCCCTCCAAATCCCACAGAATTGTTTTGGTGCATTGTTGACAGGCCTCCAACCCCCCACAGAATTCTTTTGGTGCATTGTTGACAGGCCCTCCAAATCCCACAGAATTCTTTTGGTGCATTGTTGACAGGCCCTCCAAATCCACAGAATTCTTTTGGTGCATTGTTGACAGGCCCTCCAAATCCCACAGAATTCTTTTGGTGCATTGTTGACAGGCCCAGTCTATTGGGAAAGAAAAGAACTCAACGACTAGTTTTATTTTTAGCTTACATGTGTCCACAATTGGGTTAAGAGTGTTAAAAATTTAGAAAAACCTTTTCTTATTCCATTGAACGTTTATCATTAGGGATGGTGTTCGGTATACAAAGGGTTTTTAACCTTTATTTTCTTACATGTTGATACCAATCTAACGTCAAGTTTCTGACTTTGCTGAAAGACTAACAATGTTGCGTGTTTAATTGCTGATATAAATGTGACACCACAGGGACTTCCTTTGAATAACAATGTTGCATTTCTAATTGCTGATATCTATGTTGCACCACAGTGACTTCCTTTGCCTAACAATGTTGCATTTCGAATTGCTGATATCTATGTTACACCACAGTGGCTTCCTTTTAAGGCCTGTCAATGTTGCATTTCTAATTGCTGATATCTATGTTACACCACAGGCACTTCCTTTTAAGGCCTGCCAGTGTTGCATTTCGAATTGCTGATATTTATGTTACACCACAGTGGCTTCCTTTTAAGGCCTGCCAGTGTTGCATTTCTAATTGCTGATATCTATGTTACACCACAGTGACTTCCTTTTAAGGCCTGACAATGTTGCGTTTCTAATGGCTGATACCTATGTGGCACACAGACACTTCCTTTTAAGGCGGTGGGTATGCTACAAATTGTACGGTCTTTACTCTCACGTCCACGGACAAACTCCGACCAAGGAGTACACTGTCGGTCTGTCCTCCCAAGTCGACCGGCTGTCCTCCCTCCCCCAACCCATCACTGTCACCACCAGCTCTTCTCCCCACCACATCCATCGCCCTCTCTTCCCCACTCTGACTTCGTACCATCTTTCTCTCTTCCACGGTGGACACACGCGTGGACACGCTAATATACGTTAATGATGTAGTCAGTGGCTCCACAGTCAGCCAGCAAGCAACTGCTGGAACAGGAAAGTCTAGCGCATGGTCAACACACGCAATGTAGTCTAGCGCATGGTCAACACACGCAATGTAGGCCACAAGCAGAGGGAGCAAATGCTGATTGGCTTCTCGGTCGTGATTTACCCTAATGTCTTCCGCGGTAGCCGGTGGTTCGACTGATTAATGAAGGCTGATGACTGTAGTTTGCAGAGACATCGCGTTTGAAAACGTGATGTGGGCACAAAAATCACCAGGCATAAAGACTAATAAAAATGGTAGCATTTATATATCGGATACATTTCTTCCACTCCCTCCACCTCTCTCTAACTTATGATTCGAACATAAATCACCAGATACAAAGACTCATCAAAATGATAGCATTTATATATTGGATACATTTCTTCCATCCCCCTCACCTCTCTGCAAGTTGTGATTCGAACAAAAATCATTAACCCGTCTCAATTTGTCATTAGTCTGAACGTTTGAATCTCTCTCTCTCTTCTCTCTCTCTCTCTCTCTCTCTCTCTCTCTCTCTCTCTCTCTCTCTCTCTCTCTCTCTCTCTCACACACACACACACCACACACACACACACACACACACACACACACACACAACACACACACACACACACACACACACACACACACACACACACATACACACACACACACACACACACACACACACACACACAAAACCGATGACATGTAGCGATGAAAAAGACATGACGAAAAAGAAGACAGGTGTCATGTGATCAAAAAGAAGACAGGTGTCATGTGATCAAAAGAAGACAAGTGTCATGTGATCAAAAAGAAGACAGGTGTCATGTGATAAAAAAGAAGACAGGTGCCATGTGATCAAAAAGAAGACAGGTGTCATGTGATCAAAAAGAAGACAGGTGTCATGTGATCAAAAAGAAGACAGGTGTCATGTGATCAAAAAGAAGACAGGTGTCATGTGATCAAAAAGAAGACAGGTGCCATGTGATCAAAAAGAAGACAGGTGTCATGTGATCAAAAAGAAGACAGGTGCCATGTGATCAAAAAGAAGACGTGTTGTGAAAGAAAACGGTCGACACGTCATGGCGAAGAAAATGATGTGTCATCACGAAGAAAAAGAAATGAAGACTTGATCGAAATTAAGAAATGTTCCGCGCAGAAGGCATATTATGACGAAAAGTGTCACGCAGAAGGCATATGATGACGAAAAGTGTCACGCAGAAGGCATATGATGACGAAAAGTGTCACGCAGAAGGCATATTATGACGAAAAGTGTCACGCAGAAGGCATATTATGACGAACAGTGTCACGCAGAAGGCATATTATGACGAAAAGTGTCATGCAGAAGGCATATTATGACGAAAAGTGTCACGCAGAAGGCATATTATGACGAAAAGTGTCACGCAGAAGGCATATGATGACGAAACGTGTCACGCAGAAGGCATATGATGACGAAAAGTGTCACGCAGAAGGCATATGATGACGAAAAGTGTCACGCAGAAGGCATATGATGACGAAAAGTGTCACGCAGAAGGCATATTATGACGAAAAGTGTCACGCAGAAGGCATATTATGACGAAAAGTGTCACGCAGAAGGCATATTATGACGAAAGGTGTCACGCAGAAGGCATATTATGACGAAAAGTGTCACGCAGAAGGCATATTATGACGAAAAGTGTCACGCAGAAGGCATATTATGACGAAAAGTGTCACGCAGAAGGCATATTATGACGAAAAGTGTCACGCAGAAGGCATATTATGACGAAAAGTGTCACGCAGAAGGCATATTATGACGAAAAGTGTCACGCTATGACAAACGGAGATACATTACGGCGAGAAAAATGTAATTTTATGGCAATAAGACAGCCATATCTTGACCCAAAACACACCCCATAACAACTGGCAATAAGACAGCCATATCTTGACCCAAAACACACCCCATAACAACTGGCAATAAGACACCTATATCTTGACCCAAAACACACCCCATAACAACTGGCAATAAGACAGCCATATCTTGACCCAAAACCACCCCATAACAACTGGCAATAAGAGCCATATCTTGACCCAAAACACACCCATAACAACTGGCAATAAGACAGCCATATCTTGACCCAAAACACACCCCATAACAACTAGCAATAAGACAGCCATATCTTGACCCAAAACACACCCCATAACAACTGGCAATAAGACAGCCATATCTTGACCCAAAACACACCCATAACAACAGAGAACACGACTGCATGTAATTTTATGGCAATAAGACAGCCATATCTTGACCCAAAACACACCCATAACAACAGAGAACACGACTGCATGTAATTTTATGGCAATAAGACAGCCATATCTTGACCCAAAACACACCCCATAACAACAGAGAACACGACTGCATGTAATTTTATGGCAATAAGACAGCCATATCTTGACCCAAAACACACCCCATAACAACAGAGAACACGACTGCATGTAATTTTATGGCAATAAGACAGCCATATCTTGACCCAAAACACACCCCATAACAACAGAGAACACGACTGCATGTAATTTTATGGCAATAAGACAGCCATATCTTGACCCAAAACACACCCCATAACAACAGAGAACACGACTGCATGTAATTTTATGGCAATAAGACAGCCATATCTTGACCCAAAACACACCCATAACAACAGAGAACACGACTGCATGTAATTTTATGGCAATAGACAGCCATATCTTGACCCAAAAGACATCCCATAACAACAGAGAACACGACTGCATGTAATTTTATGGCAATACGACAGCCATATCTTGACCCAAAAGACATCCCATAACAACAGAGAACACGACTGCATGTAATTTTATGGCAATAAGACAGCCATATCTTGACCCAAAAGACATCCCATAACAACAGAGAACCGACGAGATTTTCAAAAGACACCACTACCGATATATACGAGTGACAACATAATAAAAAACGTAAACTTACAGAACAATGAAGGTAACACATACAAACATAATCTACAAAATACTACAACACCGCCACTGATGATTAGACTGATGAGGTTGAAGGTGGCGGTGACAGTAGTAATGTTGCTGTTGAAAATGATAATACTGCTGCTGCTGCTGCTGCTGCTGCTGCTGTTGGCGGCAATTAATACAACACTGATAATGGAATTGTTTCACTCCTGTTGATGACGATGAGGTGGGTTCTGACGGGTGATACTGACAACAATGGCAATCATTAAAGATGACAATGGGGCCCAGCGGGAGAATGTACTCGCTTAGGAAGCGACAGAATCCTAAACCCATCGTTTGAGTCTTGAACAGGGCTGCTTTCTCTCCCCCCCCCCCTCCCCATCTCTTTCCACTGGATGGAGGTCTGAATGCTTGTCTTTCAGATGACACAATAAAGTATGGCGGTCCCATATGCACAACACACTTCTCTCACGTACAAGAATCCACAACAACGAGAGACTTCTCCCTGGTAACATTCTGCAGGGTAACCACACTTTGATTGATCAAAACAAACAAAAACCCGAAGAAGAAGAAGAAGAAGAAGAAAGAAGAAGAAGAAGAAGAAGAGAGAAGAAGAAGAAAGAGAAAAATATGTGCGAGGCAGACCACTGTGGTTTCTGTCTCGCCCGCGAGAGGGGCTAACGGGGGCGGGGGAAGGGCGCCCCGAAGTTTACCCAGAGAAATCTTTTGTGACAAGAAAGTGACGCCAGACAATACAGTCCTCACAAGGGCACTTGGGAGAACGCAGACCTGGAGCAAGGTGGAACGGTCCTCTTCACGTCAATCATTCCCTTACTCGAATACATCGAATCATTTTTTTTTTCATTTATGCCCGTCGCTCCCGGTGGAGCATAGGCCATCAACGACTCTTCGCCATCGCACTCTGTTCTGGGCTGTTCTGGTCATTCCAGTCCAGTTTGTCCCTTGTTGTTTCAACTCCGCCTCAGTGTCTCGTCTCCAGCTGTTGCGAGGCCGGCCTCTCTTTCTCTTTCCCTGCGGGTTCCAGGTCAGGGCTTGGCGTGTGGTGCTGGATGCTGGCTTCCTGAGGGTGTGTCCGATCCAGCCCCACTTCCTTCGCAGTATCTGCTTGGCCACTGGTTCCTGTCCCGCACGCTCCCACAGATCTTCGTTTCGGACGAATGCATCGAATAATGGAGCTCAAAAGCTATCGAAGATTCATCAAAACCGTTTTAACTGACTACATGGTAGTGGCAGAATTCTAGCTTAATCTGTTATTGTGCAGAGACAGAATAAATGTCCACACCTTTTCCCCCCATCTTATAAATGTTATTTTGCTCGCTGGGGCCCGGGTTTTGATCTAAATCTGTGGCAAAATTTTACAAGACCAGACATCATTTTCTCTAATTCGCATGCGTTTCTTCGGAGCAGAATTTTTTCTTTAAGATTCCTGCTCATGATTGGCCGGTTGGTGTGTCTCTTAGGCAACACACTCCATTCAAACATTTCTGGTGGGTCTCTTAGGCAACTCACTCTGTTGGTGGGTCTCTTAGGCAACTCACTCTGTTGGTGGGTCTCTTAGGCAATTCACTCTATTCAAACATTTCTGGCTGACAGTTCATCAAGCTACGGGCCTTCTCCTAGAGTCGACCGAGGTGAGGAAGATGGCTGCCGATTTGGGCATTGTAGGTGGTGGACGGCAGGCCAGCTCTAGCCAGTCACTGACCGTTGCTGGTCTTCCAACATGATGCTGTCCAGTGTGCGGTGCTCAAGGTCACAGAAGTAATGATGTGTAAAGGTTCTTGGCGGCTTTCTGTTTTTTGACCGATGTGTGCGGTGCTCAAGGTCACAGCACTAATCATGTGTACCGGTTCGTGGCGGTCTTTGGTTGTTAACCGATGTACAACTCACAGCTGCATGCTTTGTGGAGGGATGGTTTGTGTGCACGCTGTATGTCATAACTCACAGCTTCATGCTTTGTGGATGGATGGTTTGTGTGCACGCTGTATGTCATAACTCACAGCTTCATGCTTTGTGGATGGATGGTTTGTGTGCACGCTGTATATCATAACTCACAGCTTCATGCTTTGTAGATGGATGGTTTGTGTGCACGGTGTATGTCATAACTCACAGCTTCATGCTTTGTGGATGGATGGTTTGTGTGCACGGTGTATGTCATAACTCACAGCTTCATGCTTTGTGGATGGATGGTTTGTGTGCACGGTGTGTGCCATCTCTATGCATGCGTGCTTTTGTCCGTTTGTTCCTTTCTCTGGTAGACTAATATCAATGGCTTTAGAAGTTTTCGTGGCAATGTATTAACACCCCCTTCCCTCGTTCCTGTAGTTTACATCAAATGGAAGATGCAGAATGCAGGTTTAGCCCTTTCCTGAGCGGGGTTTGTTTACCTCAAATGGAAGATACAGAATGCAGGTTTAGTCCTTTCCTGAGCGGGGTTTGCCTCACTTTCTTCTGTTCTCCCTCATCCATTTATTTGGTAAGCTTTCATTGGGAACTATACTAATATATTTTCCTAGCACTACTCCACAACTCACAAAGCGGGTCAGTAGGTTTAAGGAATTAACCACCACCATTAACAACCTTACTAACAACTAACACCACTAATAACTACAGACCCATGCATTATTTCTTTAAAAGTTAACGAAAATGTGACAAAAAAGCTCTGTCTTGCAATGTTATACAAGGGGGGAGGGGATGGGATCCTGGTGCCGATCATTGATCCGGATCCGCACCGAATGGATTGACCCTTGGCCAACAACCCATCCTCCCACCAAGTGCCGTTCAAATCGGTTCTGGAGTTTCAGCGTCATCTTTCTGACAGACGGACATACAAACCAACAGACGCAGATTGAAAACATCAATTCCATGGCGAAGATGATAATGGGGACATTATTTGGCTGGTGACTGATGACCTCCAGAGTGATGCTGACTGATGATCGGATGACCTCCAGGGTGATGCTGACTGATGATCAGATGACCTCCAGGGTGAGGCTGACTGGTGATCAGATGACCTCCAGGGTGAGGCTGACTGATGATCAGATGACTTCCAGGGTGATGCTGACTGATGATCAGATGACCTCCAGGGTGATGATGACTAATGATCAGATGACCTCCAGGGTGATGATGACTGATGATCAGATGACCTCCAGGGTGATGCTGACTGATGATCAGATGACCTCCAGGGTGATGCTGACTGATGATCAGGTGACCTCCAGGGTGATGCTGACTGATGATCAGATGACCTCCAGGGTGATGATGACTAATGATCAGATGACCTCCAGAGTGATGCTGACTGATGATCAGATGACCTCCAGGGTGATGCTGACTGATGCTCAGATGACCTCCAGGGTGATGATGACTAATGATCAGATGACCTCCAGGGTGATGCTGACTGATGGTGGTGGCGAGTGCAGGAAGGAACGATGAGTCAAACGGAGACAAAATTCCCTTACCTCTTCCACTGCTGCACGTATCTCACGAGGCGTGACAATCTCAGCAGCCTCAGCAAACTCAGCAGTTTGGCCAGTCTCAACATCCTCAACGCTCGACCTGCAGCAAGAAACCATCATCATCATCATCATCATCATCATCATCATCATCATCATCATCATCATCATCATCATCATCATCATCATCATCATCAATTTCATCTTCAGCTTTGTTACCATCATCACATCGTTGTCATTATATTTCCACTGTCGTCATCATCATCATCGTAATCATTATCATCGCCATCACCAGCATCTTCTTCGTTAGCGTCATCGCCCTCATTGTCACTGCCGTTGCTGTTACATCGAAAAAGGAACCAAGACAAACAGGGAAAATAACAGGAGGGATCTGGAAGGAAATGTAACAAACATTTATTATGTTCTTTCTTTCGTTGCTTGTTTTTAACCTGTGCTAGGATTTATACAATAATACTGCCACCAACAACAATAAAATTAATTGAAAGTATGATAGTAATAATAGTGATCATGATGATCATGATGATTGTCTTGGAAGTTGTTGTTACTGTAATTGTAGTACCAATAGTACTCGTAGGACATCAAACGTTTGTGCTGGTACTTCTGCTGTTACTGCTCCTGTTTTAAACAAAAGAAAACAAAAAACACGAGGAGCAATGACAACGACAGCAAACATAGTCACACTGCCATAAAACAAGGGAAAACTGCGGGTATTCATTTGAATATGAGGAGCAAGAAAAGAGGAACCGAATTAAAAAAAAAGAGGGAAAGCCATTTACGATGGTGCAACAGTTAGAGTTGGGAGGTTAGGGGTGCGTCATGACCTAACATGGGAAGACTGCTTCTGCCTGGTTGATCTGAGTGCGTCATGGCCTAACACGGGGAGACGGGAACCACACAGACCACTATAATCCTCTAAGGGAGACGGGAACCACACAGTCCACTACAATCCACTGATGGAGACTGTAACCACACAGACCACTATAATCCACTAAGGGAGACGGGAACCACACAGACCACTACAATCCACTAAGGGAGACTGTAACCACACAGTCCACTATAATCCACTAAGGGAGACGGGAACCACACAGTCCACTACAATCCACTAAGGGAGACTGTAACCACACAGTCCACTACAATCCACTGATGGAGACTGTAACCACACAGACCACTACAATCCACTAAGGGAGACTGTAACCACACAGACCACTATAATCCACTAAGGGAGACGGGAACCACACAGACCACTACAATCCACTAAGGGAGACTGTAACCACACAGTCCACTACAATCCACTGATGGAGACTGTAACCACACAGACCACTACAATCCACTAAGGGAGACGGGAACCACACAGACCACTATAATCCACTAAGGGAGACTGTAACCACACAGTCCACTACAATCCACTAAGGGAGACGGGAACCACACAGTCCACTATAATCCACTAAGGGAGACGGGAACCACACAGTCCACTATAATCCACTGAGGGAGACGGGAACCACACAGTCCACTATAATCCACTGAGGGAGACGGGAACCACACAGTCCACTATAATCCACTAAGGGAGACGGGAACCACACAGTCCACTATAATCCACTAAGGAGACTGTAACCACACAAACCACTATAATCCACTGAGGGAGACTGTAACCACACAGTCCACTATAATCCACTAAGGGAGACGGGAACCACACAGTCCACTATAATCCACTAAGGGAGACGGGAACCACACAGTCCACTATAATCCACTAATGGAGACGGGAACCACACAGTCCACTATAATCCACTAAGGGAGACGGGAACCACACAGTCCACTATAATCCACTAAGGGAGACGGGAACCACACAGTCCACTACAATCCACTAAGGGAGACGGGAACCACACAGAGCACTATAATCCACTAAGGGAGACTGTAACCACACAGACCACTATAATCCACTAAGGGAGACGGGAACCACACAGTGCACTACAATCCACTAAGGGAGACGGGAACCACACAGTCCACTACAATCCACTAAGGGAGACGGGAACCACACAGTCCACTACAATCCACTAAGGGAGACTGGAACCACACAGTCCACTATAATCCACTAAGTGGCTACGTCTTTGTCAATGTTGCGCACATTTCCTGACCAAAGGATGAGGGGAAAATGCATCTCTCGGGCATGGTAAACACAACGGTGTACTGTAACAAGAAAGCGGGCAGCGCACTTCTGTCCTGTAGTCCCCGACAACAATGGAACTTCCTTGTAGCATCTTCATCATTCTCATCCTCACTGTCCCGCATCTAAAATAAACTAAAATGATGTGGCCTTTTATGCCCTTCTGTGGTGATGACTTCAGTCTCCATGTCCTCTCGAAGTCCACGTCTCTGGTCAGTCCGCGTCGAGGAACCGGCTACTAGTGTTGAATTCACTCTGCCACTGCCGGTCACAGGCCCAGATGGGAAAGGAGGAGGATCAGTCCTAGAGAAACATTTCCACCACTCCCACCGCAACTCTTCTTAAAGCATTCAGAAACGTCAACAATAGACCAAAAGACTGAATCTCTGGAAGAGGAAGGACTTTTGCCGAGAAGCAGATGGGATACAGGTGTGAACAGCTGGAAAGGGAGGCCCGGAACAGAGGGTTAGGGCGGACCGATGTTGATGGATGACCATCAAGAAGGGTTCACAGGTGATGATGATCATGGATGTCGTTGGTGGGATATGGCGATATCCTGCGGAAGGGAGTGAGGGGATGGGGGGATGGGGAGGGGGGGGGGAGCTTGTTCATGATGGCTCAGCTAAGCAAGAAATGTCGTCAGCAGGTTATTGTTGTTACTGTTGTTGCTGTTGTTGTTTGTAAATTGGTGTCTGACGTAAAGAGGGGTCTGTTGTCACATGGTCAGAGCGTTTGCGTGCAGACTGACCGTCGTGAGTTTGAACCCCTCGTGATGTCCGATTTTTTAACTTGAAAACCCTCTCTGGCCATCCAACAGATGAAAACCCCTCTCTGGCCATCCAGCAGATGAAAACCCCTCTCTGTACACCCAACAGATGAAAACCCCCCTTGTCCATCCAACAGATGAAAACCCCTCTCTGTCCATCCAGCAGATGAAAACCCTCTCTGTCCATCCAGCAGATGAAAACCCTCTCTGTCCATCCAGCAGATGAAAACCCCCCTCTGTCCATCCAGCAGATGAA
>CM031608.1:95129634-95137134 GCA_018398815.1 Conus ventricosus | reverse complement strand
CATTGACGGTTGAGCTCTTTTGGATTTTTAAAGGACATTTTTATACTGTTCGTGATATATATATATACCAACAGAAACTCAACATTCGACGTAACCATGGGTTCATATGATGGTGCAGAAACATGTGAACTGGTCGGACTATTCATGCTGTCCAACATCAAGAAAAAACTCGGAAAAAACAAGTCGGACTGTACAGAGACGATGGCCTTGCTGCACTAACAAACAACCAAGAACCATCGAAAACAAGAAGAAAGAACTATGCAAAATCTTCCAAAACACAACTTAAAGATCACCATTGAAGCAAACAAAAAGGTAGTGAACTACTTAGACATAACACTGGATCTCAACAACCATATATTTTAAACCATACAAGAAACCAACGATACACCTCTTTATGTACACACCAAAAGTAACCATCCACCATCTGTATTAAAGACCATACCCCATGGCATAAACAAGAGACTATCAAACCTGTCATGCAATGAGAGAGTGTTCAACAATGCAGCAGTGGAATACCAGGAGGCACTACAAACAAGTGGATACAATTACAAACTACAATACAACCCGGACAACAACACAAATAAAAGCAAGAAAAATAGGAAAAGAAAAATCATATGGTATAACCCCCATACGACGGGAAACTCAAAACAAACATAGGGAAAGAATTCTTCAAAATCCTAGCAACTTCATTTCCAAAAGAGCACAAACTGTCCAAAATATTTAACAAAAACACTGTCAAACTATCGTACTCATGTATGCCCAACCTCAAAAACCTGATTGACGCATCCAACAAAATGAAAATCAACACAGCAAAGAAGGGTGAAGAAAGGAAATCTTGCAATTGCACGAGAAAAGGAGCAGTGCCACTAAACAATAAATGTCTCCACAACAACATTGTATACCAGGCTACTGTAACATCAGAAAATGAAAAAGAAACATACATAGGGATCACTGAAAACCACTTCAAAACCAGATATGCAAACCACAAACAGTCATTCAATAAAGAAAAATATAAAAACCAAACAGAACTGAGCAAATATATCTGGAAACTTAAAGACGCAAAAACAAGCTACAATATATCCTGGAAAATCATAAAAAGAGCATCACCATACAGCAATGTTTCAAAAGGTGCAACCTATGTTTAACTGAAAAATGGTTAATACTATGCAAACCACACTTAGCAACTTTAAACACCAAAACAGAAATAGTAAACAACTGCAGGCATAAATGGAAATCGTTGTTAGTGAACACATCCAAAACAAAAACCTGAAACCCCAAAAAAAACACGTGCAGCCAACCCGCACGTGCAAACAACCGCAAACGTGAGCCCACACGCTATATAACATCGGCGGTGGGCAAACAAAAACCATCCTGATGACAGCGCAACGCCGCTAGAAACAAATTTGTCGAGTTTTAACCTTGAGTTTTAACCTTCCTTTTTAACATCATTGACAGATTATATATTATATATTATATATATATATATATATATATATATATATATATTATATATATATATATATATATATTATATATATATTGTGTGTGTGTGTGTGTGTGTGTGTGTGTGTGTGTGTGTGTGTGTGTGTGTGTGTGTGTGTGAAGAGAGAGAGAGAGTGTGGAGAGAGAGAGAGAGAGAGAGAGAGAGGAGAGAGAGAGAGAGAGAGAGAGAGAGAGAGAGAGAGAGAGAGAGAGAGAGAGAGATTTGTTAAAAAATATTTCAAAAATGAAGTGCTAAAATCTAGCACTTCATTTTAGAAATATTTTAACAGATGTTGCTCCATTGACGGTTGAGCTCTTTTGGATTTTTAAAGGACATTTTTATACTGTTCGTGATATATATATATATATATTTATATATATATATATATATATATATATATATATATATGTGTGTGTGTGTGTGTGTGTGTGTGTGTGTGTGTGTGTGTGTGTGTGTGTGTGTGTGTGTGTGTGTGTGAAGAGAGAGAGAGAGAGGAGAGAGAGAGAGAGAGAGAGAGAGAGAGAGAGAGAGAGAGAGAGGGAGAGAGAGAGAGAGAAAACCGGATACCCTGGGGAGAAATTTGATACACTGAAACCGATGGTTTTCGGAAGACCTTTCATTTTCCCCCATGGTGTTTTATACAGCAAAGCAGTGCAATACTGTAAGATTCCATCCCTCAACAACAGAACTAGCTGAACGATCACAACACTGCAGCTATGTTTGTGATCTCTCAACTACACAACTAGCTGAACGATCACAACACTGCAGCTATGTTTGTGGCAAATGTAGTGGCACGTTTACAACACGCAACTTGGGTATTGCGGTTCTCCTTTCTGCACGCAACCTAGAATGGCATCATCTCTGATGACGTGTCTTTCGACCAGCACATAACTCATTCCTGCAGGTCTGCTTAGGCAGCCCTCTTCCTGTCACTACCTCACAAATGATGCCACAAAAACACAGACAGCCCTCTTCCAGGTTACTTCATCTGTCACTACCTCACAAAAACACAGACAGCCCTCTTCCAGGTTATTTCATCTGTCACTACCTCACAAATGATGCCACAAAAACACAGACAGCCCTCGTCCAGGTTATTTCATCTGTCACTACCTCACAAAAACACAGACAGCCCTCGTCCAGGTTATTTCATCTGTCCCTACCTCACAAAAACACAGACAGCCCTCGTCCAGGTTATTTCATCTGTCACTACCTCACAAAAACACAGACAGCCCTCGTCCAGGTTATTCCATCTGTCACTACCTCACAAAAACACAGACAGCCCTCGTTCAGGTTATTTCATCTGTCACTACCTCACAAAAACACAGACAGCCCTCGTCCGGGTTATTTCATCTGTCACTACCTCACAAATGCTGCAACAAAAACACAGACCGCCCTCTTCCAGGTTTTTAAATCTGTCACTACCTCACAAAAACACAGACAGCCCTCTTCCAGGTTTAAAAATCTGTCGCTACCTCACAAAAACACAGACAGCCCTCTTCCAGGTTATTTCATCTGTCACTACCTCACAAATGCTGCAACAAAAACACTGCTCTGTGCGTTTGTCTTGTCTGCACCAGATGATTTGCTGGCTGGCATGCAAGATAAATAGACAGATGATTTGCTGGCTGGCATGCAAGATGAATAGACAGATGATTTGCTGGCTGGCATGCAAGATGAATAGACAGGTGATTTGCTGGCTGGCATGGAAGATGAATAGACAGATGATTTGCTGGCTGGCATAGAAGATGCATAGACAGGCGAAACAGGTGAAGACCAGCTACAGAGCTTGCCGTCAAGGCAGGAAAGCGGGACTGTCCATCTGTAGTGCCAACCCTCCGCTGGCTTCCAATGGACGCACGCGTTCAATAACCTTGTTTGCTACAATTTCAGCTGTCGTCTACAGCTAGCATTTCGGATCTTCTGTCTGCTTACTCCATTTCGACTACTCCGTTCTTCAACAGATCGCTCACGTTGTGCATTCCGATGACCCGTGGAAAGAATGTGACAAATCTGTTTTATTTCATTCCCCGCTCCAGAACAAAGGTCCTCTTTACCAAAAGTGCTATTTATGAAATCAAATCAAAAGTTGCCTTTCAGATAGCATTAAACACCTGCTACTTCAGCTGCACGATACCAAATAACCACATCAGACTACTACTTTCTCTTTTCCAACAATACCAAACTGTCTCAGCCTACTACTTTCTCTTTTCCAACAATACCAAACAGCTGTCTCAGCCTACTACTTTCTCTTTTCCAACAATACCAAACAACTATCTCATCCTACTACTTTCTCTTTTCCAACAATACCAAACAACTATCTCAGCCTACTACTTTCTCTTTTCCAACAATACCAAACAACCACCTCAGCCTACTACTTTCTCTTTTCCAACAATACCAAACAACCACCTCAGCTTACTACTTTCTCTTTTCCAACAATACCAAACAACCACCTCAGCCTACTACTTTCTCGTTTCCAACAATACCAAACAACCATCTCAGCCTACGACTTTCTCTCTCTTTTCCAACAATACCAAACAACCATCTCAGCCTACTACTTTCTCTCTCTTTTCCAACAATACCAAACAACCATCTCAGCCTTCTACTTTCCTCTCTCTTTTCCAACAATACCAAACAACCATCTCAGCCTACTACTTTCTCTCTCTTTTCCAACATACTAAACAACCATCTCAGCCTTCTACTTTCTCTCTCTTTTCCAAAAATACCAAACAACCATCTCAGCCTACTACTTTCTCTCTCTTTTCCAACAAGACCAAACAACTATCTCAGCTTACTACTTTTTCTCTCTATTCCAAGACGGGTTGCACTCTCATATTTATATCTATGCGACACATCTACTGTTTCCACTCATTTAATTTGTATGGTTCATGTTGTCTTTCTAGCTCATACAATTTTTCTTTATTTCATCTGAGCCTATTCTGTTACATATGTGAAAAAACTGCTTTTATTTTCTATTGCATTTTCTACTTCATAGAATGATTCTGTAGAGGGTTTCAGCTATCACAGAGAAGAGTATGTAGGTATATTGTATATGTGATGTACCACTTACCTCACAGTTATGTTGTTTCACTTATTACTTGTCTCTATTGTAAAACGCAGTGAGCCTGGGGAATCGGGGTGTGTATTAAATGATTTACTATCATTCCATAGACAACATCAAAGGGAAAAAAAAAGAATTCGTGAGGCATCAAAAGAGGTTCCACAAGGAAGGAAAAGGACGAGTCATGTGTCAGTGACGAAAATGCGGACCTTTGTGACGCAGGAAAAGATCTGTAGAGGAAAAGCTCACCACCACTTCCACGCCCGGTGAGACCTTTGTGACGCAGGAAAGGATCTGTAGAGGAAAAGCTCACTACCACTTTCACGCCTGGTGAGACGTTTGGGACGCAGGAAAGGATCTGTAGAGGAAAAGCTCACTACCACTTCCACGCCTGGTGAGACCTTTGGGACGCAGGAAAGGATCTGTAGAGGAAAAGCTCACTACCACTTTCACGCCTGGTGAGACCTTTGTGACGCAGGAAAGGATCTGTAGAGGAAAAGCTCACTACCACTTTCACGCCTGGTGAGACCTTTGTGACGCAGGAAAGGATCTGTAGAGGAAAAGCTCACTACCACTTTCACGCCTGGTAGCCAGGCATCCAGGAACAAAACGGTAGAGGGCTAGATGGAAATGGAAAGTCAACCAGCGCGCTCATACTGATGGAGGGATATAGAATTGCTATTGCTAGGCAGACTTTGTGACACTGCAGACGTTGATGAGATCAAAGCAGCCTAGGGCTACAGCAACACAGGACAAGAGCGGGTCCTTCCTCACAGAACAAACAGCAGTCATTGAACGATGGATCCAGGGCAGCCAAGAACCACACCACACACCAGACACTAGTAAACCGCTTTTCATGAACTACGGACACGAGTATACCTCTGTACACAGACTATGGACACCAGTATACCTCTGTACATAGACTACGAACACCGTTATACCTCTGTACACAGACTACGGACACCCGTATACCTTTGTACACAGACTATGGACACCGTTATACCTCTGTACACAGACTATTGACACCGCTATACCTCTGTACACAGACTATGGACACCAGTATACCCTGTACACAGACTATGGACACCGTTATACCTCTGTACACATACTATGGACACCAGTATACCTCTGTACACAGACTATGGACACCGTTATACCTCTGCACACAGACTATGGACACCAGTATACCTCTGTACACAGATTATGTGCACCGTTATACCTCTGTACACAGACTATGGACACCAGTATACCTCTGTACACAGACTATGGACACCAGTATACCTCTGTACACAGACTATGGACGCCAGTATACCTCTGTACACAGACTATGGACACCGTTATACCTCTGTACACAGATTATGGACACCAGTATACCTCTGTACATAGGCTATGGACACCGGTATACATACCTCTGGACATCAGTATACTGCTGTATTAAACTATCGACACCAGTATACATATGTACATAGACTATGAACACCGTTATATCTCTGTACACAGACTATGGACACCGTTATACCTCTGTACACAGACTATGGAGACCAGTATAGCTCTGTACACAGACTATGGACACCAGTATACCCCTGTACATAAACTATTGACATCCGTATACTGCTGTATTAAACTATCGACACCAGTATACCTCTATACGTAGACTATTCACACCAGTATACCGCTGTACAGAGACCATGGAAACACGTATACCGCTGTATTAAACTATGGATACCAGTATACCGTTGTACATACACTATCGACACCAGTATACTGCTGTATTAACCTATGGACACCACTTACCCCTGTACTTAGACTATCAACAGCAGTATACAGCTGTATTAAAATACTGACACCAGAATATAGCTGTACGTATACTATCGACACCAGTATACTGCTGTATTAAACTATCGACACCAGTATACTGCTGTATTAAACTATTGACACCAGTATACTGCTGTATTAAACTATCGACACCAGTATACTGCTGTATTAAACTATCGACACCAGTATACCGCTGTACAGAGACTATATATAATATACCGCTCTACAGAGACTATCGACACAAGTACATCGCTGTACATAGACTATCGACAACAGTATACGGCTGTTCATAGACTATCGATACCAGTATTTCACTGTCCTTAAACTATCGACGCCATTATACTCCTGTACATAGATTTTCAATACTAGTATACCGTTTCACACATTATATGGATGCTATTGTATCGCTGAACATAAACCATCCACATCATTATATCACTGTACAGAAGTATCAAAGACACGTACATCAACATTCAGAGTGGGCATCTCTCAACAGAAGTATCACAGAGACGTACATCAACATTCAGACTGGGCATCTCTGTACAGAAGTATCACAGAGACGTACATCAACATTCAGACTGGGCATCTCTGTACAGAAGTATCACAGAGACACACATCAACATTCAGACTGGGCACCTCTCAACAGAAGTATCACAGAGACGTACATCAATATTCAGACTGGGCATCTCTGTACAGAAGTATCACAGCGACACACATCAACATTCAGACTGGGCATCTCTGTACAGAAGTATCACAGAGACACACATCAACATTCAGACTGGGCATCTCTCAACAGAAGTATCACAGAGACGTACATCAACATTCAGACTGGGCATCACTGTACAGAAGTATCACAGACACGTACATCACCATTCAGACTGGGCATCACTGTACAGAAGTATTACAGACACGTACATCAACATTCAGACTGGGCATCACTGTACAGAAGTATCAAGACACGCACATCAACATTCAGACTGGGCATCACTGTACAGAAGCATCACAGAGACGTACATCAACATTCAGACTGGGCATCACTGTACAGAAGCATCACAGAGACGTACATCAACATTCAGATTGGGTATCACTCAACAGAAGTATCACAGACACGCACATCACCATTCAGACTGGGCATCTCTGTACA
>CM031608.1:95122134-95127134 GCA_018398815.1 Conus ventricosus | reverse complement strand
GAATATATGAAGCTAGATTTGTAAAGATTGTTACGGGGTCTAGGAAACGAAAGTTTGTGAACATGTCTATTTTCATTATTTTCAAAGTTTCGGATAATTTTCTTTGGAGCTATTCCCTTAACTACTTTATACATGCATAAGCATTTATTGAAGAAGAGCCTGTCTTTGAATGGAAGAATATCTAACTTTTTATAGTCATCACCTGTCAAGGGGAATTAGATTTTAATTGCACCAGCTTTATAGCTCTCTTATGTAAACGATTGATTTGTTTCAAATTTGTTTCACTAGAATTATCCCATAACGTAGACGCATAATCAATGAGAGATAAAATATGTGCATGAAAAAATAATTTCCTCGACTGGAGATTCAGAAAATGTTTTATTTTTGATAATTGATAAATCCTTTTAGAAAGACGTTTTCCAAGGTCAGTAATGTGGTCGTACCACGTTAAATCATTATCGATGATTGCCCCTAGTACTTTTTGAGATGTTACCTCCTCGATCCTTTGGTCATTGACATATAGCGCTGTGAACGGGGACCTCATTTTCTGCCTTTTTTGCCGTGTAGTCACATACATACATTTCGTTTTATTTCCATTCAGGGACATGTGGTTCATTTCTGTCCATTTAATCAATCTGTCGATGTTGTTCTGAAGGTTATTTACTAGAATCATAGGATTATCACTGCTAAACTGTAATGAAGTGTCATCAGCAAACATTTCACAATCACAGTCTATGTATAAAGGCAAATCATTTATGTAAATAGAGAATAGGAGAGGTCCTAATACTGATCCCTGTGGGACACCAAATTCCAAATTGAGTAATTTCTGACCGTCTGCTACAAATTTAACTAGTTGTTGACGATCAGTAGAAAAGATCTAATGAAGTCAATGGCCTGGTTTGATAGCTTATAGTATGCAAGTTTTTTTTGAGAAGGGAATGGTTTATAACTATCAAAGGCTTTAGCAAAGTCGACAAAAAGAATTCCAGTAAATACGTTATTATTTATATTTGATAGGCAATAATCAGTAAGCTGTATAAGGACGTATGGCAGGAGTGATTTTCTCTAAAGCTGACTGATTTTCATGAATCAAATCATAATGCTTAAAGTGAGAACATAATTGTCTTTGAATATGTCTTTCAAGTGGTTTTGACAAATTGGGTAATATTGAAATAGGTCTATAGTTGGACGGATTGGTGGAATCACCATTTTTGTACAAAGGTATGACTTTGGCTTGTTTAAATAGAAGAGGAAATTGGTTTTTATCAATGCAAAGTTGTAAATATAGGTGAGTGTATCAGCGATAGCAGATGATGCAATTTTCAGTATCCTTCCATCAATTCCATCTAAACCTCTGTTCCAGATTGTTTTAGACACATTAGCCCATAAACACACTTCATTTACTGAAATTGACGGTATAGTGAAAGTTGAGGAGATGTTTTTAGAACAGCAATTGTTTTAGTTCATGTAAATCATTTCGATTTGTATCATCATTTACAATTATGTCCTTAGCAACATTTGCAAAATGAAAGTTCAAATCTTCTGGTGAAATATCCTTTATTGGATTCTTAACTTTAGAGTTCGATTTACCATTAGTTAAAAGATTAATTGCCTTCCAGATCGATTTTGAATTCTGAGAAGAGAATAACAAATCTTGAAAATATTTTTTCTTCGTTTTTCGTTTCATGGAATTCACTTTGTTTCTTTGTTTTCTAAATTTTTTCTTTTCTGTGTGTGTGTGTGTGTGTGTGTGTGTGTGTGTGTGGTGTGTGTGTGTGTGTGTGTGTGTGTGTGTGTGTGAGAATGCGTGTACGCGTGCGTGTGCGTGCGTGCGTGCGTGCGTGCGTGCGTGCGTGCGTGTGTGTGTGTGTGTGTGTGTGTGTGTGTGTGTGTGTGTGTGTGTGTATGTGTGTGTGTGTGTGCGTGTGTGTGTGTGTGTGTGTGTGTGTGTGTGTGTGTGTGTGTGTGTGTGTGTGTGTGTGTGTGAATTTTAATTTTTTTTATTTCAGTCTTTGCAGGCCATCCGGCCATAATGACAAGGAGAATGCAGTAATCAACATCTAGTTATAGCTGAACCTTTCATGTGAAAAGGAAAGAAAAGACACTGCTGCATCTTTTACCCCATGAACATCTTACTTTTAAGCATTTAACAATATAAATTGCAGTTTTCAAAGCAAGCTTACCTTTAAGATTTTGACAAAGTAATTGTACTTTCAGAGTGCTAGGAAAACGATAATAATATAGAGGCAGAAATTTATTTCTCAGAGAAGAGTACTTACAAAAAGAAAATTCACCAAGTCTTCAATCTGGTCACCATCACATTGTTTACAGTATGGGTCAACTCTTAATTGTCCAAAACGAGGGATACCATTCAGGGGCAAGCGATTACACCTTAGTAAACAGATTGCACGTCTGTGTGCGACATGGTCAAGACTTATGATGTAATTTGTCCTTATAATTTCTGGATGGTACAAACAGTAATCCTCCTCTGAAGAGACGGAGTCGTGCCAATTTTGATATGATACATTTTTTAATCTGCTCTTGAACTGTTCTATGAAATACCTAGTATGTCTAGTATGTCTATGTCTACTAGGTGTGTGTGTGTGTGTGTGTGTGCGGTGTGTGTGTGTGTGTGTGTGTGTGTGTGTGTGTGTGTGTGTGTGTGTGTGTGTGTGTGTGTGTGTGTGTGTGTGTGTGCGCGCGCGCGCGCGCGTGTGTGTGTGTGTGTGTGTGTGTGTGTGTGTGTGTGAAATGTAGACGATACTTGGTTTTGTTTTTGCCCAGACGTACTGATCGTGTTTTCAATACTTTGTTTTCAGGTCGGTTTTTATTGGGCTTTTTCTGTATTTTTACTTTGATGATGTCATCCGATTTGTGCATGTCAGAAGTAAACAAAGACAGACAAAGGGATGAAATGCATGTGAACGAGGATGCAAGTGCTAGACAACTGAACACATCCACATGTTTAAACACAGAAAAATGACATCCAAAGACCGATCCAAACCACACAGGCTATATTACAGCCAAGCGAAAAATGACATTCAAAGACCCATCCAAACCACACAGGGTATATTACAGCCAAGCGAAAAATGACATCCAAAGACCCATCCAAACCACACAGGGTATATTACATGACATCCAAAGACCATCCAAACCACACAGGGTATATTACAGCCAAGCGAAAAATGACATCCAAAGACCCATCCAAACCACACAGGGTATATTACATGACATCCAAAGACCCATCCAAACCACACAGGGTATATTACAGCCAAGCGAAAAATGACATCCAAAGACCCATCCAAACCACACAGGGTATATTACATGACATCCAAAGACCCATCCAAACCACACAGGGTATATTACAGCCAAGCGAAAAATGACATCCAAAGACCCATCCAAACCACACAGGGTATATTACATGACATCCAAAGACCCATCCAAACCACACAGGGTATATTACATGACATCCAAAGACCCATCCAAACCACACAGGGTATATTACATGACATCCAAAGACCCATCCAAACCACACAGGGTATATTACAGCCAAGCTTGAAACGCAGCACATGCCTAAGCCACAGAAAAACAACACCGACAACAATGGTATAAAGACAATCATTACAACAACAGTTATAAGACAATCAATACAACAACAGTATAAAGACAATCATTACAACAACAGTATAAAGACAATCATTACAAGGCGACATACAATTCCACGTTTGCATGCACATGCAGACGAATGAAACTGGTTCTAAATAAAGTGTCCTTTTGGCTTGTTTGTTTATTTTCTGCTAAACTGTGAGGCGGTTTTGTGTGTCTTTGTCATCAATTCCCGAGGCGACTTGCTTAATTAGCCAAGAAAAAATACACACGGCTGCGTTTTAAAATCTCTGGCTGATTGCATGGAGACAACAAAGGATTCTTCCGCTTGACTGGTTTGATCTCATAAAGGAAAGTGGATTGTAGTATTCCAGTGGGATGGGACTGGTTTGATCTCATAAAGGAAAGTGGATTGTAGTATTCCAGTGGGATGGGACTGGTTTGATCTCATAAAGGAAAGTGGATTGTAGTATTCCAGTGGGATGGGACTGGTTTGATCTCATAAAGGAAAGTGGATTGTAGTATTCCAGTGGGATGGGACTGGTTTGATCTCATAAAGGAAAGTGGATTGTAGTATTCCAGTGGGATGGGACTGGTTTGATCTCATAAAGGAAAGTGGATTGTAGTATTCCAGTGGGATGGGACTGGTTTGATCTCATAAAGGAAAGTGGATTGTAGTATTCCAGTGGGATGGGACTGGTTTGATCTCATAAAGGAAAGTGGATTGTAGTATTCCAGTGGGATGGGACTGGTTTGATCTCATAAAGGACAGTGGATTGTAGTATTCCAGTGGGATGGAACTTGATGGTTGTAATTGCCAGGGTGGGTTTTCCAGAACACTGATCAGACTGTTTGAGTGTGACACTGATCAGACTGTTTGAGTGTGACACTGATCAGACTGTTTGAGTGTAACACTGATCAGACTGTTGGAGTGTAACATTGATCAGACTGTTTGAGTGTAACACTGATCAGACTGTTTGAGTGTAACACTGATCAGACTGTTGGAGTGTAACACTGATCAGACTGTTTGAGTGTGACACTGATCAGACTGTTTGAGTGTAACACTGATCAGACTGTTTGAGTGTGACACTGATCAGACTGTTTGAGTGTAACACTGATCAGACTGTTGGAGTGTAACATTGATCAGACTGTTTGAGTGTAACACTGATCAGACTGTTTGAGTGTAACACTGATCAGACTGTTGGAGTGTAACACTGATCAGACTGTTGGAGTGTAACACTGATCAGACTGTTTGAGTGTAACACTGATCAGACTGTTGGAGTGTAACACTGATCAGACTGTTGGAGTGTAACACTGATCAGACTGTTTGAGTGTAACACTCATCAGACTGTTTGAGTGTAAGGATCCCAATGTGCCGTGACACTGGAGGAAAC
>CM031608.1:95115636-95120754 GCA_018398815.1 Conus ventricosus | reverse complement strand
CCATAGTTGCTTCCAGAGGTTCCCTCATGTATGAGACGGCGAGATTTGTGGCAGACATCCTTGTCTCTTTTGGTTGGCACGACAGAACACAATATCATCAACAGTGCAGACTTGGTTCAGAAACTGGCAGACTACACCCTTTCTCCTGATGAGTGCCTGGTATCATATGATGTTTCGGCATTGTTCCCAGCGTCCCCGTCGAAGAAAGCATCCACATCATCAAAGCAAGACTCCAGGCTGACGACACTCTGCCCCAGCGTACTACGCTTTCCGTGGACAGCATCTGTGAAACCTGGCTTGCTGCCTCAACACCACCTCCTTTACGTTTCAAGGTAACTTCTACCAGCAGACCGCAGGAGCGGCCATGGGCTCTCCAGTAAGCCACAATGTAGCCAACCTCTTCATGGAAGACTTCGGGGAGAAGGCCCTGGCGTCTTACCATTCTCCTCCACGCTATTGGGGCCGCTACGTGGACGACACCATGACCATCCTCAAGAGGGAGCTGGTGGAAGACTTCACCAACCATTTGAACAGTCAACACCTTGCTATCAAATTCACTCATGAGGTGGAGGAGAACAACTCGATTGCCATGCTAGACACACTCATCACACGGACAGAGGACAGCCTCTCCTTCAGTGTGTACCGCAAGCCTACCCACACGACCAGTACCTACAGTTCGAAAGCCACCAGCCACTGGAACACAAACTCGAAGTGATACGCACCCAGAGAACAGATAAATGTCTGTTCAACCCACTTGCTTCACCACCGAGTTTTTGGGCGAAAGTGGCCTAAAGCCGCCTTTTCCTGTGGCGGAAAGAGAGAGAGAGAGAGAAAAATCACCGGCAGACAGACAGACAGACAGAGAAGAGAGAGACAGAGAGAGACAGACAGACAGACAGAGAGGCGGGCAGACAGACCACACACACACACACACACACACACACACACACACAAATCTTTCTCTCTCTCAATTAATGACATAAAATCCGCACACTTCTTCTGACTAATTTCCCCCTACAAACTTTGTACACGGGGCTGAAACCTGTCACTTAAATTTACGGTGCGGCAGTTGCACCAGCCTGCGCTGTGAAAACAAAGCACACTCGGCGGGGTTGAAAAACCCATTGCATCAAAAAATGATTGCCACGTCGACCACCGATTCGGGCTGTGCGTGCCCGACGGGGGTGCCTTGTTGCTTGGACTTTTGAAAAGAAGGCTGTGTTTGTTTGCGCTCTGTTGTGCCCACTGTGTTTTTTTGGTTATTTTAAAAATGGAAAAAACGTTAGAAGAACAGGTTTTTATTCGGGGGCCATAGTTTTACTTTAACTGATTTTGTGAAACCGGAGGATTGTTTTTTGAAAACAAAAAAAAGTGAACTAATGTTTGGAAATGAACGGCTTCTTAAAGGTTTGTTGGTTAAAGGAAAAGAAACCAAGATGTAGTATTTTTAAATTCGTGTTTGATATTTTTTGGATGGTTCCTTATCTAATAAATGGCGTGCTTGTTGAAAATTTGGCCAAAGAAAAACAAACCACACGCGTTGATGGGGGAGCTGGCTTGAGACAGTAAAGCCATGTTTAAAAAATGGCGTTCTTTTCTTAAGGGGGAGGTAAACACGGGACGTTGCAAAAAATTTTTTGAACTTTTTTGCTTTCCTCCCAAGTAAAAAAGTTCTCTTTTGTATTAGATTTAAATTGATTGTTAATACAGATTCAGTGTTATGTGGCAAGTGATTGTGTATTAAGTGTGTATACTTTTACTTTTTTAATTTCAACCAGTTCACTGCCTTTAAGTGTGCCCTTAGCAACTGAATGGCGTTTTCGATGTTCGGCAAAAAACTAGATGGGGGTTAGGCAGCCCTTAGTACATTCCCTTTATGGAGAGGAGTAGTGTGTGGCCAGCACATCTTCATAAAATGCTTCAAATATACATGGGATGTACTATATGCGATTAGAGCCGCCATAATTGCTAAAAACTTGCAAAAAGCAAGTTGCAAGCGTTCCCATGCGAAAGATCTATTTTTAGATAGTCACCGCGGGCCCGGGCATTTTGCCAGCATTGATCCGGTTTGAAAGCACCCAAAGCAATACGGGGGTCAATCAGGCGAGCCGCCGATTGACCTAGAAAAGCGCTGCAGGCCTCCCCTGAGTAAGACTATTTTTAGTCCCGCCCCGAGGAGCGGTGGGGGTTTGTTTAGAGTTGACTCCCTTGAATTTCCACCAAGCATCATGATTTTGGGATTTTTTGCTTATACCCCTTAATGCTTCGCTTCAACGTCTGCTTCAACTTTTTTTGGCTGCCGCACCACACGCCGTCCCCCCCACCCCCCCCCCACGCCGCACGTCCCCCCACCCCCCCCCACCCGCAGTCCCCCCCCCCCCCCCCACGAAAGCACGCCCTCCCCCCCCCCCCCACGCCGCCGTCCTCCCCCCCCCCCCCCTGTTACCCACACACACTCCACCCCCAAGTCCCCCCAAGTTCTTTTTAATTTTTTAATTAAGTTACTTCAAGTTCTTAAAAAGTTCTTGTTAAGTTTTAATTAAGTCGAAAAGTTTTTATAAGTTCTTGATTAAGTATCCTTTAAGTAAAACCAAGTTTTTATTAATTTACTTATAATTATCAAAAAAAAAAGCTATGTTTTTATTTTAATTTTGTGATGTCTAATATGTACACACACCCCCTCAAAAAAAGTTCATCGTTGAGGTGTCTTGTCGGTTCTTGCATAGTCTTAAGGAGGTCTTAATCCGAAGAAACCCGCATTGATTACAATTTGGGTCTAGGGAAAGGTTTTTTAGCCCATGTTTTTTTTATGACTTTTTTTTATATACGCCATGATCTATTTTTTAAAAAATTAAAAAAATTTCTTAAATTTTATTCCATATAAATGGATAAAAAGATGCTTTTTTTTGGCGGTTTTGGCGTGCGTTGTGTTCGGCTTCGTTTTTTGGGTGGAGTTTGTTTGGGCTTTGTTTTTCCCAGCGTTGTTTTTATTTTATCCGTAATAACCCCCCCCAGCAGCAGAAGGGGCGCCAAAAAGGGCAACATTTTTTAATTTCAATATCCATGAAGTTTTGGCCCCCTTGTACAATGCAGTTTTATAGTGGATTGAATAAACTTTTTTGGGGCGTTGCGGCGTTATGTTTTCTGATGAGTCATATTCTGAAACATTAATTTTTTTTTGTCTGTTCCCTCTGCTAATTTTTTCCTGCTTCAACACCCCCGGATTTTTATTGGTCTCC
Source organism: Conus ventricosus (assembly GCA_018398815.1). NCBI lineage: Eukaryota > Metazoa > Mollusca > Gastropoda > Neogastropoda > Conidae > Conus > Conus ventricosus. The sequence goes on along the minus strand of CM031608.1, from coordinate 95,117,515 downwards.
CCCGTTTCAGCGTTTCTGTGATTTTTGGCTGGTTTTTTCTCCACCTGATTCAGTGTTTTTTGATTTGCTGTTTTTCCCAGTCGTTCTTTTTGAAGGGAAACAAAATCTATAGATTAAAAGTAAAAACCCCATTTTTACTGGCGAAAACAATTTTCCCAAAATTTGTAGTATGATAAACCCCCTAGGATCTAATGACTTTGTTAAATGGATCTTGCGTTAATCATACGAAGATCTTGTTCAGAATCAAGGGGCAAATTATGACTAGTTTAGTGTAAAAAATAAAAAACCGTTTGCCCAACGTTTTTTCACTTCTAGACCCCGTGCGCTTCATACCTTTTATGATACTTTAAAAATGTTTGTGGCGAATCTTTTGAATTTTTTCAATGTGAATTCATTTCCCGGGAATGTTTTGTTTTCCCCATGCTCCCAAGTAACCCTTTCCCTTTTTGGGCATAATGTTGATCATCAACTTGGTCTTCAAAAAGTTAGGAAGGTTTAGGCCTTGAGCTGTAGTAGTCATCCTGTTCATGTTTTTTAAAAATTTTAATTTTTTATTTTTTAAAATGAGCACGAAAAACTGTTGTAACTTGTATACCATTCTGGTTTTTGGGGGGCCAAAGTGTAGGATACAATGTTGGTAAAAGCTTGTTAAGAATTTAAAACCAGAGATTTTGGCAAACTAGATTTTGGGAGGTTCAGAAGAAATTGCTATCATTGCCTTCGTTTGCCCCCAAAAGGGATTTTTGTTAAGAAAGGAAAAATTCCGGACATAAAAATTTTGAAAGAAAAAAAAATTTATAAAAAATGGTTCACTGAAGATGATGGCGGCGCTGTGGTTAATGCGCTCGTTTTTTGGGGAAAAGAATTACGCATTTAAAAAATGCGAGATAAAGGCGAGAGAAAAAGACAAAACAAAGCTGTGGGCACAGTGCGCACAAAAACGCTATGAAAAGCAGAAAATTGAGCAGTTAGTTTTTTTAAATAACACACTAAAAAAAACAGGGACATGCAGCTTACACATTTAAAGATGTTGTCAAGCAATAAAAAGAAATATTTTTGAAACAGGAAAACCAATCAGACTTACCCCACCAAAATTTAGCGTTTTTATCCATCAGAAAACAAAAGATGCAAGAAATCGCGTTTATTCCCTTTTGGTAGACCGCGTGTATTTTTTTGCGCAAAATATTGGCTGATAAAAAATGAAAAAAATCTTTTTCGCCAAAAGGATTTTTGGAAAGGGGATCCAGAATAAAAAAGAAAGGAGCGCGGGAGTCAGTGAAAAAACAGCAAAAGAATGGTTATTAAACAAGCGATTTGGAAATTTATTTACCTGCCCCTAGGCGATACAGAGCCCCAACTTTGTAAACCCAAAATACGCGACACCATCAAATGGACCTTTTATATTTCCCCTCTGATAGGTTAGACGAAAAAGTTTTAAATTTAGCATCAAGTCATTGACATAGCTTAAAGATACAAAGATGCGGAAATTAACACAAAAAGTGCTTTGCTGTTGCTGTTGCCAACAATGATTACCAACGAGGCCCCTTAATTTCCCTGATGTTTCAAGTGATGTGGGAAAAAATTTTAAAAGGCCCAAAGTGAAAAAAATTATTTTAAAACACAGGTTCTTTAAAAGGGGCATTCGGGAGTTCACAGATCAAGGCTTTGTTGAAAATTTTAACAAACGTTAGCAAAAAGTTTTTTTTCCCCGTATCCGGAGCTTATTGACAATTCTCGCAAACAGAAGGGGTTTTAGAAGACTCCCCTCGTTTTGCGCGCAATAAATTAAATGAAAAATTTAAGGCTAAAGCCAGTCAAGCAAAAAAAGAAAAAATAAAGTTGCGAGGAGGGGTCTTCATCCGAAAACTTTCCCTTTGGA
>CM031608.1:95090636-95113136 GCA_018398815.1 Conus ventricosus | reverse complement strand
AAAACCAAACCCTCCGAGTAGGGGAAAATGTAACCCTTGCCTAAAAATCGGGCAACTTACCCTTTTTTAATCTAATCTCTAAGACTTCCCCCCTTGCCCAACCCCGACCCTTTCATTTTAGCTTCTTCAGCGGCAGCGTCAACTGTGTAAGCAGTTCGTTGCCCAACGGGGGTTAAGTCATTATGAGAAAGAATAGTCTGTTGTTTAGTTGGACCCCGATTCTAGATTTCTTATTTATTTTAAATAGTCGATTAAAAAGCTACTTTCTTTAACTGGCGGGTCTATTTTTAGTTTGCCTGGAACTTGAGAAATTGCTTTTAAACGCTTGCCTGTACGTTTGTTGGGTTATAAATTCTAAATCAATATCATTCAGTGCTCTTGATAAAAGCTCTCTCTCAAGCATTCCCTTTAAAAAATTCGTTTGTCCTTATATTCTTTGCCATCTGTCTTTTTTTTCTAAGCCAAAATATTTTTTTAAATTAAAAAAAATACTTAATCAGAACCCAAAATCAACGGTCTTTTTGCGCTTGGCTCTTAAAAATAAATTATAAAACCTTTTGGTGTTGTTAATGTGGCTGTTTAGAACGATTTTAGTCTCGTTTTCTTTTTTTAAACTTCCTTTTTTTTTGCTCGGGGTTGGCTGTTGAAAAAAACTTGTCCTCGCCTTCTTTTAAGATCAAATTTTGTTTTTGAGTCTCAAAATTGGCCTGGGAAACGATTAAATTCTTCTCCCTGTGTTGAGTCAGCTAGCGCTTTATTTATTGTCAGTTTAACGAGCTAAATTTAGCTGTTATTGTTGAACCCTAGCTGTGTGCTTTTGGAGTTTAGTTTTTTTTTTTTGCCAGCCGATTTAGCAAGAACACGACGAGAGTAAAAAACAAACTCCTAGAGGGAAAGGCGGGGGGCTACGCCGTTGCTAAAAGGGCCAACACTCGTTCCCGGATGAGCATTTTTGTTTATGCTCAGTTTAAATTGTAAAAGATTAAAGGGGAGCAGATACCTTTCGTTTTTTTGCTGTATTTGAAAGGGTTTTTTTAGTTCTTGCTGCATTTGTGTAAATGTGGTTAATTGAAGGGTTTTTTATTAGGCTTTTACTTCTCTTCTTTTGGGGGCGCTGTGGCAAATTTGGGGAAACCTGAACGGAATTTCTTTTTTTAAAAAGAAAAAATTTAATTTGTTACTACGTTTTAATCTGTTAGCTTCAATATTTGCTGGCATCATATAATAAAAAAAAAAAGTACTTAAGCGGTTTATCAGCTTCTTCTTCTTTATCAAATTTTATTTTTTATTTAAACTTCACAGTTCTCCCCCTTCCATGCAACTGATTTCCCCCTTTTGCTTGGTCAATCCATAAAACCCTTTTTGGTTAATAATCTCAAGCCTAAATTTGAAGATGTAAATCTTTGACACAAGGTCAACTGTTGGATTTCTACCCTCCCGCTCCAAACAGTTTTCTTATTTTATCAAAATGCTGATAAGGTTTAAACCCCCTAGCATAGATTTTGGGTTGGCGCCCCCAACGCATTGTATTTTGTTATTTTTTTGGATTAAAAACTTTTCCTTCCTTTTTGAATGGTTCTTCATCTTCACACAGCAATAAAAATACTTTAAGCGATCTTGCTGAGACGCTAAAACTAAATTCCTTTTGTGTCTGCCCCGCTTCTAGGTATGTTGTTGATGAACATCTTTGTAAAAATTTTTATAATTTTTATCATATGGTGCCCAATCAGCCTTGCTAAATTAGGTTGCTAAAAAACGTCAAACTCTAACGAGATGTCGAATCGGTACTTTGCTTCGGCGTCTGTTGATTTGTAACACGTTTGTATTTATTAAAGTTAGTTCGTTGAAAATTTTCTTTTAAAGCCCCTGAAAGTTGGCGCATGCGCTTTTAAAAACAAAAACTGGGGAAAGGAAAAAAACAAATTTCCCTACGCATAAATTACGCTAAAACCTTTTGCTGCTTTGCACCCGAGGCGAGTTCAGCGCCTATTCTAAGTTTTGTGCTTTTTCATTGCCATTCCTTGAAAAGCAAGATCTTCCCTTTCATTCCGGTTAGCCATAGATCGAATTGGTTAAAAATATGTCTGCATTTTTGTAAAAAAATATTTCTTGCCCCCAAGTTTTATAGAAAAATTTTCTTAAAAGATTGCCCGCCCCCGATTCTGTACAACTGTCCTGTTTGGGTCTGTTGTTGAAACGAGTCTATTTTGAAAGTAAGACGCGCAGAGCCTGCACAATCCGTCTCCCCTCCTAGGTTGGAAATTGACAGTAAAAATTTGTCTGCATAATTTTAGTGGGTTATTTGGAACATTAATAGTCCGCTTTTTTCCCCTTCACGCCAAGGGTTTTCGTTTTCTATGCGGGTTTTAAATCGGCCCTAGTTTGCGCGATTTTTATGAAGCAAAATAAAAGTTAATTATTTAAAAAAATGGGAGGGGAAATTTAGATGAAAAAAGGGTTATGATGTTTTTGATCGTGGAGACGACATGGTGATTCCCTTGGGGGCGGCATCGCCAGGGCTTCCCTTGCATGTGAATTAGCAGAAATCGGGAGTACATTACCAACAAGTCGGTATAAATTAACAGAAAGTAAGGGCAGATATTACCAAGTTTAGGCCAAAAAAACTCCCGAATTTTTTAAACCCCAATGATTTTGGTAAAAATGCTTTGTTTGTGGGGCGCCAAAAAAATTGTTTTGTTTCAAATAAAAAAAACCCATCAAAAATTTTTGCGTGGGTTCAAATTTGAAATAGATCAGGTGAAAGTCAAAATCGCTTTGGCCCTTTTTAGGCCAAAATTAAGGGGGGGCGTTTTAAACTTCAAAAACACGGGAGAACTCCCAAAGTTAACCAAAAGCAAAAATGGAACTTAAAGAAATTAAATCAACAGCAGGTGAATAATAAATGTAATAGAAACGAATCCCGTTTTTCAGAAGAAACAGCGTTAAAGGAATATAACCCACCGCCCCTACCCATGCGGAACTAAGGCCTTGATCGTACTTTAAGAACATCAAAGGCGAATTAACAAAAAATTTTGCAAAACTAGGGAATGATGGCATATAAAAAGGAAAAAGAAAAAATCGTTGAGGCTGACGACCCCATGTAGGGCTGTTTTTAAAAAAGAATAACCCCAAAAACTAAAGATCTTGAAAAAAAAAGATCGCAAGACTAGAAGTGAACTAAACCGAGACCATTACGAATCAAGTGATAGAATAAGGGAAAAATATCCGAAAAAAATTTTTTATGAAAAACAACGCTAGCAGAAAGAATAAAAAAAGCTGTTTAAAGGCAAGGGTTCCCCATTTGCAAGCGTTATAAATGCCTTGGTTTGCAATAAGTACATGGTAAAGGCTATTACAGGCGGGGTGGTCAAGTTTTTACCCCCGCCCCCATCGCCCCCCTGTAAATCTTTGGGGAAAAAAAACAGCTTGATATTTGCGGTTTATTAAAAAAAATTGCCAGTTTAAAAACTATGACTCTTTCCCGGGGTTTTTGGGGGTTTTTTTAGCTGGCTTTGTCTAGCAAGCAAAGTAGTTTGGGTTTTGGCCAGACTTATGGCTTGTTTTTTTAGTTGGGTTAATTTTTTTGTAAGTAAAAACCAAGTAATCCCAGGCCCGTTAATCCAGAAAAGCGCGTTTTTATTTCAGGTCATCGCGAACGAGTCCCCGAGCTTTCTGAGCTTCAATGACTTTTTGGGGTTTGGACTTCGGGGTTGGATAAAATTAATCTTGGGCGTTCTTTACTGCTTGCAATTTACTGGCTCAGAATTTTTGTCGTTTTTTCCCCCCCTTCTGTTCTTGCCTGCTATAAAAAATTAAAATTTTTTTGTTTTTTATTGTTCTATCTGGGCCCAAGGTCAGAAAGGGGCATGTTTTAAAAAGTGCCAAAAGCAAAGTCTACTTTTGATTTGCGTTTGTAAAAAATTTTTGGGACCTTTTAAAACTTGAAGGCAAATAACTGTAGAAATTTTGGATCCTTAATTTTCTAAGTATTGTTTTTTTGGTCAAAGCCCCGTTTTAAGGATCAGTTATGTCGATCTTGCTGTGTTGTGAACTATCAAAACCAAACGTAAGTACGAATAGAGTCGTTTATTCGTTTATTCCCGCTTGTTTGGCCCTTAGAAGTGTCTAGATAAATGTTGTCCATGCTGTTTTTTGCTCTTGCTCTATGGACCCTAGGCGAACAGCTTGCCCGAGGAAAGATGTGAAGGGGTTCAGGATAGTTTTATTTCTGTCCGCCCAAAAATAAGGGGGCCCGCCCTGATTAAGGTCAACTTTTGTCTAAAGTCTGTCTTGATGTTAATATTAATTCTTACAGATCCCTTTCAAAAGCCTTCAGCTATTCGGTTCTTATGGATTAAACGGGTTTTTCATTTGGTAATGGTGCTTGGTTCAGTCAAATACGTCTGAGGTGTATAGAAATGAAATCTGTACACTGCCCAAACCCAAGGATTAGGATGTTTTAAATGTCAGCTACGCACTCCCCACCCGTTTTGCCCCAAAAAACCCGCAAAGTTTAACGGTTCTGAAAAACTGCTCGGGAAAACCACCTTTTGCGAGTAGTCTTTTTTAAAGGGGGGTTTTAAAATATCGTTTAAAGGCGACTCCCTTTTCTTTAAGGTGAGTCTGGGGGAAGAAAGTCGAGGGTGCGTTGTTATATTTTTAAGTTTTTAGTGTGGCCCAAAAGAATTTTTGCATCGTTTTTGAAAGCACTCATTTTTAATTTTTTTTTAAAAAAGTTTTTTAACAAAAACAAATCAAGACCGCCCCTTTGTTTTTGAAATGCTATTGTAACAATTGCGGGGCCAAAACGGTCGCGCTCCATGAAATATTTTACAAAGCGTATTGGGTTTAAATTTAAAATAAAAAACCAAGGGGAAAAATTTTTTTATTACAAAAAATGAAAGGGGAACAAACGCTTAAACAGTTAAAAATCCTGATGGTTTAGGGTTTTGCTCATAAAAGAAGAATGGTAACTTGACATTTCTTAAACTTCAATGAATCTAAAAACAATATTAAATTCAAACCTGAAGAAGCAAAATCGTTTTGTAGAGACTTGTAAAATGCTAGGCTTTACAACTAGCAAATTCCCCCCTCTAGTTTGTGTTTGCCGATGAAAAATCGTTTGGGGGGAAAGTCGCTCAATCTTGCTTCATTCATTTTTCTAGTTCATTTGGACGAGCTAAGCACTGATGAAAAAATTATTGATGGGAAAGGCCCCCCAATGTTTTAAACTTTCGTAGGGAAAGCAATTTCGATTATGAAATTATCAATTCCCTAATTTCGTTTTAAAGATTGTTTGTGGGAGGGTCGGTCATTTAAAAAAAAAATAAAGACAAAAAAGGGAAAGTCGTGAAAAGTGATAAACCCGACATTTTTTTGGAAACAAAATAAAACGTACTAAAAAATAAAGGGGGGGGGGTTTTTTTTTACTTTTAAATTTTCCCCTTTTTCAAAAATTAATACCTTTTTTTTTAATAAAATTTGTTTCGGGGTTTGGGCAGAAAAAAGTTAAAATAGGCCTTGAGGGTTGTTCCCTTTAGAATATTTTTAAAAAGCAAAACTGACCTCAAAAATTGGAAATTTTTGTGGGAATAAAAATTTTAATTATAACCATTTAATTTAAGGCAAAAAAATTTCAAAAGACAATTCCTTTTTGAATCTTTTGGGCAAAATGTTTTGGAAAGAAATTAAATAAGGTTGGGAAAACGAACCTCAAAAGGGGAAAAATTTTAAAAAATTTTAAAAAATTTAATTTATTGCCAAAAAAAATTTAAAAACCGTTCAAAAAAAATTTTGAAAAAAAATAAAATTTTGGGGCTTATGAGTCTTTTTTTGGGGAACAATTGTGGAAAATTGATTACGCTTAAATTTTTTGTTTCCATTTTTCCCCAAGGGAGGTTTAAGGTTTTAAAAAAACAAAAAACAAATGAAATTTGAAAAACAACTTCACATAAATATTTTTAAATTTCTTTGGTTTTAAAATAAAAGTTTTGGGGCTATAAAAAAATCTTTTTAAAAAATTTTAATAAAAAAATTTGGAATTAAACTTTTGACAAAAAACCCCTCATTTTCATTGAGGGAAAAGGGGGTTTAAAAAAAAATATTTGTCCTGACCCCCCCCCCCCCTTTTAAAAAACATTTAGCCCCAAAATTTTATTATTTGGATTTTTGCCCAAACATTTAAAAACAGAACTGGATTTTAGGGGGTTAAATTTTTTTGTTTTTAAAAAATTGGGAGGTTTAAACTTTTTTGACAAAAAACCTATTTTTATTGATGTTGGAAAGGCTGTAAAAAAAAATTTTTTCCACCTTTTGCAAACATGCTGGAATAAATTGTGGGTTTTTGCCAAAAAATAAACTCCCTTTTTAAAAAATTTTAGAGAACAGTTAAAGACTGTAGTTTTATTTCACATGAAAGACAGAGATGCATTTGATGAATGTTTGCGTGAAAATGATGTTATTGAAAATGACCAGGAAAAACACAGGATTAAGCAAAAACTAAAATCTGAAAAGTTTAGTAAATTAGTATTAAAAACGGATAACCCTACACAGTATGTCTGTTTGTAGATAATCGTTATTTTTTGGTTATTGAAGTCTTACTTGTCAGAGAACAGGAAAAGGCGGCTTTTAGGCCACTTTCGCCCAAAAACTCGGTGGTGAAGCAAGTGGGGTAGAACAGACATTTATCTGTTCTCTCACCCTCACCCATCGGGCCAACACCATCTGCTCTACTCAGGATGCCAAAGACCAGGAAATGGAACACCTCAAGCTGGGCGTGGAACATCCCGGCTAGCAAGAACATCACACCGCATCCTACCACCAAACAAGACCAAACCAGGCGTAAAGGACATGTCACCATCCCCTATGTCTGCCGCGTGACTGAAGCCTTGAGCAGGAAGATCAGGAAAACAGGCGTCTCCGTACATCCCAAACCTATCAACACCATCCGTAGCCAGCTGGTCGCCCCCAAGGACAAAACTGATAAACTGGACAAGTCTGGAGTGATCTACCAAATAGACTGTCGTGACTGTGAAGAGAACTATGTGGGGGAAACTGAGAGAAGCCTTCGAAAATTCTTGACAGAACACAAAAGGGAATCATCACCAGCAGGCGCCCACCTGCACGCCCTGCGACATCAGTTCGATTATGAAAACATCAGCGTTCTCGACCGTGACAATAGATGGTTTCAGCGTGGGGTGAAGGAGGCTATCCATATTGCTGCCAACAACCCCACACTCAACCGGGACCGGGGCAGACACACCTTGCCATCGGTGTACAACACCCTCATTGTTCAGTCACATGACCAGGGTTCGACCCGTGGTCGTGTGCACTGAACGCCAGTTCACCCAGTAGCCACACCACCGCTGAAGAAGACAGAACGCCAGTTCACCCAGTAGCTACACCATCGCTGAAGAAGACAGAACGCCAGTTCACCCAGTAGCCACACCACCGCTGAAGAAGACAGAACGCCAGTTCACCCAGTAGCCACACCACCGCTGAAGAAGACAGACGGAGGTCTCCAAGTAAGTGCTATTCCTAGCTGAGTGACCTGTTTAAATCCGGTAGTTGTTATACACATTAATTGACTGTTTTATAATTACTACTTAATTACTAATTGATATTCCGCTGGAACAACTAGTATTGAATAAAAGTAGCACCAGGAGTGGCGGTCAATGTTATACCATACCTGCATCAAATATTGACAGCCATTTACATTCATTTTATCCTAGTTCTGTACGGCTGTGGAACTCACTGCCGGGTGCCATCAAGATTGCCACAAATGCAGTCTCATTTAAAAAAAACAAATTGATACGACAGTTTTGAGATCTGCATATTGACGATTTTCTATTTTAAATTCCCCAGATATTTTACTGTTACCTGGGCCTGAATTTGGCCATTGCTTTTAACTTCTTGAATATCGAGTGCGACCCCTTGTTGCCAAATTTGCTCCAGGGGCCAACAGTCTGAGTCGCACTATTGTTTGTTATTTTATTTTACTTTTTAACATGCGCGCTGGAGACCTACTCCTTTTTGAGTGAACCAGTATTTTAGGAAGAAGAAGAAGAAGAATGCACTCACCATCACCTGTGATACAATGCATGAGGTCAAAGGAATGCACTAAGCATCACCTGTGATACAATGCATGCGATCAAAGGAATGCACTAAGCATCACCTGTGATACAATGCATGTCAAAGGAATGCACTAAGCATCACCTGTGATACAATGCATGTCAAAGGAATGCACTAAGCATCACCTGTGATACAATGCATGTCAAAGGAATGCACTAAGCATCACCTGTGATACAATGCATGTCAAAGGAATGCACTAAGCATCACCTGTGATGCAATGCATGCGATCAAAGGAATGCACTAAGCATCACCTGTGATACAATGCATGTCAAAGGAATGCACTAAGCATCACCTGTGATACAATGCATGTCAAAGGCATGCACTAAGCATCACCTGTGATACAATGCATGTCAAAGGAATGCACTAAGCATCACCTGTGATACAATGCATGAGGTCAAAGGAATGCACTAAGCATCACCTGTGATACAATGCATGTCAAAGGAATGCACTAAACATCACCTGTGATACAATACATGAGGTCAAAGGAATGCACTAAGCATCACATGTGATACAATGCATGTCAAAGGAATGCACTAAGCATCACCTGTGATACAATGCATGTCAAAGGAATGCACTAAGCATCACCTGTGATACAATGCATGTCAAATGAATGCACTAAGCATCACCTGTGATACAATGCATGTCAAAGGAATACATTAAGCATCACCTGTGATGCAATGCATGTCAAAGGCATGCACTAAGCATCACCTGTGATGCAATGCATGAGGTCAAAGGAATGCACTAAGCATCACCTGTGATACACTGCATGCCAAAGGAATGCACAAAGCATCACCTGTGATACAATACATGAGGTCAAAGGAATGCACTAAGCATCACCTGTGATACACTGCATGCCAAAGGAATGCACAAAGCATCACCTGTGATACAATGCATGAGGTCAAAGGAATGCACTAAGCATCACCTGTGATACACTGCATGCCAAAGGAATGCACAAAGCATCACCTGTGATACAATGCATGAGGTCAAAGGAATGCACTAAGCATCACCTGTGATGCAATGCATGAGGTCAAAGGAATGCACTAAGCATCACCTGTGATAAACTGCATGCCAAAGGAATGCACAAAGCATCACCTGTGATACAATGCATGAGGTCAAAGGAATGCACTAAGCATCACCTGTGATGCAATGCATGAGGTCAAAGGAATGCACAAAGCATCACCTGTGATACAATGCATGAGGTCAAAGGATTGCACTAAGCATCACCTGTGATACATATCCATGATGGTCAAATGGAAAGTTGCACTAAGCATCACCTGTGATACAATGCATGAGGTCAAAGGATTGCACTAAGCACACCTGTGATACAATGCATGAGGTCAAAGGATTGCACTAAGCACACCTGTGATACAATGCATGAGGTCAAAGGATTGCACTAAGCATCACCTGTGATACAATGCATGAGGTCAAAGGATTGCACTATGCATCACCTGTGATACACTGCATGAGGTCAAAGGAATGCACTAAGCATCACCTGTGATACACTGCATGAGGTCAAAGGAATGCACTAAGCATCACCTGTGATACACTGCATGAGGTCAAAGGAATGCACTAAGCATCACCTGTGATACACTGCATGAGGTCAAAGGAATGCACTAAGCATCACCTGTGATACACTGCATGAGGTCAAAGGAATGCACTAAGCATCACCTGTGATACATGCATGATGTCAAAGGAATGCACAAAGCATCACCTGTGATGCACTGCATGTCAAAGGAATGCACAAAGCATCACCTGTGAATACACTGCATGTCAAAGGAATGCACTAAGCATCACCTGTGATACAATGCAATGTCAAAGGAATGCACTAACGCATCACCTGTGATACAATGCATGAGGTCAAAGGAATGCACTAAGCATCACCTGTGATACAATGCATGAGGTCAAAGGAATGCACTAAGCATCACCTGTGATACAATGCATGGTCAAAGAATGCACTAAGCATCACCTGTGATACAATGCATGAGGTCAAAGAAGTGCAATAAGGCATACACCTGTGATGCAATGCATGTCAAAGGAATGTTCTAAGCATCACATGTGATGCAATGCATGTCAAAGGAATGCATAAAGCATTACCTGTGATACAATGCATGTCAAAGGAATGCACTAAGCATCACCTGTGATACAATGCATGTCAAAGGAATGCACTAAGCATCACCTGTGATACAATGCATGTCAAAGGAATGCACTAAGCATCACCTGTGATACAATGCATGTCAAAGGAATGCACTAAGCATCACCTGTGATACAATGCATGCGATCAAAGGAATGCACTAAGCATCACGTGTGATACAATGCATGAGGTCAAAGGAATGCACTAAGCATCACGTGTGATACAATGCATGAGGTCAAAGGAATGCACTAAGCATCACCTGTGATACAATACATGCGATCAAAGGAATGCACAAAGCATCACCTGTGATACAATGCATGAGGTCAAAGGAATATACACTAAGCATCACCTGTGATACAATGCATGAGGTCAAAGGAATGCACTAAGCATCACCTGTGATACAATGCATGAGGTCAAAGGAATGCACTAAGCATCACCTGTGATACAATGCATGAGGTCAAAGGAATGCACTAAGCATCACCTGTGATACAATGCATGAGGTCAAAGGAATGCATTAAGCATCACCTGTGATACAATGCATGTCAAAGGAATGCACTAAGCATCACCTGTGATACAATGCATGTCAAAGGAATGCACTAAGCATCACCTGTGATACAATGCATGAGGTCAAAGGAATATACACTAAGCATCACCTGTGATACAATGCATGCGGTCAAAGGAATGCACTAAGCATAGTTTAAAGAAAAACAAAACAAAACAGTTTTTTGATGAATTGTTCCTGTTCCCTGTTTGAACAGTAAGCCCATGTGAGATGTGCATCGCAAGCGCACAGACAGACACACACACACACACACACACACACACACACACACACACACACACACACACACACACACACACACACACACACCACACACACACACACACACATCACAAAATCTAGACCTTGGCCTATCTAGGACCATGTAGAGATGTGCATAACAAACGGACAGGCACACACACATACACATCACAAAATCTAGATCCTGGCCTATCTAGGACCATGTAGAGATGTGCATAACAAACGCACAGGCACACATACACACCACAAAATCTAGATCCGGGCCTATCTAGGACCATGTAGAGATGTGCATAACAAACGCACAGGCACACACATACACACCACAAAATCTAGATCCTGGCCTATCTAAGACCTGCAAGGCGACCATTTCCAAAGTAGTAATCCTCGTTTGAAATTCCACACCTTGTTTTCATGTGATTCACCGCATTTGAACGAAAGAAAAAAAAACACTAACCATGCCCCCTTTTCTGCATTAGAATTGGAAATGTGGTACTTTATTCCATGAACACTTCAGACTGCACACACTGATACGTTTGTTGTTGTTTTTTTCAACAAGAGATATTATTGTTTTCGACAGTGTTCTTTTCCCAGTATGTTTGAAATCAGCGGATTTGTTTTGACTGTTGATATATAGTAACCAAATTTGCTAGATGTCTACATGGGTTTAAGCTCGGAAATCATTTCAACGAGATAGCTCACATGTGGACACATTGACTATTTCATTTTAACTAAATGAAGAACATGGAATGAATATATAGGGAATTCATTTGAAAAGTCGTTTGGAAAAACTCTTGGTGAATAATGTCCAACATCACAGAAAAGAGCATGACACTGAAATACAAGGATATCAAAAACCATGTGAAAGCTTACTTCAGACAACCATCGCGCGGCATTCTGTGGTCTGATTAGAATGGTTCTACCACAGCAAATATCCAGTCAATAATGCAATGATTAGGCTTAAGGCTCTTAGTTTGGTATGGGTGGCAAACGTCATTCCTCCTCGTAAAGACAAAGCAGTCAACAATGCAATAATTAGACATAGTACTCCCAGTTTGCCATGGGTGACAAACGTCATTCCGCCTCGTAAAGACAAAGCAGTCATTGTGTGGATCTTCATGACAGACCATCATCTATGTGTTAACACTGAAAAGGAAAGAAACCCACTAACAACAACAAGCACAAACAAAACAGCCAATGTTTGCATGCATTATGAGTTGACGTCCGAAGCGACACTCATTTGAAACGTCACACGAATGCCAATAATTTGCCGATCATATTTTGAAATAAACGACAAAAGCACCTTTCAACAGAAACAGTTACGTTGTCGATAACAAGCTCCGGCTGTTTTTGTTTATTTATTCATTTGATTATTCATTAATCTACCTACCTATTTCTTTCTTTATCTATCTAATTATTCATTTGTTCATTTATATATTTATTGTCAAAATAGTTGCATGCCGTTTTGAAAGAAAAATATGCATCACAATGTTCGTTCAACTTGTGAAAATGCAACAAAGACAACCGAGATGATCGATTACAACAATCAACCAGCGGTAGAGAGCTAGACTCAACCAAATGTTCTTCAGAGTTACAAGTGACAGGAAAGTTACATATCTTGATCTACCGGCCTGTAATGGACTGTGTACAGAAACTGTATAGACTTGACCATCCAATGATAAAACATCAAGTCTCCCTTGAAAATATTTTCCAACAAGATTATACATAGTAACGGTAGTGAAGATGTCTAGCGAGAATATATGTTCTCATCACCATCATCTTTTATTATTTTCATTATTATTACCATTATCATCACTGTTATTACTATTATTGGTATCATTGTTATTATCATTATCGTTGTTACTATTATCACCATTAGCATCATCCTTATTATCATCATGAATATTACTATCATTGTTATTATTATCATTATTCTTGTCAACATTTTCATTATAATTATTATTATTAACATTATCACTATTATTATCATTTTTATTGTATATCATTATTATCATATTATTGTTGTTATTATTATTATTATTATTATTATTATTATTATTATTATTATTATTATTATTATTATTACTTTCATCAAAATTATCATAATAATCATCATCATTATGATCATTATTAGTATTATAATCGTTATAATCATCGTTATTATTATTATTATTATTATTATTATTATTATTATTATTATTATTATTATTATTATTATTATTATTATTATTATTATTATTATTATTATATTATTATCATTATTATTTTTACTAATACCATCATTTTTGTTATCATTATAAATAATAGTATTGTCATCATTTTCATCATCATCATCGTTGTCATCCTTGTTTATATATTATTATTATTGTCATTATTATTATCATCATCATCATAATCATTATTTCTATCGTTATATTTACTATTACTTTTATTACAACAGCAACAACTACAATGATGATTATAACAATACTACTACTACTAATAATAGTAGATAATCATAATGATAACAACAACAACAACAACAGTAATAATCACTATTATCATAATTATCACATGTTTGGATTGAAGTGGCCATCAGCCTTAACTGGGTACCTAATTCAGCTCAGGGAAGGTTAGTACAGTGGAAAATCTTTCATAACGCTGCTGTCTGGACAGTGAAAACCTTTCATAACGCTGCTGCCTGGACAATGGAAAACCTTTCATAACGCTGCCGTCTGGACAACGAAAAACCTTTCATAACGCTGCTGTCTGGACAGTGAAAACCTTTCATAACGCTGCTGTCTGGACAGTGAAAACTTTTCATAACGCTGCTGCCTGGACAATGGAAAACCTTTCATAACGCTGCTGCCTGGATAATGGAAAACCTTACATAACGCTGCGGTCTGGACAATGGAAAACCTTTCATAAAGCTGCTGTCTGGACAGTGAAAACCTTTCATAACGCTGCTGTCTGGACAGTGAAAACCTTTCATAACGCTGCTGCCTTGACAGTGAAAACCTTTCATAACGCTGCTGCCTGGAGAGTGAAAACCTTTCATAACGCTGCTGTCTGGACAGTGAAAACCTTTTATAACGCTGCTGTCTGGACAGTGAAAACCTTTTATAACGCTGCTGTCTGGACAATGGAAAACCTTTCATAACGCTGCTGTCTGGACAGTGAAAACCATTCATAACGCTGCTGCCTGGACAATGGAAAACCTTTCATAACGCTGCTGTCTGGACAATGGAAAACCTTTCATAACGCTGCTGTCTGAACAATGGAAAACCATTCATAACGCTGCTGCCTGCACAATGGAAAACCTTTCATAACGCTGCTGTCTGGACAGTGAAAACCTTTCATAACGCTGCTGTCTGGACAATGGAAAACCTTTCATAACGCTGCTGTCTGGACAGTGGAAAACCTTTCATAACGCTGCTGTCTGGACAATGGAAAACCTTTCATAACGAGGCTGTCTGGACAATGGAAAACAAATCATAACGCTGCTGTCTGGACAGTGAAAACCTTTTATAACGCTGCTGTCTGAACAATGGAAAACCTTTCATAACGCTGCTGCCTGGACAGTGAAAACCTTTCATAATGCTGCTGTCTGGACAATGTAAAACCTTTCACAACGCTGCTGTCTCGACAGTGAAAATCTTTCATAACGCTGCTGTCTGGACAATGGAAATCCTTTCATAACGTTGCTGTCTGTACAGTGAAAACTTTTCATAACGCTGCTGCCTGGACAATGGAAAACCTTTCATAACGCTGCTGTCTGGACAATAGAAAACCTTTCATAACGCTGCTGTCTGGGCAATGGAAAACCTTTTATAACGCTGCTGTCTGGACAATGGAAAACCTTTCATAACGCTGCTGTCTGGACAATGGAAAACCTTTCATAACGCTGCTGCCTGGACAGTGAAAACCCTTCATAACGCTGCTGCCTGGACAATGGAAAACCTTTCATAACGCTGCTGCCTGGACAATGGAAAACCTTTCATAGCGCTGCTGTCTGGACAATGGAAAACCTTTCATAACGCTGCTGCCTGGACAGTAAAAACCTTTCATAACACTGCTGCCTGGACAATGGAAAACATTTCATAACGCTGCTGTCTGGACAGTGAAAACCTTTCATACCGCTGCTGCCTGGACTATGGAAAACCTTTCATAACGCTGCTCCCTGGACAATGGAAAACCTTTCATAACGCTGCTCTCTGGACAATGGAAAACCTTTCATAACGCTGCTGCCTGGACAATGGATAACCTTTCATACGGCTGCTGTCTGGACAGTGAAAACCTTTCATAACGCTGCTGCCCTGGACAGTGAAAACCTTTCATAACGCTGCTGTCTGGACAATGGAAAACCTTTCATAACGCTGCTCTCTGGACAGTGAAAACCTTTCATAACGCTTCTGTCTGGACAATGGAAAACCTTTTATAACGCTGCTGTCGGGACAATGGAAAACCTTTCATAACGCTGCTGTCTGGACAGTGAAAACCTTTCATAACGCTGCTGCCTGGACAATGCAAAACCTTTCATAACGGTGCTGCCTGGACAATCGAAAACCCTTCATAACGCTGCTGTCTGGACAGTGAAAACCTTTCATAACGCTGCTGTCTGAACAATGGAAAACCTTTCATAACGCTGCTGCCTGGACAGTGAAAACCTTTCAAAAAGCTGCTGCCTGGACAGTGAAAACCTTTCATAACGCTGCTGCCTGAACAATGGAACACCTTTCATAACGCTGCTGTCTGGACAATGGAAAACCTTTCATAACGCTGCTTTCTGGACAATGGAAAACCTTTCATAACGCTGCTGTCTGGACAATGGAAAACCTTTCATAACGCTGCAGTCTGGACAATGGAAAACCTTTCATAACGCTGCTGTCTGAACAATGGAAAACCTTTCATAACGCTGCTGTCTGGACAATGGAAAACCTTTCATAACGCTGCTGCCTGGACAATGGAAAACCTTTTATAACGCTGCTGCCTGGACAGTGAAAACCTTTCATAACGCTGCTGTCTGAACAATGGAAAACCTTTCATAACGCTGCTGTCTGGACAATGGAAAACCTTTAATAACGCTGCTGTCTGGACAATGGAAAACAAATCATAACGCTGCTGTCTGGACATTGAAAACCTTTTATAACGCTGCTGTCTGAACAATGGAAAACCTTTCATAACGCTGCTGTCTGGACAATGGAAAACCGTTCATAACGCTGTTGCCTGGACAATGGAAACCTTTCATAACGCTGCTGTTTGGACAATGGAAAACCTTTCATAACGTTGCTGCCTGGACAATGGAAAACCTTTCATAACGCTGCTGTCTGGACAGTGAAAACCTTTCATAATGCTGCTGTCTGGACAATTGAAAACCTTTCATAACGCTGCTGTCTGGACAGTGAAAAGCTTTCATAACGCTGCTGTCTGAACAATGGAAAACCTTTTATAACGCTGCTGCCTGGACAGTGAAAACCTTTCATAACGCTGCTGTCTGGACAGTGAAAACCTTTCATAACGCTACTGTCTGGACAATGGAAAACCTTTTATAACGCTGCTGTCTGGACAATGGAAAACCTTTCATAACGCTGCTGTCTGGACAATGGAAACCTTTCATAACGCTGCTGTCTGGACAATGGAAAACCTTCCATAACGCTGCTGCCTGGGCAATGGAAAACCTTTTATAACGCTGCTGTCCGGACAGGCTGCATTGTGAACAGTTTGCAGCATCGCTGCAATCACTGTGAACAGTTTGCAGCAGTGCGGCAATCATTCTGAACAGCTTACAGCAGTGCGGCAATCATTCTGAACAGCTTGCAGCAGTGCGGCAATCATTTTGAACAGCTTGCAGCAGTGCGGCTATCAGGCTTTGGGACACTTGTGCGCGTTCGTGGCTATCTGCCGCTGATGAATTCACCAGTGTATTATGTTTGTATTGTCTGAACAGTGACGGAGATTTAGGACAACACCAGTCTATTTATGTTTGTATTGTCTGAACAGTGACGGAGATTTAGGACAACACCAGTCTATTTATGTTTGTATTGTCTGAACAGTGACGGAGATTTAGGACAACACCAGTCTATTTATGTTTGTATTGTCTGAACAGTGACGGAGATTTAGGACAACACCAGTCTATTTATGTTTGTATTGTCTGAACAGTGACGGAGATTTAGGACAACACCAGTCTATTTATGTTTGTATTGTCTGAACAGTGACGGAGATTTAGGACAACACCAGTCTATTTATGTTTGTATTGTCTGAACAGTGACGGAGATTTAGGACAACACCAGTCTATTTATGTTTGTATTGTCTGAACAGTGACGGAGATTTAGGACAACACCAGTCTATTTATGTTTGTATTGTCTGAACAGTGACGGAGATTTAGGACAACACCAGTCTATTTATGTTTGTATTGTCTGAACAGTGACGGAGATTTAGGACAACACCAGTCTATTTATGTTTGTATTGTCTGAACAGTGACGGAGATTTAGGACAACACCAGTCTATTTATGTTTGTATTGTCTGAACAGTGACGGAGATTTAGGACAACACCAGACAAGCAGGATGTTTACCAGAAAGCAAAATAATGGCAACAGGAAAACGTGTCATGTTAGCACAACGAACAATACCACTCGGTGATTATCAACCTCTCTCCAGCTTCTCCAATGGGGTTAAGAAAAGAAGAAGCCAAAAGATACACTTACAGCGAAGTAGAAAATGAAAAAGAAGAAGATAACAGCAAGGAAGAACATAAGCAAAGCGATAAATTAAGTTGGGAATGATCACCTTGCCAGTAAGGAGATGCGTCCATTCGTGCACCCCTGTTACCTGCGTGGAAGAGCTGATTGAAATCGGCATCCCACATGAGGAAAATATAGTCCATGGGCACGCTGCTCCAGCAGGTCCAGCAGGAACCAGCTCTTCAAGTAGTGCCTGGCGATCTGCTTGGGATCCAGTATAATCTCGTCGGCAAAGTCGTTCAAGATTATACCTGCAACACACAAGACGAAAAGGAGGAATGTAGTCAAGTAAAGACTACGTGAACGCCATGTTCTTCGTAAAAGGGAAGACACCGAGGAACAATGCGGTGCGTTTATTTACTGATTGAAACTGATCTAAACATATTACTGTCTACATCTTCTTAGCTTTTATTTAGAACCAGATGTACGTTCACGAACCTTTTTCTAGACAGCCTTACTAATGTGGCCCTTTGCCTACAAACAGCCTTACTAATGTGGCCCTTTACCTATAGTCCTATAACATCCTTACTAATATGGCCTTTGGTCTGTAGTCCTTCCTATAACAGCCTCACTGATATGTCTGTACTATGGGCTATAATTATAAGCAACAGCATCTTACCTTACAACCAACCTCACTGATATGGCCCTTCGCCTGTACTCCTATAAACAGCCTGACTAATATGGCCCTTTGCCTACAAACAGCCTGACTAATATGGCCCTTTGCCTACAAACAGCCTTACTAATATGGCCCTTTGCCTACAAACAGCCTTACTAATATGGCCCTTTGCCTACAAACAGCCTTACTAATATGGCCCTTTGCCTACAAACAGCCTTACTAATATGGCCCTTTGCCTACAAACAGCCTTACTAATATGGCCCTTTGCCTACAAACAGCCTTACTAATATGGCCCTTTGCCTACAAACAGCCTTACTAATATGGCCCTTTGCCTACAAACAGCCTTACTAATATGGCCCTTTGCCTACAAACAGCCTTACTAATATGGCCCTTTGCCTACAAACAGCCTTACTAATATGGCCATTTGCCTACAAACAGCCTTACTAATATGGCCCTTTGCCTACAAATAGCCTTACTAATATGGCCATTTGCCTACAAACAGCCTTACTATTATGGCCCTTTGCCTACAAACAGCCTTACTAATATGGCCCTTTGCCTACAAACAGCCTTACTAATATGACCCTTTGCCTACAAACAGCCTTACTAATATGGCCATTTGCCTACAAACAGCCTTACTAATATGGCCCTTTGCCTACAAACAGCCTTACTAATATGGCCCTTTGCCTACAAACAGCCTTACTAATATGGCCCTTTGCCTACAAACAGCCTTACTAATATGGCCCTTTGCCTACAAACAGCCTTACTAATATGGCCCTTTGCCTACAAACAGCCTTACTAATATGGCCCTTTGCCTACAAACAGCCTTACTAATATGGCCCTTTGCCTACAAACAGCCTTACTAATATGGCCCTTTGCCTACAAACAGCCTGACTAATATGGCCCTTTGCCTACAAACAGCCTTACTAATATGGCCCTTTGCCTACAAACAGCCTTATTAATATGGCCCTTTGCCTACAAACAGCCTTACTAATATGGCCATTTGCCTACAAACAGCCTTACTAATATGGCCCTTTGCCTACAAACAGCCTTACTAATATGGCCCTTTGCCTACAAACAGCCTTACTAATATGACCCTTTGCCTACAAACAGCCTTACTAATATGGCCCTTTGCCTACAAACAGCCTTACTAATATGGCCCTTTGCCTACAAACAGCCTTACTAATATGGCCCTTTGCCTACAAACAGCCTTACTAATATGGCCCTTTGCCTACAAACAGCCTTACTAATATGGCCCTTTGCCTACAAACAGCCTTACTAATATGGCCCTTTGCCTGTCGTCCTATGGGCTATAAGCAACATCACCTTTATACCTCACCTTCCAATCATTGTCTGCCCTGACTATCTGGCGCCGAGGCAGCTTTTTAAGTGTGATTTCATAAGCACATGTTGGGAAAGATCTCATGTATTTGAAAGGATGCTTCTGGCGTTGGCTACAGTTTCTCTCTGCAGTGTTGACTCGGATTTAACAGGCACGGGGGATCTTTCCTAACAAAATGGCCATCGTCGCTAGGTTTTTGGAGGTGGCAGATCCTACGTACCTTCCCTGATTGCGCGCGCGCAACTGCGAGTGTGCATACGTACGTGTGTGCGCGCGCGAATCTGCTGATGGGCGTTTTCTGAACGAGTGTGCAAAGGGTGAAAACGTCATGCTCAAGACATCATGAGATATACAACAAGCTGAAAACAATAACGGATGTTTAATTCTTTGCTTCCATTACATCCACGTCATTACTTACAATCAATATGGTCTTACGTCTGAAATAACACCACTTCAAATCATTGGTTTTGTGTTAAGTAATGTGTGTATGCCTTGGAGCTAATATCCTGAATTTACCGTCATTGAAAGACACATCGTCGCCAAACATAAAGTGGCATGGACATGAGACTGTGTTTCCGAATTAAGTAGTGGGGTTACACAAGTGTAGGTTAACAATTCTACAATTTCTCCGTCATTATGGTAATATTTTGGTAAAGATTCAAACTTCAAAAAGAAAACAAAGGATGTGTGGACGGGCGGTTGAAAATGAAGGAATGGCGACACAAAATGAACAACGTGTAGTATACATATGAAAACCCTTCACTAGCTGTCTGAGGGAACCATCGCAATTCCTTTTGAAAGTATCTTTTTTTATTGCCTGTTCCTAGGCCTTATGTCCCCTGTATTGGACTCATCAAGGAGACCCGACTGACCGTATATGTGCTCATGGCGTCAAATAGAGACACAACACAGTTTATAATTCTATGGTGTTTTCACCACCAAGGGTTCAAAAAAGAATCCAACAGCACCCCCAAAGCAGCCAGTGAATGGTAGTAAATGAAACAAAACGAAAAGGTAGAGACGAAAAAAGTTGCTGAAAAACTAAAAACATCATGCAAACAGTATAAAATGCAGGGGACAATCTTTGAGCCTATGCTTGAGGATCCATTTAAGGATGCAATGGAGATAAAAAGATATGAAACAGTCTGAATGGTCAGCTCTAGTGTTCAATAACCCAAGCATTGTCAGCGGCTGGGGGATGAAGATGAAGAAAATGGCGACATAAGATTAAGAAAAGAATTAGTGTTTGTAAATCTGTCAGTGGTGTGGCCAGGAAAAATCCTTTGTGCGACAGTCTGTCAAACACTGTATCTGCAGACCTCCCTGTCTGAATGCTAACTATGCTCTGTCTGTTTGTCTGTCTGAATGCTAACTATGCTCTGTCTGTCTGTCTGTCTGAATGCTAACTATGCTCTGTCTGTCTGTCTGTCTGAATGCTAACTATGCTCTGTCTGTCTGTCTGTCTGAATGCTAACTATGCTCTGTCTGTCTGTCTGAATCCGAAGAATGTTCTGTCTATCTGTCTGTCTGAATGCTAACTATGCTCTGTCTGTCTGTCTGTCTGTCTGAATGCTAACTATGCTCTGTCTGTCTGTCTGAATCCGAAGAATGTTCTGTTTATCTGTCTGTCTGAATGCTAACTATGCTATGTCTGTCTGTCTGAATCCGAAGAATGTTCTGTCTGTCTGTCTGTCTGAATGCTAACTATGCTATGTCTGTCTGTCTGAATCCGAAGAATGTTCTGTCTGTCTGTCTGTCTGTCTGAATGCTAACTATGCTATGTCTGTCTGTCTGAATCCGAAGAATGTTCTGTCTGTCTGTCCGTCTGAATGCTAACTATGCTCTGTCTGTCTGTCTGAATCCGAAGAATGTTCTGTCTGTCTGAATGCTAACTATGCTCTGTCTGCCTGTCTGAATCCGAAGAATGCTCTGTCTGTCTGTCTGAATGCTAACTATGCTCTGTCTGTCTGTCTGAATCCGAAGAATGTTCTGTCTGTCTGTCTGAATGCTAAGCAAGTTCTGCCTGTCTGTCTGAATGCTAAACATTGTTTATCTGTCTCTCTGAAATCTAACCATGTTCTGTCAGTCTGTCTGTCTGTCTAAATGCTAATTATTGTCTGTCTGTCTGTTTGTCTTTATGCTAAGCATGTTCTGTCTGTCTATATGAATGCGAAACATTGTCTGTCTGTCTGTCTGAATGCTAACCATGTTCTGTCTGTCTGAATGCTAACCATGTTCTGTCTGTCTGAATGCTAACCATGTTCTGTCTGTCTGTCTGTCTGAATGCTAACCATGTTCTGTCTGTCTGTCTGAATGCTAACCATGTTCTGTCTGTCTGTCTGAATGCTAACCATTGTCTGTCTGTCTGTCTGAATGCTAACCATTGTCTGTCTGTCTGTCTGTCTGTCTGTCTGAATGCTAACCATTGTCTGTCTGTCTGTCTGTCTGAATGCTAACCATTGTCTGTCTGTCTGTCTGAATGCTAACCATTGTCTGTCTGTCTGTCTGTTTGAATGCTAACCATTGTCTGTCTGTCTGTCTGAATGCTAAGCATGTGCTGTCTGTCTGTCTGGTTGCTAACCATTGTCTGTCTGTCTGTCTGAATGCTAACCGCGATGAAAATCATCATTCCAGACTGCACTTATCAAAACGGCTGTCTCCAAGGCAACAGACCCCATAAATCCAACTTGCTGCCGTGCATCAATCTTAAGAGAAGGGCCTACCGCACTTCAGTAGTTTTTACCATGACTTTTGTTTTACAAAAAA
>CM031608.1:95065636-95070636 GCA_018398815.1 Conus ventricosus | reverse complement strand
TGCCTACTTCATGTGAACATGTAAATGATATGTAAAGTGTTAATGTAAGTGTTGCTTAAGAGTTCCAATGGATGGGAAAAGTCAAATTTCTTACCTATCAACAGCACCAGATCGACGTCTCTATTTCCATCAGGTCAGGTATTTATTGATCAATAAACTATGTAAGCCCCGTCAAAAAACAGCAGTGCAGGTGGAGAAAAGAAACCAATGTAATATTGTTCGTACACCCTGGACATATAAAATCTTAACTATACCATTTTTGTGCACCATGCACGAAATAAAAATCAGTTGTTATGTTTTTCGTCCAGACTGCTACACAATTATATTCACGTGGAGATTGCAGCATTACTACAGATTATGTTGCATTAACATGCAGGTACCATACAGGCAGTTGCTGTATCAATATGCCAGAACCACACAGGCATTGTCAGATTATGTTGTATCAATATGCCAGTACCACACAGGCAGTTTTATTAATAAGCCAGTACTACACAGGCAGTTTTATCAATATGCCAGTACCACACAGGCAGTTGCATCAATATGCCAGTACCACACAGGCAGTTGTATCAATAGGCCAGTACCACACAGACAGTTGTACCAATAGGCCAGTACCACACAGGCAGTTGTATCAATAGGCCAGTACCACACAGACAGTTGTACCAATAGGCCAGTACCACACAGGCAGTTGTATCAATTGCCAGTACCACACAGACAGTTGTACCAATAGGCCAGTACCACACAGGCAGTTGTATCAATAGGCCAGTACCACACAGGCAGTTGTATCAATAGGCCAGTACCACACAGGCAGTTGTATCAATATGCCAGTACCACACAGGCAGTTGCATCAATTGCCAGTACCACACAGACAGTTGTACCAATAGGCCAGTACCACACAGGCAGTTGTATCAATAGGCCAGTACCACACAGGCAGTTGTATCAATAGGCCAGTACCACACAGGCAGTTGTATCAATAGGCCAGTACCACACAGGCAGTTGTATCAATAGGCCAGTACCACACAGGCAGTTGTATAAATATGCCAGTACCACACAGGCAGTTGTATCAATATGCCAGTACCACACAGGCAGTGGTTGTATCAATAGGCCAGTACCACACAGGCAGTGGTTGTATCAATAGGCCAGTACCACACAGGCAGTGGTTGTATCAATAGGCCAGTACCACACAGGCAGTTGTATCAATAGGCTAGTACCACACAGGCAGTTGTATCAATAGGCTAGTACCACACAGGCAGTTGTATCAATAGGCCAGTACCACACAGGCAGTTGTATCAATAGGCCAGTACCACACAGGCAGTTGTATCAATATGCCAGTACCACACAGGCAGTTTGTATCAATAGGCCAGTACCACACAGCAGTTTGTATCATAGGCCAGTACCACACAGGCAGTTGTATCAATAGGCCAGTACCACACAGGCAGTGGTTGTATCAATAGGCCAGTAACACACAGGAGTTGTATCAATAGGCCAGTACACACAGGCAGTTGTATCAATATGCCAGTACCACACAGCAGTGGTTGTATCAATAGGCCAGTACCACACAGGCAGTTGTATCAATCGCCAGTACCACAACAGGCAGTTGTATCATAGGCCAGTACCACACTAGTTGTACAATAGGCAGCACCAACAGGCATGTTGTATCATGTCCAGTACCACACAGGCGTTGTACAATTGCCAGTACACACAGGCAGTGTTGTATCAATAGGCAGTACACACAGCAGTGTTGTACAATAGCCAGTACCACACAGGCAGTTGTACCAATATGCCAGTACCACACAAGCAGTGGTGTATCAATAGGCCAGTACCACACAGGCAGTGGTTGTATCATAGGCAGTACACAAGGCAGTGGTTGTTCAACAGCCAGTACCACACAGGCAGTGGTTGTATCATAGGCCAGTACCACAAGCAGTGGTTGTATCATAGCCAGTACGACACAGGCAGTTGTATCAATAGCCAGTACCACACAGGCAGTTGTACAATAGCCAGTACCACAGAGGCAGTTGTCAGGGTCAGAGATCTTAGTTCTGTTGAGGTGGAGAGGGTGGCAATGTTTTAGTTCTGTAGAGTAGAGAGGGTGGCATGTTTTAGTTCTGTAGAGGTAGAGAGGGTGGGCAATGTTGTAGTTCTGTAGAGGTGGAGAGGAGTTGGAAATGTCTTAGTTCTGTAGAGGTAGAGAGGGGTGGAAATGTTTTAGTTCATAGAGGTAGAGAGGGGTGAGCATGTTTAGTTCTGTGAGGTGGAGAGGAGTTGGAAATGTCTTTGTTCTGTAGAGGTGGAGAGGAGTTGAAATGTCTAGTTCTGTAGAGGAAGAGGCGGGCAATGTCTTGTTTGTAGGTAGAGGGTGGCAATCTTTAGTTCTGTAGAGGTAGAAGGTTGGAAATGTCTAGTTCGTAAGTAAGGGTGGATGTTTTAGTTCTGTAGAGTAGAGATCGAGAGGATTGAAAATGCTTAGTTCTGTAGAGTAGAGAGGGTGAAATGTCTAGTTCTGTAGAGGTAGAAGGGTGGCAATGTCTTAGTTCGAGAGGTAGAGAGGGTGGGCAATTTTAGTTCGAAGGTAGAGAGGGGTTGGAGATGTCTTAGTTCTGTAGAGGTAGAGAGGGTGGGTAATTTCTTAGTTCTGTAAGGTACAGAGGTGGGCAATGTCTTAGTTCTGTAAGAAAGGAGTGGGCAATGTCTTGTTCGAGCCAAAACCGAAACTTTCTGACTTGATAAAACGTGGATACGTCCTCTTCAATCAGGTGGATACTGTCCTCTTCAATCAGGGTGGATACTGTCCTCTTCAATCAAGGGAGTCCGTTCCATACGGATCTGAACAGGATGTCAGGATTGATCTAACTTCGCCACAGTTCCGGGTAGAGCGGAGTGGGAGGGAGGGAGAAAGGAGGATGGAGTGGGAGGGAGGGAGAAAGGAGGATGGAGTGGGAGGGACCGGGAGGGAGAAAGGAGGATGGAGTGGGAGGGAGGGAAAAAGAGGAGGATGGAGGGGGGGGGGGTACTGTCTGCTCCAGCTCGCTGACCTCGGAAAATGCTGGTCAGATTTTTTTCCACAACATACAATTATAGTCTGTATATACTTACACAGCCTTTCTCCACAACATACAAATATACCCTGCATATACTTACATAGCCTTTTCCCACAACATACAATTATAGCCTGAATATACTTACACAGCCTTTTCCACAACATACAATTATAGCCTGAATATACTTACACAGCCTTTCTCACAACATACAAATATAGCCTGTATATATTTATATAGCCTTTTCCCACAACATACAATTATAGCCTGAATATACTTACACAGCCTTTTCCACAACATACAATTATAGTCTGTATATACTTACACAGCCTCTCGTCAACATTTTCAGTGTGGTTTGTTTGTTTGTTTTGTTTTGTTTTCTAGTTTGTTTGTTTTTATAAAACAAATAATAATACTAAAAATATGCATACAAAACTCAACCAGCCGCCGAGGCGAAACGATTTGCTTCGCAGACTACCCACTCGTGGGTTTAATTCCCATCACAGCCAGCAGGGAAGACGGGGACCCAACAGTCGAGTTTCATAAACAAAATGGATGCGTTTCTACAAAAGTTGCTCAAATTTCCTTACTAGCACTAAAGGTGTCTGTATCTTTCGGGCCTGGTTGACGTTGGGATATATTATTAAAACAACAACAACAAACAAAAACAAACAAAAAAAAAAACAGTGTAGAGCACAGCCTTGTCATACAGTCTCAGACCGGAATGGAAATCCGTAACTTCATCTTCATCATCCTCATTCTGTGGCCCTTCATGCCCTGCTCTCATGGAGACCTCAGTTTCGATGTCCTCTCCATGTCTATAGCCCCGGTTTCATTTCGACGGGGTCACCGGTATCGGCAACTTCATGGGTGTTGTCGTTGGACGGACGGAGGGAGAGCTCACTTACACCGGATCTGCGACTAATCAATTATGGTCGTCAGGGTTAGTAGGTGGTGTCCGGGCGCCACCGAACACCACCGAAGTGACTCGGCAGCAGTGCTGCGTCTCCTTCGGTGGGTTGCGTCTTGACGACTTGACATTGACTGCTCCCTGTGGATTGCCGGCGCCGGAGTTGCGGCGGGCCGGGGTGGGCTGTGGCTGTGGACGGAGGGGTCGGAATGAGCGGCGTGGCTGTGGCTGTGGACGGAGGGGTCGGAATGAGCGGCGTGGCTGTGGCTGTGGACGGAGGGGTCGGAATGAGCGGCGTGGCTGTGGCTGTGGACGGAGGGGTCGGAATGAGCGGCGTGGCTGTGGCTGTGGACGGAGGGGTCGGAATGAGCGGCGTGGCTGTGGCTGTGGACGGAGGGGTCGGAATGAGCGGCGTGGCTGTGGCTGTGGACGGAGGGGTCGGAATGAGCGGCGTGGGTGCACTGCTACTGGGGGTGGACGGAGGGGTCGGAATGAGCGGCGTGGGTGCACTGCTACTGGGGGTGGACGGAGGGGTCGGAATGAGCGGCGTGGGTGCACTGCTACTGGGGGTGGACGGAGGGGTCGGAATGAGCGGCGTGGGTGCACTGCTACTGGGGGTGGACGGAGGGGTCGGAATGAGCGGCGTGGGTGCACTGCTACTGGGGGTGGACGGAGGGGTCGGAATGAGCGGCGTGGGTGCACTGCTACTGGGGGTGGACGGAGGGGTCAGAATGAGCGGCGTGGGTGCACTGCTACTGGGGTGGCACAGGAGATGGGACACAAAACAATGAGCGGCGTGGGTGCACTGCTACTGGGGTGGCACAGGAGATGGGACACAAAACAATGAGCGGCGTGGGTGCACTGCTACTGGGGTGGCACAGGAGATGGGACACAAAACAATGAGCGGCGTGGGTGCACTGCTACTGGGGTGGCACAGGAGATGGGACACAAAACAATGAGCGGCGTGGGTGCACTGTCACTGGGGTGGCACAGGAGATGGGACACAAAACAACAATAGCAGCGGCAACAACAAGAAAACAAGAGAAACCAATACA
>CM031608.1:95030636-95050636 GCA_018398815.1 Conus ventricosus | reverse complement strand
TCTTTTCATAAAAAGGTGAGTACTCCATTAAGAGCTATCTTAACCCCCCTATTGAAAACGACCACACCAAGAAAGCGTGGTTTAGTCATCCGATGCAGTTTTATCAGAACCAGTTAAAACTTTGCTGTGTTTTGCGCATCACTGGGTGTGGAGTGTCGTATGCTGATCATTTAAATCACCATGATCCTTTGGTGAGGTAGTGTACGATTTCATTTTTATTACACCTTTCAGACGTATTTACTGAACTGCAAGCGCCATTACCAAATGAAAACCTTTTAAAATCCACTCAGCAAACAGAATGACATAAAGGCTTTTGAAAGGATTTGTAACGAATTCAATATTAAAAATCAAGACAGGCTTTAGACAAAAGTTGGATCATAATCATGGCCCTAGGCGACCTTTATTTTCGGGGCACGACAGAAAGTATAACTATGACTGGCATTCCTCCTTTAAAATCTTTCTTTTTTGGCACAACTGTTGGGGCCCGGGTCCCTACAGCAAGAGCATAAAACAGCATGGACAACATTTATCTTAGACACTTCTAAGGGCCAAACTAGGGCGGGAATAGAACGAATAAACGACTCTATTCGTACTTACGTTTGGTGTTTGCTAGGGTCGCAAGCACAGGCGAGATCGAGCATAACTGATCCTTCTACTGGCTTTGACGCGCAAAAACAATACTTAGCAAATTTAGAGGACGCCATTAATTCTACAGTTGATTTCCCTTAAAGTATTCAAAGGTACCAAATGTTTTACAATACGCAAGATCGAAAGTAGACTTTGCTGTTGGCACTGGTTTATACATGCTGCCTTCTGACCTCGGGACTCCAGATAGGTACAATAATAAACTTTTAATAATGAAATTCTTATAGCAGGCATGAACAGAAGGTTGGGAAAAACGACATAAATTCTAAAGCCAGTAAAAAATTACAAACAATAAAAGAACGCCCCAAGATTAAGTCATCTAATTCCCTGAATTTCCAAACCCCCAAAGTCATTGAAGACTCAGCAAAACTCGCGGACTCTGTTCGCGATGACCATGAATATGAAAAGACAGCGCTTGTTCTTGGATTAACTGGGATAGGATTACTTGGTCTTTATCTTACTAAATAGTAACCCAACTATTACGAGAACTAATGTCCATAAGTGCTCGGCCATAAAGCCAACTACTTTGCTTTTCAGTAGACAAAAGCCAGCTGACAATACTCCCCAAAAATTCCTGGTAAAGCGTCCACGGCTTTACCAGCTAATTTTTTTTAATAAACTTGCAAGATGATCAAGCTGTTTTTTACCCATGATTTATCAGGCGGAGATGGAGCGATGGCGACGGAGGCGCTGGACTTTGGCCTCCACCGCCGCCTGTAATAGCCAACACCAATGTACTTATTGCAAATCCTAAGGCCGTTTATAAAAGCTTGCTAATGTGACTCCCTGCTCTCTAAACAATGTTTTTTATTCGTTCTGCTAGCGTTGCGTCTTCATATAAAAATTTTTTTTGATAGTTTCTCTTTTTTCTTATTCACTTGAGTTCGTAATTGGCTCGGTTAGTAGTTAGCACTTTAGTCTTGCTGATCTCTCTTGTTCAAGATCTTTTAGTCTTTGGGTTATTCTTTCTTTAATATCAGGCCCTAATTGGCGTTATCAGCCTCAACGAGTTTTTTTTTTTTCTCTTTTTTTATGCCCATCTAGTTTACCTAGTTTTGCCCAAATTGTTTGTTAATTCGCCTTTGATGCTTCTCAAAGCATTTATCAAGGGCCCCTTAGTTCTCGCATGGTAGCGGTTGAGTCGTGTATAGTCTTTAACGCTGTTTTCTTCTGAAAAACTGGATTCTGCTTCTATTACATTTATTAATTCACCTGCTGATTGATTTAATTCTTTAAGTTCCATGTTTTGCATTTGGTTATCTGTTGGGGGTTCTTGCAGTGTGTTTTGAAGTTTAGCAACTGCATCCCCATCTAATTTTGGTTAGCAATGCCAAGGCGTTTTTTTACGCTCGCAGGGGTCTATTTCTAATTTAACCCCGGCTAAAACCCTTTTATGGGTCTTTTTTAGTTTTTAAGCTGAACAAATTCTCCTCGTCGTTTTTCACAAACAAATGGTCATCTTTTACTTCAAAATCATTAGGGTCTATTTAAAATTTGGGAGGTTCTTGACCTAAACTTTGGTACAATGATTTGGCCTTACTTTCTGTTAATCACGCCGCAATGAGAGCGTTGAGCGATGCTGTGTCAAAGGGATCATTTCACTCATGTCGTCTCCAGGGTCAAAAAAAATCATAATCTTCTTCATCTTCAATTCCTGCCTGTTTTTAAATAATTAAATTTTTATTTTGCTTTATAAAAATGTCACAAGCACATGGCTCGATTCTTGACCGCATAGAAGAAATGAAAGAACCCTTGGCGTGAAGGGAAATAAGCGGACTATTACTGTTCCAAATAATCCATCTACTATTGATGCAGATCAAATTCTTACTGTCAAATTTCCAGACCTAGGAGCAAATAAGTGATTGGCAGGGTCTGCGCGTCTTACTTTCAAAATTTGCGCTCGATTCAACAACAGACCCAAACAGGACAGTTGTACAGAACCTGGGCGGGCAATCGTTAAGAAAATTTCTTAAAACTTGAGGGCAAGAAATATTTTCTTTACACAATGCAGACATATTTTTAAAACCCATTCTGATCTATGGCTAACTGGGAATGAAAAGGGGTGACTTTGCGTTTCAAGGAATAGAAAATGAAGAAGCACTAAAACAAGAATAGGTGCCGCAGATACTAAAGACGGCAAAAAGTATGTGGCTGTAAATTTTGCGTTTGGAAATCGCTTTTCCATTCCCTAGTTTTTTAGTTGTTAAAAGCGCATGCGCCATACTTTCAAGGAGCATTTAAAAGACAGATTGTCATATGAACTAACTTTTAATGAATACAAACGGGTTATCAAATCATCAGACACCGAAGCAAAGTACAGCATTTCTGAATCTCGTTAGAGTTTGACGTTGTTGCACCCCCAATTTAGCAAGGCTGATTTAACAACAATATCAGTCAAAATTAGCAATATATTACGAAAGAGTGATTCATCATACAACATATCCTAGAAGCGGGCAGACACTATATGGAATTTTAGTTTTAGCGTCTCAGCAAGATCGCTTAAAGGTATTTTATTGCTGTGTGAAGATGAAGAACCATTCAAAAGAGGAAGTGAAAAGTTTTTTAATCCAAAAATACGAAGTACAATGTTCGATTGAGGGCAGTCCTAACCAAAACTATGCTAGCGGGCTTAAACCTTAATCAGCATTTTGATGAAATAAGAAAACTGTTTGGAGGTGGGAGGGGTAGAAATCCAACAGTGACCTTGTGGCTAAAGATCTACCCTTCACAGCGTAAGACTTGATGATTATTTAACACAAAAAACGGTTTATGGATTGACCTAAGGTCAACGGAGGATAATCAGTTACATGGAAGCGGGAGAACTGTGAGAGACGTAATAAACATTCAAATTGATAAAGAAGAAGAAGCCGAATAAACCGCTTAATGTACATTTGTTTTTAATATATGATGCGCAGCTGAATATTGAAAATAAAAAGATTAAAAGATATACAATACTAAATTATTTTTATTTATAAAAGCATGTCTGTTCAGGTTTATCCAAACGTGCTACAGCGCCGTTTTTTTAATTTTGGCAAACTCATTGAAACAATGAGGGGATTTTATCATAAAGTTTAACTGCTCCATAGTTTTATAACAGACTTAATCTAATCCGGTTATTGTTTTTATCATGCCCTCTGTTAAAACTTGTTCAGTATAATAAAATCCTATAAGGTCTAAATGTGTAAGATTAATCCAATTCAGTGCTGTAAGATTGTTTCTATTTAGACTAATATTGATTTTGTTGCTTGTTGTTATGACCCTTAATATCCTCACCATTGTGAAGAATGACAACAGTAACTTTAAGACTGTCAACGTCTAAGTTTTGCCAGCTAATTAGAATTCCTTTAAAAAGGACGTCACTAACGCCCACAACCCATCCCTCTCCTTATCTTTTAAGACAGAAATTTCAAATATCATTGTGAACGTGTCCCCTAATTTCATTTGCGGCATGAACTGTAATTTTGTAGAAGCATCTTTTAAAAACCGCTTCTCTTCTGTGGAGGATGTACTGTTTTTTCCCATACGGCTTTATTTCAATCTCTTTCCGACTATTGTCATCTGGCATAAGACTTACATGTAAAGGGCCAGAGTTGAATGCTTTTCTGAAACTTTTTTGACGGCCAAAAAATGTAAATGGGCTTATGAATTCAAATTTTATGTCCCATTCTAAATATGGTTCTAAGTGCCATTTGAGGTCAGGTTTTCGGACTATTTTATATTCATACTGGCCAACATTATTTGCCTCTAGATTGCGCAGTTGTTCTAGTTTAGGAAACTTTTTGTTGTCGCCAACCTCTTTGCGTTTATAATCACCATCTTTAGTGTACTCAAAACCATACAAAGCGCCTATCTCGCCGTTCTGTTCAAAGTCCGCAACATCTGCAAGGTCTTTTAAATTCTAAAGTTATACACCTTACAGGCGCTAATGTAACTCCTGGTTCTTCTGGCCCACGCGACATTTTTAGTACAGTTTATTATTTATTTCCAAAACAATGTGTAGGTTATTGCATTTCACAACTTTCCCTGCTTTGTCTGCAATTTTTATATTAAATGATCCAACCCTCCCACAAACTAATCTTTTAAACTGTAAATAGGGAATTGTATAATTTCATATCGCAATATGCAGCTTTCCCGCCGGTAAAGCTCTTAAAACATTTGAGGGCCTTCCATCATATAAGTTTTCATCAGTGCTCAGCTCATCCAAATGAACATAAAGTAATGAATGTAATGCAAGAATCGAGCGGATTTTCCCCTTAAAAGTAGTTTCGTTTTGGCGCAACAACAAATCTTTTAGTGACCTGAGTGTCAACTTTAAAGCCTAACATTTTAGCTAGCTCTTTATCAAATAAGTAATCTGCTTTTTCAGGTTCGAATGTTAATATTGTTTTTAGATTTGCATTGTTAAGTTTGAGAGTAATGCCGAATTTACTCATTGCTTCTTTTAGTGAGCAAAACCCGTAAATAACATCAGGTATTGTTAACTGGTTAGCTTTGAGCCCACAACTTTTGTAATCTTATTATTCCCCTTGGTTTCGCTTATATTAAACCCTTCAACTTTGTAAAAATTTCATGGAGCGCGGCCGTTTTGGCCCCGCAATTGTTATCAATAGCATGTTCTAAAAACGAAGGACGGTCTTGTGTTGTTATTTGTTCAAACATTTTTTTTAAAACAAATTAAAAATGAGTGCATTCAAATATACTGGTGCAAAATATTTCTGTTGGGCCGCACTACAATCTTAAAAATATAGCAACTGATACTCTTGACATTGCTGTGACCCAGACTGCCTCTTTTCATAAAAAGGTGAGTACTCCATTGAAGAGCTATCTTAACCCCCCTATTGAAAACGACCACACCAAGAAAGCGTGGTTTAGTCATCCGATGCAGTTTTATCAGAACCAGTTAAACTTTGCTGTGTTTTGCGCATCAACTGGGTGTGGAGTGTCGTATGCTGATCATTTAAATCACCATGATCCTTTGGTGAGGTCAGTGTACAGATTTCATTTTTATTACACCTTCAGACGTATTTTGACTGAACTGCAAGCGCCATTACCAAATGACAAACCGTTTAATCCACTCAGCAACAGAATAGACATGAAGGCTTTTGAAAGGATTTGTAACGAATTCAATATTAACATCAAGACAGGCTTTAGACAAAAGTTGGATCATAATCATGGCCTAGGCGACCTTTATTTTCGGGGCACGCACAGAAAGTATAACTATGACTGGCATCCTCCTTTCAAATCTTTCTTTTTTGGCACAACTGTTGAGCCCGGGTCCCTACAGCAAGAGCATAAAACAGCATGGACAACATTTATCTTAGACACTTCTAAGGGCCTAACTAGGGCGGGAATAGAACGAATAAACGACTCTATTCGTACTTACGTTTGGTGTTTGCTAGGGTCGCAAGCACAGGCGAGATCGAGCATAACTGATCCTTCTACTGGCTTTGACGCGCAAAAACAATACTTAGCAAATTTAGAGGACGCCATTAATTCTACAGTTGATTTACCTTCAAGTATTCAAAGGTACCAACATGTTTTACAATACGCAAGATCGAAAGTAGACTTTGCTGTTGGCACTGGTTTATACATGCTGCCTTCTGACCTCAGACTCCAGATAGGTACAATAATAAACTATAATAATGAAATTCTTATAGCAGGCAATGAACAGAAGGTTGGGAAAAAACGACATAAATTCTGAGCCAGTAATATTACAAACAATAAAAGAACCGCCCAAGATTAAGTCATCTAATTCCTGAAGTCCAAACCCCCAAAGTCATTGAAGACTCAGCAAAGCTCGCGGACTCTGTTCGCGATGACCATGAATATGAAAAGACAGCGCTTGTTCTTGGATTAACTGGCATAGGATTACTTGGTCTTTATCTTACTAAATAGTAACCCAACTATTACGAGAACTAATGTCCATAAGTGCTCGGCCATAAAGCCAACTACTTTGCTTGCAGTAGACAAAAGCCAGCTGACAATACTCCCCCAATATTCCTGGTAAAGCGTCCACGGCTTTACCAGCTAATTTTTTTAATAAACTTGCAAGATGATCAAGCTGTTTTTTTACCCATGATTTATCAGGCGGAGATGGAGGCGATGGCGACGGAGGCGCTGGACTTTGGCCTCCACCGCCGCCTGTAATAGCCAACACCAATGTACTTATTGCAAATCCTAGGCCGTTATAACGCTTGCTATGTGACTCCCTGCTCTCTAAACAATGTTCTTATTCGTTCTGCTAGCGTTGCGTCTTCATATAAAATTTTTTCGATAGTTTCTCTTATTCTATTCACTTGAGTTCGTAATTGGTCTCGGTTAGTAGTTAGCACTTCTAGTCTTGCTGATCTCTCTTGTTCAAGATCTTTTAGTCTTTGGGTTATTCTTTCTTTAATATCAGGCCCTAAGTTGGCGTTATCAGCCTCAACGAGTTTTTCTTTTTCTCTTTTTATATGCCCATCTAGTTTACCTAGTTTTGCTAAATTGTTTGTTAATTCGCCTTTGATGCTTCTCAAAGCATGATCAAGGGCCATTAGTTCTCGCATGGGTAGCGGTGAGTCGTGTATAGTCTTTAACGCTGTTTCTTCTGAAAAACTGGATTCTGCTTCTATTACATTTATTAATTCACCTGCTGATTGATTTAATTCTTTAAGTTCCATGTTTTGCATTTGGTTATCTGTTGGGAGTTCTTGCAGTGTGTTTTGAAGTTTAGCAACTGCATCCCTATCTAATTTTGGTCTAGCAATGCCAAGGCGATTTTGTACGCTCGCAGGGAGTCTATTTCTAATGAACCCACGGCTTAAAAACTTTGATGGGTCTTTTTTAGTTGTAAGCTGAACAAGTTCTCCTCGATCGTTTTTCACAAACAAATGGTCATCTTTTACTTCAAATCATTAGGGTCTATAAATTCGGGAGGTTCTTGACCTAAACTTTGGTACAATGATTTGGCCTTACTTTCTGTTAATTCACGCCGCAATGAGAGCGTTGAGCGATGCTGTGTCAAAGGGATCATTTCACTCATGTCGTCTCCAGGGTCAAAAACATCATAATCTTCTTCATCTTCAATTCCTGCCATGTTTTTAAATAATTAACTTTTTATTTTGCTTTATAAAAATGTCACAAGCACATGGCTCGATTCTTGACCCGCATAGAAGACTGAAAGAACCCTTTGGCGTGAAGGGAAATAAGCGGACTATTACTGTTCCAAATAATCCATCTACTATTGATGCAGATCAAATTCTTACTGTCAAATTTCCAGACCTAGGAGCAAATGACGTGATTGTGCCAGGCTCTGCGCGTCTTACTTTCAAATAGCGCTCGATTCAACAACAGACCCAAACAGGACAGTTGTACAGAACCTGGGGCGGGCAATCGTTAAGAAAATTTCTTATAAACTTGAGGGGCAAGAAATATTTTCTTTACACAATGCAGACATATTTTTAAACCTATTCTGATCTATGGCTAACTGGGAATGAAAGGGCTGACTTTGCGTTTCAAGGAATAGAAAATGAAGAAGCACTAAAACATAGAATAGGTGCCGCAGATACTAAAGACGGCAAAAAGTATGTGGCTGTAAATTTTGCGTTTGGAAATCGCTTTTCCATTCCCTTAGATTTTGAGTTGTTAAAAGCGCATGCGCC
This sequence comes from Conus ventricosus, assembly GCA_018398815.1. Taxonomy (NCBI): domain Eukaryota; kingdom Metazoa; phylum Mollusca; class Gastropoda; order Neogastropoda; family Conidae; genus Conus; species Conus ventricosus. Next base: position 95,042,351 of record CM031608.1, on the reverse strand, counting down.
ATACTTTCAAGGAGCATTAAAAGACAGATTGTCATATGAACTAACTTTTAATGAATACAAACGGGTTATCAAATCATCAGACACCGAAGCAAAGTACAGCATTTCTGACATCTCGTTAGAGTTTGACGTTGTTAGCACCCCTAATTTAGCAAGGCTGATTGAACAACAATATCAGTCAAAATTAGCAATATATTACGAAAGAGTGATTCATCATACAACATATCCTAGAAGCAGGGCAGACACTATATGGAATTTTAGTTTTAGCGTCTCAGCAAGATCGCTTAAAGGTATTTTATTGCTGTGTGAAGATGAAGAACCATTCAAAAGAGGAAGTGAAAAGTTTTTTAATCCAAAAATAACGAAAGTACAATGTTCGATTGAGGGCAGTCCTAACCAAATCTATGCTAGCGGGCTTAAACCTTATCAGCATTTTGATGAAATAAGAAAACTGTTTGGAGGTGGGAGGTGTAGAAATCCAACAGTTGACCTTGTGGCTAAAGATCTACCCTTCACAGCGTAAGACTTGATGATTATTTAACAACAAAATACGGTTTATGGATTGACCTAAGGTCAACGGAGGATAATCAGTTACATGGAAGCGGGAGAGACTGTGAGAGACGTAATAAACATTCAAATTGATAAAGAAGAAGAAGCCGATATAAACCGCTTAATGTACATTGTTTTTAATATATGATGCGCAGCTGAATATTGAAAATAACAGATTAAAAGATATACAATACTAAATTATTTTTATTTTATAAAAGCATGTCTGTTCAGGTTTATCCAAACGTGCCTACAGCGCCGCCAAAAGAAGAGATAGTAGAAACCCCTAACATAAAAACCTTCAGATTAACCAACATTACACAAATGCAGCAAGTACTAGAGCAAGACCTTTCAAAATACAGCAAAACCAAACGAAGGTATTCTGCTGCCTTTAATGCTGTTACATATGTTAATACTGGAGCATCGACTATAAGTGCTCTATCAGCAGGAACGAGTGTTGGTCTCTTAGCAACGGGCATAGGCGCACCCGCAGCTTTACCTCTAGGAGGTTTGTCTTTAGCTCTCGGCCTGTGTTCATTAGCTGTAAGTGCGGCTGGCAAAAAATTAAAAACTAAACTCCAAAAGCACACAGCTATGGTTCAACTAATAACGGCTAAACTTAGTTCGTTTAAACTGACAATAAATAAAGCGCTTGTTGACTCAAACATCACGGATGAAGAATTTAATCGTTTACAGGCTGATTTTGATGACTACAAAAGACAAAAGTTTGATCTTCAAAGAAAGGCGGGGACAAGTTTTTCTCAACAGCCAGACCCCGAGCAGAATAAAAAAGGAATGCTTAAAAAAAGTAAACGAAACATTAAACTCTGTTCTAAACAGCTCACATTAACAACACCGAAGGGTGTTTATACTTTAGTTTATGAGTCCAAGCACAAAAAGACCGTTGATATTGATTCTAATTAGTTTTTTTTTTTTAATTTAAATAAATATTTTGAGTTAGAAAAGAAACTCAGCATGGATAAGATATATGAAGGACAAGACGAATTGTTTGAAGGAATGCTTGAGAGAGAGCGTTTATCAAGAGCACTGAATGATATTGATTTAGAAGTCATTGATCCAGCAAACGTGCGGGCAAGCGTTGTACATGCTATTTCTCAAGTTCCAAGTAAACTAACAATAGACCCGCCAGTTAAAGTAATGTTAGCTGTTTTAATCGACTATGTAACAATAAATGAAGAAAATCTAGAAGTCTGGGTCTCGACTAAACAACAGACATTCTTTGTAATAATGACTTAAACACCCGGTTGGGCAGACGAACTGCTTGCACAGTTTGACGCTGCGGCTGAAGAAGCCAAAATGAGAGGCTCTGGTTGGTCAGAGGGCGAAGTTTTAGAGATTAGATTAAAACGGCTAAGTAATGCACCGATTGTTGGCAAGTCTTACATTCCACTGCCTCGAGAGTTGGTAGCGAAAAGAGCAGTTCTAAACATAAAGAATTCAGACAACAAATGTTTTATGTGGTGTGTTCTCGCAAGGCTGCATTATATCCGCAAAAACGCAGAGAGAGTGTCTAACTATCGTCCTTACATCAATGATCTTAACTTTAGTGGGTGTCCTTTCCTGTTAGTGTAGACCAAATTGATCAGTTTGAAGAACAAAACAAACCAATAACTGTTAATGTATACACATGGGATGAGGAAACAAATTTGGCGCCAATTAAAGTGTCCAAGAACAGTCCAACAATAGGCGAACCAGACAAAAATCATGTTGACTTACTACTGATGTTTTCACCAGCGGGGCTACCGCATTACACATTAATACGAACAATGAGTAAAACTAATGCGCATACTTCAAAAGATGGGCACAAACAAGAATTCTGTAGAAAATGTTTAACAAGAATGCCATCTGTTCAAGCTGCGAGCGAACATAAGAAACATTGTAAAAGTTCTGTAGACTGTAATACGGAACTAATTACACCTCCACCCGGATCTAAAGTTAGTTTTAAGAACTGGAAACGGATGCAAAATTCACCATATGTTGTTTACGCAGACTTTGAATCACTCATTGTTCCTTATGAAGGGCCAGCGCCACAAAAACTTCGAAAAACAGTCTTAATGAGTAATCATCAAATTTGTTCATTTGCTTTCATCGTTGTCAGGTCGGATGGCGTTTATTCAAAGCCAAAATTTATATAGAGGGCCAAATGCTGCAGAATACTTCTTAGAACGCATGCAGCAAGTGCGCAATGACTGTTCTAATAATCTAAACTTATCTGAAATCATAATGACCCCTGAAGACCAACAACAGTATGACTCAGCCACACATTGTTGGATTTGCGGTTTAGGTCTCTCATCAGACGCAGAGAATTCGACAGTAAGAGACCATGATCACATTAGCGGAAGTTCAGAGGAGCGGCGCATAACAAATGCAATCTTCAACTAAAGTTTGATCCTAAGACATGGAAGCTGCCCATCTTCTTTCACAACTTGCGAGGTTACGACTCTCATCTTATAATGAAAGCAGTGGACGATGCCTTCAGGGTGTCATGCATTGCACAGTCATCAGAAAAGTACATGTGCTTTAATCTAAATAACATGTCTTTTTATGACTCTATGCAACACATGATGGGTTCATTAGAGTCACTGGCTATGTCCTTAAAGTCCTGCCCAATAACAGAAGAATATTTTGACTCAACTCTTGTTAGAAAGGGCGTTTACCCTTATGAGTACATGAACAGTTGGGAAAGGTTTGATGAAGACACACTTCCTCCTAAAGGCGCGTTCTTTTCTAGTCTCAGAGGAAAGGACATCAGTGATTCTGATTACCAGCATGCTCAAGATGCGTGGCAGAAGTTAGATTGTAAAACGATGGGAGACTATCATGATTCATACTTGAAGGCTGATGTATGTTTGTTGGCGGACGTCTTTGAAAATTATAGAAAAACCTGCATGAAACATTATAGCTTGGATCCCGCGCATTACATTTCTGCGCCCGGGATGAGCTGGGACGGCTTTCTTAAAGTTTACTGGAGTACAGATTGATTTATTGTCTGACCTACCAATGATTCAGATGATTGAAAACGGATTGCGTGGGGGAATTAGTATGGCGTCGCATCATTACTGTAAAGCAAACAACAAATACTTGGACGACTATGATCCAAGTAAAAGGTCTAACTATCTCATGTATTTAGATGCAAACAATCTGTATGGATGGGCTATGGCGCAATCACTTCCATTACGCAACTTTAAAATGTACACAGGCGGCGATCCGAATAATATTCAAAAGGCATTAAAGTGGTTGGGCAGTTTGACGCCAGGTCAACAGCGCGGATACATTCTAGAAGTTGACTTAGATATCCTCCTGAACTCCATGACCTGCATAATGACTATCCATTAGCCGCAGAAAGCCTAAAGATGAATCCAAGAGAGCCGCCTAAACTTGTGCCTAATCTTCGAGGCAAAAAAAATTATGTCTGTCATTACAGACTTCTACAATTTTATTTAAGACATGGGTTGAAGTTGACAGCAGTTCATCGCATAATTGCTTTTGATCAAGAACAGTTCATGAAGCCATACATCATGAAGAACACTGACCTCAGAACTAAATCCACAGATGCTTCAGAAAAAGACTTTTTCAAGCTGATGAACAACAGCTGTTTTGGAAAGACTATGGAGAATCCGCACAAGCGCCAAAGATGTCAGATTAGTCACCAGAGAGAACGAAGCAATTAAGCTGACTTCAAAACCTAATTATCAGGACTTCAGAAGATTTCATGATCAGCTTTTTGGCATAATGATGAAAAAAAAGAAAGTCAAATTAGACAAACCTGTATTTATTGGGTTTACCGTTTTAGAATTATCAAAGCTTTTGATGTTAGAGTTTCTTTATGACTACTTTAAGCCCTCGTATCCTGAGTCCAGAGTACTTTACACAGATACAGACAGTTTTGTTATAGATATTCCTACTGAAGACATCTATAAAGACATGGAAATGGAAGTAGCTAAAGGACATGCGGGATGGTATGACACGTCCGATTATCCTAAAGATTCGCCTTTGCATTCAATTACTAACAAGAAGGTTTTAGGAAGATGAAGGATGAATTATCTGGAAAGGTGATCAAGGAGTTTGTTGGTTTAAGGTCAAAAATGTACAGTATTTCGAGCCAGGAGAAAATCATTAAGAAAGCAAAGGGAATATCTCGCAGCGTTGTGCAGTCAAACATATCACATGACAACTACAAAGAAGCATTGTTTGGCAATAAGACTTTTCATCATGACAACGTTAAAACTGCGATCTAATCTACATGAGATCAACACAACAGTTGTAACAAAGAAGTCATTAGATAGAACAAACACAAAACGGGTGTTTGTTAATCCAGAGTTTTCATATGCAATCGGGCACTGGAGGACCGCATAAAACAGGGGGGTTTATATTTTTCATCAACTTTTATTATAAGATCAATCATAGCTTCATCCAATTCATTTAAATCTTTTCTCATGTTTGCTTGATGCGTTCGAATTTTTTTTATTATTTCAAGATATTCTTTTTCCCAATTTGGGGGTTTGAGTTGTAGGTGATCTGGATGATTTAGCATGCATTGATTAATCCTCGAAAATGTTTCCTTAATAGCATTACACGCATGAAATGATTCCCGTATCATTTTCAAGGTCTCTTCCTTTACCATTCTTGTTTCATTCTGCGCTTCCTTCTGAGCTTCCATTTTAAACTCAAATATATTTATGTAAATTAATTAAAGCGGAACTGTGTCTGGTGGGATTATCTGCAGTTCTTCCTTCACAAAAGATCTTTGAGGAGCTGGTTGTTTTGTTGTGTCAGTTTCTCGTAAATAATACACGGGCGGATCATTTTTACAATTCTTTTTATTTCATACGGATCAACACTCCAAACTGGATCGGTTGCCCTGATGCGAGTGTCCCCTTCTGCTTCCCCCGGTAAATAAAGGTACCTTACTTTTAAACCAAACGGTAATAGTTTGCCGGATGAAGACTCTCCTTCAGCAACATTTATTGTCTTTCTTTTGATTGCTTGTACTGGCTTTAGCCCTTTAAATTCTTCATTATTCATTGCGCGCAAAACTGAGGGCAGTCTTCTAACCCATTCTGTGTTGCGAGAATTGCTAATCAGCTCTCTGTGATACTGGTAGGAAAAAAGTCTTTCAGCTAACTGTTTGTTAAAGTTTTCAACTAAAGCCTGTGATCTGTGAACTCCCGGAATGCCTCTTCTAATATGAACTCTGTGTTTTAACAATAATTGATTCACTTGGCCTTTAAATTCTTTTCCATCGTCAACTTGAATCATGCGAGGATAAGTTAGTGGCCCTTGTTGGTATATCAGTTGTATAGCAACAGCAACGGCAGAAGCACTCTTTTGTGTTAATGGCTCCGCATCTTTGTATCTTGAAGCCATGTCAATGACTGTGAGAGCGTACTTAAATCTTTTTCGTCTAATCGTATCAGAGGGTAAATATAGAAGATCCATTTGATGGGTGTCGTTTGGAGTTGTATTAACAAAGTGGGGTCTCTGTATTCGTCTAGGGGCAGGTAAATAAATTTGCCAAATTGCTTGTTTAGATAACCATTCCTTTGCTGTTTGTTCACTGACCCCCGCCGCTTGGCTTAGCTTTTGTATTGCTGCGATACCCTTCCAATATCCTTTGGGCGAATAATAGATTTTGTTCATTTTTTATTCAGCCAATATTATGTGCAACAAAATACACGACGGTCATACCAAAGGCAATAAACGCGATTTCTTGCATCTTTTGTTTTTCTGATGGTTGATAAAAGTCACTGAATTTTGGTGGGGGCAATGTCTGGACCGGTTTGCCTGTTACTAGATAATATTGTTTTATTGCCTGATCAACATCTTTAAATATGTAAGCTGCATGCCCCTGTTTTTTCAGTGTGTCATTAATAAAATCTAACTGCTCAAGTCTCTGCTTTTCATAGGCGTCTTGTGCAGCTGCTAGTTGCTCCATAGCTTTGTTATGTCTTTTTCTCTCGCCGTCATCCCGTAGTTTACTAAACGCGAAATTACTTCCGCTAAAAGCAAGCGCATTCACCACAGCGCCACCTATCATCATTACGAGCGAAGCCATTTTTTATAAATGTATTTTTTATTTACATATTTATACTGTCTGGAATTATTCCTTGCTTGACTAGAAAATCTTTCGTGGCAACCGAAGCTGCAATGATAGCAATCAGCTTTGCTGAATCCTCAAAGTCTAGTTTGCCAAGATCTGCTGGTTTAATTCTTAACAAGCTTTTACCAAGCATTGAGTATCCTACACTTAGGCCTCCAATAACAGCAGAATGGTATACAAGGTTGGTAACAGTTTTTTCGGTGCTCATTTTTTAGAAAATAAAATAATTATAATTATTAAAAAACATGAACAGTGATGATCTACTACAGCTACAAGGTGGCCTAAACCTTCCTGAACTTATGAATGACCAAGTTGATGGCCAAGCTGTTATGCCCCAAAAGGAGAGGTTGTATTCTTTGGCAGCGTGTGGAAAAACAAAACAGTTCCTCGGAACTGAATTCAGCATTGAACAGATTCAACAGATGTCGCCGCAAGACATTTTAAAGTATCATAACAGGTATGAAGCGCAGCTGGGTCTAGAATGGTGAAAAGTGTGGGGCAAACGGTTCTTAGTTTGTACACTAAACTAGTCAGTAGATTTGCTCCCATTGATTCTGAACAAGATCTTACGTATGATTTAACGCAAGATCCAGTTTTAACAAAGTCATTAGAGTCTCTAGGCTGTGATCTATACTACAGATTTGGAACATTGTTATCGCCATTAATCATGGGATTAATAACTTTTAATCATATAGATTTTGTTTCCCTTCAAAATGAGCGAGCTGGAAAATCATCAGAATCAAGAAACATTGAATCAGGTGGAGAAAGTAACCAAGCCAGAAAATCAGCAGAAAACACTGAACCAGGTGGGGGCCAGTGAAAAGCATCCTCATCCTGGGCGTGTTAAAGCAGGAAAAAAATTAGCAGAGTGGAACAGACAAAAAAAATTAATGTTACAGAATATAACTCATCATGAAAACATAACACCGCCAGCGCCAGAACAAGTTGATTCAATGCCAGCTATAAAAACTCCATATGATTCAAGGCCTACAGCACCAAAGTCTTCATGGTATATTGAACTTAAAACTGTTGCCATTTTTGGCGCCCTTGCTGCTGCTGGGGGCGGTTATTACTGTTATAAAATATATAAAGAATGGCAGCCAAAACAAAAGCAATCAAAAAAATCTGAACCACTAAATACAGAAAACAACAGCACGCCAGAACCGTCAACAACAAAAGATCATTTTGATCCATTTCAGATGGAATAATATTTTAAGAACTTAATTTTAAATTTTTTTAATAAAAATAGATCATGGCGTATTATAAAATGATAAAGTCAATAAATAAAGACATGGAGTCTATAAAAGACATTTCTATAGACCAGAATCAATGCGGTTGCTTAGGATGTAAGACCTTCATTAAGATCTATGCAGAGAACGCCGAGCAAGACATTCTCAACGATGACACGTTTTTTGAGGCGTGTGTGTACTATATTAGGCATTTACTATTTAAGATAAAAACATAGATTGTATTTTTTGATAATTATAAGAACTTGAATAAGAACTTGGTTGTACTTAAAGGATGACTTAGTTATGATCTTGAGGTGACTTAATCAAGAACTTAATCAAGAACTTAATCAAGAACTTATTAAGAACTTGAAGTAACTTAATTAAAAACTTAATTAAGAACTTGGGGTGACTTAATTAAAAACTTAATTAAGAACTTGGGGCGACTTGGGGGTAGGAGTGTGTGTGGTGTACACAGGGGGTGGGGGGACGTGCGTGCGTGGGGTGGGGGTGGGGGGACGTGCGTGTGTGGGGTGGGGGTGGGGGACGTGCGTGCATGGGGTGGGGGTGGGGGGGACGTGCGTGTGTGGGGTGGGGGTGGGGGGACGTGCGTGTGTGGGGTGGGGGTGGGGGGACGTGCGTGTGTGGGGGTAGAACAAAACCCCCACACACAAACAAACACAAACAAACAACAAACAAACACACAATAGACAGGACAGTGCTTGTAGGAAAAGTGAAGTGCAGGGCGTTGAAGCAGGTTTTCAGAAGAAATGTTTGCCAGGGTAGGTTGGCAAGATGGCTACCGATCATGCATGATCGTTACTATATTTAGAACCACGTCAGAGCAGCAAGATGGCTGCCGATCATGCGGCGGTTACGCGTACGCAGAGCAGCAAGTTGTAGGTTAGCAAGATGGCTACCGATCATGCATGATCGTTACTATATTTAGAACCACGTCAGAGCAGCAAGATGGCTGCCGATCATGCGGCTGTGACGTGTGCAGGTGGAGTAGAGGGGCTTTGTGGGTCAATCGGCGTTATATTTAGAACCACGTCAGAGCAGCAAGATGGCTACCGATCATGCATGATCGTTACTATATTTAGAACCACGTCAGAGCAGCAAGATGGCTGCCGTATACAGCCTAACAGCGTGCGGGGTTTGGACTACTTAGTAATTAGCGAACAGCGCTATCAACGGAGGCCAATCGGCGAGGAGCAAGAAGTGCTCAGCAAGGCCTGGGAGGCTTGGGAATCGCCAGTAGTTAGTACACCCGTCATTGTATTTTTGAAGCATTTTATATGAAGATAGTGCTGGCTACACACTACGCCTCTCCATACTGGTAAATGTACTAAGGTCTGCCTAACCCTATCTAGTTTGTTTGCCAGAACATTCGAAAATCGCCATTCAGTTGCATAAGGGCACCCTTGAAGGCAGATGAACTGGTTAGAATTAGAAAAGTAGAAAAGTATACACATCTTAATACACAGATCAGCTTGCCCCATAAACACTGAATCTGTAGTTAACAATCAATCAAGTCTAATACAAACAAACTGAGAACATTTTTACTTGGGAGGAACAGCAAAAATGTTTCAAATATAAGTTTTTAGCATACGAATCAGCCGTGTTTACCTCCGCCTTAAGAAATGAACGCCATGTTTTTTAAACATGGCTTTAGCTGTCTCAAGCCAGCTCCCAACAATCAACGCGTGATGGTTTGTTTTGCTTCGGCCGGCTTTCAACAATGCAGCGCCATTTATTAGATAAGGAACCATCTCATCAATAGTCAAACACGTATTAAAACTAGCTACATCTTGTTTCATTTCCTTGAACCAACAAACCTTTAAGATAGTCGTTCATTTCCAAAGCAGTTAGTTCACTTTTTTCGTTTTCTAAAAAACAATCTCTCCGGTTTCACAACATGCTTCGCCTAATTCTTTCAACAAATACTCTAACATGCAGTTAAAGTAAAACTTATGGCCTCGAATAACAAACCTGTTCTTCAGTAACGTTTTAGCCATTTTAAAATAACACAAGTAAAACACAGTGGTCACAACAGAGCGCAGTCAAAACACAGCCTTCTTGTGCGGTGGCTCAAACAACAATGACGACCCCAGTCGTGTCGCGTGACAGCCTCGATACGGCGTGTCGACGTGGCAATCTAGAATTTTCCAAATCATTTTCTGATGCAATGTTGTGCAACCCAGCCGAGTGTGCTTCGTTTACACAGCGCAGGCTAGGAGCTCTGGTTGCAAACTGCCGCGAGCCGTAAATTAAGTGATCAGGTTTCAGCCCCGTGTCTGCCTGTCTGTGTACAAAGTTTGTAGGTGGAAATTAGTCAGAAGAAGTGTGCGGATTTTATGACATTTAACTGAGAGAGAGAAAGAGAAAGAGTGTGTGTGTGTGTGTGTGTGTGTGTGTGTGTGTGTGTGTGTGTGTGTGTGTGTGTGTGTGTGTGTGTGTGTGTGTGTGCATGGGCGCCTCTCTGTCTGTCTCTCTCTGTCTCTCTTTCTCTGTCTGTCTGTCTGTTCTGAGGGCAACTTGACCTTAACGGGCTTTGTCAGGGGTGCCGGTGATTCTCTCTCTCTCTCTTCCGCCACAGGAAAAGGCGGCTTTTAGGCCACTTTCGCCCAAAAACTCGGTGGTAGAGCAAGTGAGTTAGAATTGGTAAAATGCTGTTCTCTGGGGGCGGAAGGAGGTGGAGGGTGGATGTGGAGGGTGGATGGATGTTGGGGTGGGTGAGTTGTGGTGGTAGTGGTGGTGTGACGTGAAGAGCTCTCACGCGCCTGGGTAGGGGGAGGGAGAGAGAGAAGAGCAATCGGGACCAATGATATCCTTTCAGGCGTGTGTATATATGGAATTGGTTGCTTGCGCTTAATTTTGCTTTAATATAGTGTCTTTAACAGGTAACTTCCATTATTAACATATTTGAGAGAGAGAGAGAGAGAGGGGGGGGGGGAGAGAGAGAGTGTGTGTGGGTGTATGAGTAAAACAAAATGAATAACTGAAAATAATTAAGTCCTTTGTCTCATCTATGTTGTTTCCTTTGTATAAGCAACACATTATCCGAGTGAGTGTGCCAGTACACCACACATTAGAACATTAACAAACCCAGACACTCTGTATCAATTTCCAAAACACTAAAATCAGCAAAAATATGTCCATTTGTATGATAACACACAGACTATGCATGGTGTGTAAGAGATTGGTTGGGAAAGAAAGGAAGAAAAACAAAGAGAAAAAAACTTAGTTGTGGAAATTAATTTTTTTTCCCGCTTTTTGTTTATTTTGGCAGATGAAGAGGACAGTGTGAAGCACCAAAAAATGAAGAGGTGGATTTTGGCCTTAGGGAAAAAAAAAGAAAAAAGTTTGTTTTTTTTGAAAGTTAAAAAAAAAACCTACCACCTTAGGTGCTCCATTGATCCGAGAACTGATGCCACACAAAAAACAACAACAACAACAACAAACAAACAAACAAACAAAAAACTTGCAGGTTGTTTTCGTGTCCGTTAAATCTTATGAACAGTTTCTCAAAAACCGTTTTGACTTATTACAGACGCAACAAGCTTATCCAACATTGATACGCTGTATTCTTTTCTTTTCTCAGTAATTAATACTTTTATCCACGTCTACCAATTGAAGAAATATCCTTGTCTGCTTTATCACGAGTACGACTAATACATACCAATCTGCTTACCTTCCTTTCACTGAGCACACACTCCTGATCAAACCAGTCTTGATCTTTTCCTTTACTATTAGTATATACGTTTCTATCCACACAGTCAGCACTTTCTGTCAAGCATTTATTGAATATTATCTAATGCTTCA
>CM031608.1:94995217-95030536 GCA_018398815.1 Conus ventricosus | reverse complement strand
CTTCTTTGAAAAGGGCGAGCTTCAACTCCTCCCGGGATTTGGGTACTTGCGGGGCTGAACTCCCGGTGTTTCCCCCACCAGGGGCCATCTTCAACCACCTCACGGGGTGAAAGTTGAAGGGTGAAGGGCGAAGGGTAAAAGGGTGAGGGGTGAAGTTTTGAAGGTGAAGGGCTGGTAATGACTGGTCAGCAACGAGGACCCCGTCCTGACAGGTTCGAGTCTCTAGGCCATCTGCTGGGTTAAACTGACTCTTTCCCCCCTTCTCCTAGTGATGCATACTCATGTTCAAAACACATGACCAGCACCTTACCTTACCAGCCCTTGTTAAAAACTATCACTCAGGGGTTCACTTTCATCCAATGACCACATTCGTTTCTTGAATGAGTCATACTACAATTATTTTGGGGACGCCGCTACACTAGTCAAGCCATATGAAATATTCTTCCTTTAATGTGGCACGGGGAAATGATTCATATCACTAACTACATGTGATGGAGCGTCAATGTCTTGATATGAGGCTACGTCACATGACAGTGTGGGGTGTGTGGTGTGTGTGTGTGGGGTGTGTGGTGTGTTGTGTGTGTCATTTATGCGTCTATGCGTTTATCCATATTTGAGAGGTGAGGCCTACATTCGTTAACTTTCCGAATTCTTGAGTGCCTCTATTAAGATACGTTCATGAAATAATGAGATATTGCAGAACGAAACAAACACACAAACAAAAAAAGACATACACCATAAAGCCCCATCTCCCCACTGGGGGCTAATACCATCACGATCCTTTGGCTCATTGGTCTTTAAGCCCCCTCCCCTGTACCCTCTCCCCCTTCACAACCCTCTACCCCCCTCCCCTCTCCCCCAGCACACGCACATACACATGTACACACGGTAAACATCCAGCCATTACTGCACTCGGGAAAACCTTGCATTGAACTCACGGCGGGCCAGCCAGAAACTAACAAGAAGAGACTCTGGCTCAGCCAGGCTGATAGAAGACAACATTAGCACCCCATCAACAAGCGGGGATCCACCCCGAGGGCGTCATTGACCTTCAGCCTTCTGTCATCACGGGCAGCACAGCTGCACTCGGTGCTGGTTGCGCTGCACGCCTCGGTCAGTCCCGGGCTGCTTTGACTTTTTGTTCTAATACACTCATTATTCACCAACGCTGCTTGCTGCTACATACAGTGTTCAGCCAGCATACGTTTTTTTTTTTACGTCATTGCATTGATTGTTCAGTCTACCTAGTCGTTTACTGTGCATATGGGTTCAGCCCATACTATTTTTCGTTTTCATATAACATTTATTTTCAGCCTACACTGCACTTGATGCCTACTTACCATTTTTGTTGTTGCTGCTCAGTGATATGATCCGTTACCTGATTGTTTAGCTGGCGTACTGGTTACAACATGCATCACGTTTGCATATTGTTCATTTACCTCAGTCAACTTTTGGAAGGGGAAAGAAAATATCCGGTGCCTGCTGGTATCGCTTTCTGTAGCAAATGTGTACAGACCACTGCCAGACAAAAAGGACAAAGTGCAAATGATGTACAGACCATTGCAAGACAAAAAAAAACAAAGTGCAAATGTGTACAGACCACTGCCAGAAAAAAAGGACAAAATGCAAATGATGTACAGGGCCACTGCCAACAAAAAGGACAAAGTGCAAATCAGAAGAAAACGAATTGCCTGCTGTGGGTTCGGTTTCGATCCTCTTCAGTAAGAAAGACATTTAGGATAATCAGCGCTGAACAATATTTTGAAAGTACACCAGCGCTTGATGTTAGTTCAGCTCCCCGTTTGCCACAGCGTATGGGTGGACCGGGTGTATTCCTTTTTTAAGGGCCCGTTTCCCACACTAGAACACCGTTTCATAGCTTTTGGGCATGTGGTCCACACGTGAATTCAGCAGCAAAACGGGTGAAAAAAATTAAGCATTAAGATAAAATATATGTGTGCGGTGAGAGAGAGAGAGAGAGCACTGAATGACACGACATTTTTTTTTGACATTGGCAAATAGCCTTTTTGTAAAGGGGGTACAATGTCTTTTGTTTTGTCAGAGGAAAAGAAAACGAAAAAAAACTGCACATTAGGTGCCCCCACGCTGGCAAAATCAACAAAATTTTTCCATGTCCTCACTCTTTGTGTTTCTTGTCTTTTGTTCTAAAACAAATCTTTCTCAACAAAAACCATTCCCTTCACAGCGCCACTGACCATCCCAACTTCCACGAATTCACACACGTTTATACCCCTTTTCCCCCCTTCTCCCCTTTCCCAAAAATTTTCCCGGGGCAGATAATTTATCTGACTTTGTTTTTTATAAAAAAACCCATTCACTTAAACCCATCAAGTTCGGGGTAAAAAATTTTTCCCAACAATAAAAATGAAATTAATTGTATCCCTTCTCTTTGAACTTTATTTTTTCATAACTTTTTTTCCGGTGTCTCTGTTCTTTTTGATTTTTTTGCCGCATCTTTAACAATTTTCTCACTTGTCTGAAAAATACTGTTGGTTTTCGACTCTTGACTGTGCATTTTAAAATAGTCTTGTTTTTTATTCTTATTTCCCATAAGGGGACAATGAAAAAAAAAATGAACTCTTTCTCTAAGCAATTCATTACAAATGGCATAATCATCAACGCATCATTTTTGATCCATCGTTTTTGCCTTTAGTCCCAGTGTTTTTTTAAAAATTTGCAAGGATCCCTCTTTCCCATATTAGTACAAATGAAAATACTTTCTGCCTCCAATTTACTTTTAAAGGGATGGGAACCAGGAAATTTTTCATGTTTTCTATTGGGCTGGCCATTTTTGTTTTATGAAGAAATTAATCTATTTTTAAACAGACATAAAAAGGGTTTTGTTTTCCAAACTCCCTGGCTCAACCACAATTCCAAACCTTCTCTGTTAGATTTTCTTAATCTTAGGGGCCCCAGTTACATTTCCTAACTCCACGTTGTAGCATCATGCGTATCTTGCCTGCTCTTACTACTGGTAATCGTAGTACTTTACCCCTTTTCGCACACTTACCTACATCGATTAAAAAGGGGTCCCTTCCCCTGTTTCCCCGAATTTTTTTATTGGAAAATGAATCGGAATATTAAAAAACCGTTTGAATCGCAAAAGTGTGCACTCTTTTACGTTTGATTTTTTTCAAGTCCCCATTTTCACACCATATGTAAAAATCGGTTCAATCGGGTATAAAAATAGCTTCCAAAAAATGTGTGGATCATGTATTTAATTTTTTTTAATGTTTAAAAATTTTCTATCCCCCCTTTTTTTGCCTTTTCTACTTGTTTCACACCAACTAAATTCCAACTATTTTTGTCGTAAAAAAACATACCTAAGTATTTGTACAAAGGGTTACTTTAACCTCAAAATTTACCATACACCAAACTTCATTCTTAGCTAAATTCCACCTTTAGGGAAACCCAAAATAATTTTGGGTTTTTCAAGGTTTACTGTAACTGTGTTTATCATTTCCCCGTTTCAAAACTTTTCAACGGGTTTTTGCAATCCATTGCTTGAAAAGAAAAACAGAACTACACACACAAACTCTCAAAAAAAATCTCCACCACCTGGAAAATTGAACCCCATGTTTACCATTTTTGGGTTCAAAGCAAGCTCATGATAAAAAAAGAAAACAACTGTGGCTTAAAAGGCAGCCTTGCTTGCCCCACGTGGACAATTAAAAAAAATCAAATAAACACATTTGTCAGCAACTGCCAATACAGAGTCGTACATTCCACTAATGCCAATATAATTTTTCCATTGACCCGGGTTTTTTTTAGAACTTTCCAAAAAATTTTTCTGTTTACAGATAAAAAGTTTTTCTAAAAATAAACAAAAGCGACATACAATTTGTTTTTTAAGCAGCTTTTTGACAAGAGCGAACACGAAAAATTTTGGGCATTGTACGTACCCAGCAAATCTGCCTGCCCCTCCACGTTTCCCTTTCCAGTTCCCCCAACGTTTAACCACTTAAAAAAGGTGTGAAAAATTTTGCTGACAATTTCGCGCTAACCTGGGTATTATCGGGGGTTTTCCCCCCTTTTTGTGGATAGGAACGATGATTGATTTACCCATTCAATGGGAAAATGCCCCGCCCCGAAACAAGTTATTAAATTTCCCTCCCAGAACTAAATTAAAAAATTTTAGAACTTTTAGCATTTTCCCCTAAAATCTTATCTGGCCCTGCACTCTTCCCCCCTTTTACGGGGGTGTGTGGGCGTGTTTTTTTGTCTGACTCTCCTCTAAAAAGTTTGGTGCGTGTACGACTTTTCCCCCTACACACCCCACCCTACAAACATAGATAGCCAGGCAACACCGTGTTATTTTTCTTCTTTTTTATGGCCTAACCAAAATATAAATCGTTACCAAATCAAACATGCCATACATGAATACAGATCAATGCACGCAATT
Organism: Conus ventricosus; assembly: GCA_018398815.1. Taxonomy (NCBI): domain Eukaryota; kingdom Metazoa; phylum Mollusca; class Gastropoda; order Neogastropoda; family Conidae; genus Conus; species Conus ventricosus. The sequence goes on along the minus strand of CM031608.1, from coordinate 95,026,113 downwards.
AGACCAATAATAAGACACTTAAATCACATATACGCGTACATCACGTTCTTGATATAACTCACAGATCTCGCCGGGCCGTCCCATATTAAATTACAATAAAACGCATTGTTCCACAGTCCCCACCCAAGTTCTCAAGCATTAAATAAGACAAAGACGGATAACCAAAGGGCCCCCACACGGTAAAACAGCCGTTTCAAAAAACACAAGCGATGAAGAAAAAACGGGGCCCCTCAACACAGAAAGCACATATATTACGTCGAACTAAGAAGAAAAACCCGCTTTTAAAAGGCACAGTAACCCATAGCAAAGAACCGCGATTCAAAACACAGCAACCCACAGGAGAAGAACCGAGATTCATAAAGAAGATCCACAGAAGAAGAACCGCAGATTCAAAAAGCCCCAGCAATCCACAGGGAAGAACCGCAGTTTCTTTAAACCCAAGAAATCCACAGAGAAGAACCGCAGATTATAAAGCACAGCAACCCCACAGGAGAAGAACCGCGTTTCATAAAGCACAGTAAACCTATTGAATCCCCGGGAACACAATTTCCCCAAAAGTCCCTAAAAACCAATAAATTCGGTTCGCCCACCGTTGATCTAAAACAAATTTTAACTTCTCCGTGTATTTATATACAGTTTCCATCAAAAAAATTTAGCCCCCCGACCAAATGCGGTGGTACTTTGGGGAGCAATATTAAATATTCTTAGGGGGTTTTTTAAGTCACTCTCGGCGACACAGCATCACAACAAATTTTTTAACAAATACATTTTCCCGCTACTATTCCCCTGGTTTCCGCATCAAAAATATCCCACATCACAATTAACTTTGATTTTACGGGCTTTAAAGTCGTCCCCATAGTAACCTATGGGAAAAAACGATGATTAAAAAAAAATAAATTAGGCTGGGCCCAAATCCTCAGCCGTTAGTTCTTCCCCTTCCTTTTCTAATTAATATTTGGGCATGTAGTTACCTATGTCATTTCCGTTGACGTCATAAATTTCGTTGAGTCACAAAATCCCCCCCCCTCAAGAAAAAAAACAATACCCAATTGTTTTTTTTTTTTAAAAAAAATAAACAAAAAGAGAATACACAAAACCCACAAATTTCATTCACTCGACGGGGAAAAAAAAGCCGTCACGGAAAGCAGTTCGTGGGGTCCCTTTAGGGATCCACACAAAAGAAGAACACAAGTTGTGTCCCAAAAACTCTGAAGCCCTTTGACATGTTAGCTTTTTTGCTGACCTCACGGACAACCCCCTGCATACCCACACGGATAGAGACGGCGGCTGGGGTGGGGTGGGACCCCACCCCGGATGGCATGATTTCGATTCTACTGACCACTGGTCAGCCTTCCATACCCCAATGGGTAGAGACCACCATGTTATGACCACTCGGTCAGCCTCTCATACCCCCCCGGGGTAGGACAATGGTTGGGCAGGGCTGCACCCCCCCCCCAATGATAATGACAAACAAAGTCTACGACCCTTCAGTCAGCCTTCCATACCCCAGGGTAGAGCCACACAGGCTACTGACCATCGGTCGCCTCTCCCTACCCCCCGGGGGAAGGACAAGGGGGTTTGGGCACGGGGTGCACCCCCCACCCAGTGAAATGCACTCATTCTCTGACCATTTAGTCAGCCCCTCCTACCCCCCCGGGGGTAGAGACAATGGAAAAATTCCCCCTCAAAAGTGGTAGCCCTCACATTCAGCAACTTTCGACTTGAAGATGGGTAAGAACATCATATTCTATGGAACAATACGCACCCAAATCAAAAAAAGCATGTCCCGAAATAAAAAGGATTAACCAAGAGGAACAAACACAGGTGAGAAGACAAGTTCCCCCGAATTTCCTAAAACTTTGCACACCCCCGGGTGAAACGACATACAATCTTTCTTTCCCGCGAACACAACGGAGATGCATATGACATTCGATGGGTCAGATATCAAGATCCGCATGATACCCAAACCCCCTCAACAACCTCTTTTACAGAAAAAGGGGGGGGTTTATAAACTTTTTTTAACAGGGAATCTTTGTAAAGGGAACCTAAAATACTCACCTGGAAAAAACTGGTTTTGGGGGTTTAAATTTCCCGAAAAACTCAAAAATTAGCAAACCCCCGGTACTTTTGTCAGACAAAGTACAATGAAAAAATGTAAGAATGAACATTTTCACTGGGATAGAAGACGCCTCGGAACAGTTAAAGTGGGGTGGGGTTAAACGTCAACAGTCCTGGACCACCAACTGTACGAACCTTTTACGAACAGTACAAAAAGTCCCGGGGAGGGGGTCCACAGAAAGACCCAAATTGGGGGGGTACCAGAGAAACCCGTTCCGCTCAAAGCAAAGGCTTTTCCAACCCAGGCATGAAGTACCTTTTGAAAGAACATGTAGGTACAAAAAGAAGTAGAAAGCAGAACAAGAAGACGTTAACTAAAGCAAGACTTTAATGACTCATCCTTTGTTTCTGAAAAGAACGAACGGGAAATGTTCAGATCATTTTGGGATCTACCCAAAAGGGTTTTTGTCCACAACTGCGTTCAGCCCCCGTAACGGCGGGCCCCAAAGGGAAAGTTCACCAGATACACACTAAACCCAGCTACAGAAACTCCAGGCAATTACCCCCAATGAGATCACGACAGGGGCTATCCAAGACACAAAAAACAAATCGCCACAAAAAAAAGGACAACTGACTGAAACTGTAGCCCGTGGAAAAAATATCCACATGACCCCAAAAGAAACACACTTCATGTGGTTCCTAAATTGACTGTCAGAAAAATCCCTTTTCGAAGCCACAAATGGAGCACCAGACAGCGAACAGAACTCAAAGGGGATTCACAGAACCAGACCCAAAGTAAATTTTCCCGTGAACCACCAGCAGCAGACAAACAAAAAAAGTTCAGAAAGAGCAACAAGCAATGGACTGTTTGCGTCAGCTGGGGTTTTACAACAGTGGCGTTTTCTAACCACAAAAAGGGAAATTTTTGGGTGGGTAGGTTACAAATTTTTACATGGGTTTCTACCTGACTTCCTGGAAACCCAGCAGTACTGCCGGTGTTTTACCAAAAAACACAAAAACTAGGGCGATCAAAAGCACTTCCGGGAAACTCTTTCTGCCATAGGTATGACGGGCCGACCCCGATAACGGGACCCCCAAAATTTTTTTCCCCGACAGCGAGTAACCCAAAACTCTATGACCCATAAAAGCTACCCCCAAAATTACTTCCACGATCACCGGGAAACCGAGTAGTGGCCACTGTTTTTTAAAAATTGAGTATCTGGTTCCTCGTCAGACTGACCACAGTACGGGGTTTATCAGACTGACCAGGATAGGTTTCTATCAAATGACCAGGGTTTTTTTTACCAAAGAAGCAAAAAAAGTTTACACGAATTTCAGAAAGGGACCTTGTTGGATAGCACGTCTGTTGACCGCGATTGATCATTTATCAAAAATTTTTTACATCTCTTTTACACAAAAAGTAGCCGGGGCCTTAGAGACACCTCCAAAAAAGCCACGAAGGAAGATCCCCAGATCTTCAAAAACTTTTTAATTTTTGACAAAAGGGGACCCCAAAGGGAAACAAAAAGCTAAGTTCAACTCAAAGGGCTCGAAGGTTATTGAGCTAGGTTAGTACGAAAACCTTCGAAAAACCCTGGGACATTGAAATTTTTTCAGCAAGCTCTCTTTCAAAGCTCGTAAGACACAAAATTTTTTTTCGCGAGACTGTGATAGAGAGTTAAAGCGGAAAACCCTCAAGTAAAGAGAAGGTATGAACCCAAAACCTCGACCATCCCAAGGAACGAGATGGGTTTCAAAAGAAAAAATAACTGTCTATATCATCAGTTTTTCTTTAAAAGGGGGCAATTTAGGAAAAGTTGGGCGAGGGGCGTTAAACCTGGGAAAACCCGAACCCTGACTCTCACTGTCCTGTCCTGAGACTGCACTCTGCTGAGAAGTGACTTGAAACTGTATTCTTTTAGTTTCCTCTATCTCTTGCATTCTTTTTGTTTCCTCTTGCATTCTTTTGTTTCTTCTTGCTCTTGTATTTGTATCTGCTCTCTTTTAGTTATCTCTTCTTCCTGCATTCTTTTCATTTTGATTCTTTCCTCTCTTTCCATATCTTGAGCAATGCATTTATCCACATAGGCCAACAGATCTTCTCCCTCCAGACCACATACCTTACCTCGTTGTAAATATTTAGCGAAAACTTTGTCCTCGTCCACAGAGGACACAACAGGACTTTCTTCCTTAGCCTTCTGTGCCATCATGAAAATATGAAATAATGTCCTGTCAAACCCGACACACACACTAGTGGATCAAATACAAACAATTGCTATCACAAGCAAAAAAAAAAAAATTTGAAACTCCTGTCCACTAAAATATATATGAATTCCAAAGAGGATTTTTTTTTCAAACAAGCATTAACGGCAATCACTCTTAAAAAGACTAAGTATTATCAAACCCAACCAACACAAAGATAGAGATAAACAACGAAACAGGATTTTAGGGATATGGGGAGAAAGAAAAACACAATCGGTAATCAATGCCAAATTTTCAGCAACAAGTATAAATCAAGCAATGACATGAGAGTAATAACAATATAATCAATGTACTGTTGTTTGTCGGGGTCACCAGATGTTACGGATGGTGTGTGGTGCGTGTTTTGTTGTCTGACTCTCACTCTCAAAAGTTTGGATGCGTGTACGACTTTTCCCCTACACACACCCACACCATACGAACATAGATAGCCAGGCAACACACGTGTTATATTTTCTTCTTTTTATATGCTGCCTGAACCATCAATATGAATCGTTACCAAATCAATACATGCCATTACATAGAATACAGATCAATGCACGTCAATTAAGACATCAATACATAAGACACTTCAATCATCATATATCAGCGTATCATACTACGTATCTTGATATAACTCACAGATCTCGCCGGCGCCGTCCACAGTATCTCACATATACAATCAACGCATTCAGTTCCACAGTACCCACGCCACAGTCTACAGCATTAAAATAAGACGAAGACGGATAACCAAGGTCCCCACACGGTAAACACAGCCGTTCACAAAACACAAGCGATGAAGAAGAAACAGGGTCTCAACACAGCAAGCACAATATATACTCAGAGGCATAAAAAACGCGAAAACAAACTGTATAGAAATTTTGATGTAATTTGGCTACCGATTCCTTTGAACTGGTAATAGAAAGTGAGAAAAGCAATCGAACACCGCAAAAGTGTCCTTTCAAAGTTCATTCTGGTAGAAAATAAGGTCACATGAACTTGACCTTGACCCTGTGTTAACAGCAGAATGTCAGTATCTGGTGTGACCACCTCGAGCATTGATCACAGCTGTGCACCTGCGGTACATCGAGCGCACCAGAGTGTTGGTCTGCCTCTGGGGGACTTGCCACCACACCTGGCCCACAGCAACAGCAAGCTGAGCTGCTGTCTGGGGTCTGGGGTTGAGCTGGTTCAACTGCCTCTGAAGGCATCCCAGAAATGCTCTATTGGGTTAAGGTCGGGAGAACGGGCTGGGTGAGGCAGCAGATTGATGTTGTTCTGCCTCAGGAAGTTCTGCGTAGCATGGGCAGTGTGCGGCCTCGCGTTGTCCTGCTGAAACAGGTTCTGTGGATGCCGCTGGAAATGCGGCAGGATGTGGGGCCTCAGAACTTGGTCGATGTAATGAACAGCAGTGACCCCGTTACCACGTCCTGGACCCACATTCTGGAAGATGACTGGCCCAATACGGCGATTTATGCCGATAGCCCCCAGATCATGATGCTTTCACCACCCATGGGTCCCTTTCGGTGATGTTGGCATCCGTGAAGCGTTCCCCCGCTCTTCTCCAGATCCGGATGCGGCCATCGCCTGGGTCGACGCAGAACCGGCTTTCATCACTGAAGAGGACTCGGCCCCAGTCCCGATGGCGCCAATGCACGTGGATCTGTGCCCACTGCAGACGGTTCTGGCGATGCTGGAGTGTCAGGATAGGTCGCCGGGCTGGACGCCTGCATTGGAGACCAACTGTGTTCAGTCGGCGACGCACGGTCCTGTTGCTGATTGGCCTGCCATGGTTGCCGACGGTGTTCCTGGCTGTGTTGGCAGCGGTTTGGTAAGGCTCCCGTCGATGCTGACGAAGAAGATGGCGGTCTTGGGCTGCTGTGGTGACCCTCGGTCTGCCGCTCCTCGGTCTGTCATCAGTGGTGTTTCTTGCTTGAAAGCGGTCCAGAAGGCGATAGACGGTGGAAATGTGGACTCCGAATGCGATAGCGACCTGCCTCATTGGAACCCCAGCCTGCAGTTGCCCTATTGCTATGCAACGATCTTGACGAGAAAGTCTCGGCATTATGTTGGCGCCTCTGGAAGGGATGATTTGAACTTTTTGGGGTTTGGAAATTTATAGCCCCACAATGGGGGCCACATTGAGTTGCAATTCACATTGATGCACGTGGCGTAGGTAGTCCACATGGCAAATGCACTCCTCGTGCCAAAAACGCTGACCCGGCAACATTCACCCACTGTTACGAGGTTACAACCGGCCAAGACACCACGTACTGCTAATGTTGCACGTGCCAACGACATTGCTTACGTCCTGTTCACAATGTGAACAATCGTGCACTGTCTCTATTTTTTCGCGTTTTTTATGCCTCTGAGTATATTACGTCGAACTATCAGAAGAAGAACCGCAAATTCACAAGGCACAGTAACCCATAGCAGAAGAACCGCAGATTCACAAAGCACAGCAATCCACAGGAGAAGAACCGCAGATTCATAAAGCACAGCAATCCACAGAAGAAGAACCGCAGATTCATAAAGCACAGCAATCCACAGGAGAAGAACCGCAGATTCATAAAGCACAGCAATCCACAGAAGAAGAACCGCAGATTCATAAAGCACAGCAATCCACAGGAGAAGAACCGCAGATTCATAAAGCACAGTAAACCATATTGAATCCCCGGAGAACACAATTTCACCAAAGTCCCATAGAACACAATAAACTTCGGTTCGACGCACCGTTGATCTAAAACAAATATTAACTTCTCCGTGTATTTATACTACAGTGTTCACATCAATAAATATAGCCCACCGACACACATGCGGTGGTACAATTGGAGCACATATTAAATATTCTTACAGGAGTTTTAAGTCACTCTCGGCGACACAGCATTCACAACAATTTTATAACAAATACATTTCCTGCTACATATTCCGCTGGTACCGTCATCAAAAGTATCCCACATACACAATTAACTTCGATCTATTACTGACTTGAAAGTCAGCCTCTCCACATAGTAACACTATGGAGAAAAACGATGATTAAACAAAATAAATTAGGCTGGACACCAAATCCTCAGCCGTTAGTTCTTGCTCCCTTCTCTTCTCTCATATTAATATTTTCGTCATGTAGTTACCTATGTCATTTCCAGTTGACGTCATAATTTACGTTGACGTCACACCACCCTTCAAGTGTTTTATGCCGTCGATCACTTCTTGTCTAGTAATCGGTTCGTTGAATAAAGGTTCATCTGTTTCCGTCATATCTGTTTCTACTTCTTGTGTTTCTACTCCATTGCCTTCCACTGTGTTGCCAGAATGGTTAAAGACATTAAAGAAATGATCATACCATTGCTGAGATGTAATATCATTGTTTATCGTTGTCTTTCTGTTCACTTTGTCTTACTGCTGACCAGAAACGCTTTGGGTCATTGGCTGACTCTTTTAATCTCTGTAATCTAATCTCATCAAATTCTTTCTTTTTGTTTTTCCTCAATTCACTGTATTGCATTCTTTCTTTCACGTACTCACCTTACGCTCTATCTTATATGGCTCGGTTTTAGCTCTCCTGTATCTCTGAAGCAGATTTTTGACCAGACGTTGTTTTTGTCGACATTCCATGTCAAACCAGTCATCACACGTTTTCCTTACGTTATAAACCTTTCTCATCATGCACGCTGCGGCACCACACAAAGCATTCACAAAAAGTTCAATACATAAATCAATGTTATGACAGTTTTGAGTAATTCTTTCCATAATGTTCTTAAAATAATTTGATTCTAATTCATTTTTAAAAAGTGTTCATTTTCATCAATCCATACAATCTTTTCTTCATTACTCTGCGGTACTGACTTGTCTTTTTTGGTTTCGTTAAAACCATTCTTCCATTTCATTTCTACAGGCAAGTGCCAAGAAAACAGTCTGTCCCCAACTTTCATATTGCAGGATTCCTTCAGCTCAGAAGAGACCAAAAAAATAATCAATACACTACACCCATTTGCGGAAATAAAAGTGAATTCCCCTTGTTTGTCATCAACACAACAACCATTCAATATAAACAGTTCAAACAAATAACACAAATCAAACAATGATCTCCCAAAACTGTTAATCGATTGGTCTTTTGAACAACGACTTTTATGAAATTCCAAATCATCATCATCATCATCATCATCATCATCGTTATCATCCTCATCATCATTTTCATCGCTCCACACCGGGTTAAGTGCCTGATAAATAAGCATGTTTTCCTGCCTTGGTTGTTTGCGTCCCGTTCTGGCATTGAGGTCTCCACATATCATAGGCAAACATCGTCATCGCGTATTACCTCTGACAGAGCTTCTTCAAGAACGACAACTCCGTCTTTTAACCTGCATTTGGTTATATGCTGGACCTCCTTCTGGCACCACATAGCAACCCACATAAATAACATCTTTCCAATGTTGAACAATCTACTATCCATCTTTAGTACAATGACATTACTGCAGTCGACCTTAATTTGTTTTACAAATGGTTCCAAATGTAATTTTTTAGCTGGAGCAACAAATTTTGTAAACTCTGGAAAAACGGTTTTAAAATCAAAACTTGCAACGAAAAAGGGTTTCTGTCAAACAGACAACATCAAAGGTATTAATATAATTCATAAAGGAACATTCATGCAATTTATTTAATAAATTTTCAACATTGTAATTCAAAAAGTTCAATTCCATAGCTTGATGGTTCGCCTCATGCTATTTAATAGTTGAACGTAAGGTTCTAGCGCTGGCACTGGAGCTGGCACTGGCGCTGGCACTGGGCTGCCTCTATGGCTACCGCCGCTGTGAGGGGAGACCTGACACGAGACGCTGAGCCCCTCAGATACCCGTGCATTCCCCTCTGTTGTGTTGTCACCCGCCGCGCGGTGCCACTGGTGCCGCTGTGCGAGGAGTTATTTTTAGCAGCAGGTGAAGAGGCTGCGCCGCTGGTTGGCTGCCGTTCCTGCGCTCGGTCACCCCGCTGAGTGACGTCATTAACGTCAGACACGGGATCTCGTCTGTCACTGGCTGATGGTCTGCCGCCTGTGTTTACATTCTGCATGTGCGAATTGTTGATTTCAGGCACTGCAGATCCGGCTGTCACCTCAGCATAACTACGAGGATCGGGTCGTTTAGCACCAATAACAAATTTCCCTCGCACAAAATAGCTGACTTTCCCTCGTTTTCGCTCTGGCCACAGTCTCCGTCTGTCTCCTCGTCAGATCGTTCGCTGCTCTGACACCAATCTTCTCCAGCTCAGAACGAAGCTGACGATCTCTGATGATTAACATTTTGTCCCTCCAGTGTGTGAATTTCACGATCATTGTTTTGTGTCTGTCCTTCACGTGGCTGTCCTACTCTGTGTGCTCTGGCAATGTGTTCCTGTGGTGTCCATGTCCTGGTCCGATCTACAGAGTTCAATGTGTCACACACGATCCTGGCACACGTGTCGTAGTCTTCTCTGGGGTTTTGTTGTGGTAGACCATACATTCTTAAATTGTCTCTTCTAGAGAATCCCTCCAGTCTGTCGATTTCTTCTGTCATCTTTTCTACTTCTCCTTTCAAATCACTGACCGATGTTTTCAAGGTGTTTGTCTCCTCCCCCTGCCCTGTCGTCTCTGCAAATAACTCCTCCATGTCTCTGGTTAGTGACGACACAGTGTCTGCCAGTCGTTGATTGTCAGTCTCAAGTCTGTCACAACCGTCTGTTTATTTCTTCACATTTTTCACTGACACTGTTTAACTGCGATTTTATATCCACAAGATCGTTTTTAATTGCCACATTCTGTTCATGTTGCTGTTCACGTTGCTGAGTGATTTCTTCTTTAAGTCGGAAACAGCGCAGAGAATTTTGCCGAGTGCGTCAGCAGGGAGAGAACTGGCGGTGGCACTTACTTCTGTTGTCGTGTCAGAATGGCGTTGTTTGTCAATGGTGTCGGTAGGTCCGGGGTTCTGTTCAATATCACCACTTAGCAGCAGTTTCCTGGCTGAGAACACCACGTTGATCACACACGCTGCTACAAGTGCTGGAACCTGTAGACCGGTGACTGTTGTGTTGGTGTGTACTCCGCCACTGACACTGTCATGACCCAGTTCACTGACACACGGCATGGTCACTCCGTTACATTTTCCTTCCTCCAACAGCACATTTCTCATTTCCAACATCACTAGAACACCGCTTCATAGCATTGGCATTGTGGTCACACATTCGTGAATTCAGCAGCAAAACTGGGTGTAAAAAATTAATGCATATAAGCATATAAACATATGTGTGCGGTGAGAGAGAGAGAGAGAGAGAGAGAGAGAGAGAGAGAGAGAGAGAGAGAGAGAGAGAGAGAGAGAGAGAGAGAGAGAGAGAGAGAGTTTGAACAGCTGAGAGGAGACAGTTCTCTTTGGACGTTTCTTGATGGTAAGCTGTGATAGAGATCAAACCTTTTTCATCAGCCTACATCACCAACAGTTAGATGCATATTAGCATCAACACCTCACCGTAATTACATATTGAGCTCAGAAGCTTGCATGTGCTTTTTTTCCCCTCTTTCTGTCTGCCGACTACGCTGTATGCGAGGTGCGATGGAAGGTCTGTTCAGTGCTGTTCTTGAACGGAGAGAAATTGCTCACTGACGGATATGAACACATGTGGACACATACTCGCGCACCATGAACACAGATGTGTTCTTAACATGCAAGAGTTGGATAGACTATGACAGTATGCCGCCAAGGGGATGCGTTTCGTAAACATAGACACAGACAGACAGACAGACAGACAGACCGACAGACCGACACACACACACACACACACACACACACACACACACACACACACACACACACACACACACACACACACACACACACACACACACACTATCAATTTCTTATGCGTTCCAACCTTGTCACTAAGCTCTGCATACCAAATCACCTAAGGAATGACAACGTAGAACACACAGACAGGGAAAAAAGTGTGTTGTCGGTTTTTGTGAGTGTTTGCCCTCATCCCCCTCCTCCCCCTATGGCCTGGCATTTTCCAACCATGCAATGGCCGTTCTTGCTGATCTGATGTTGTTAGCATTAGCAGGAATCGATGCCTGAAGAGAGATTTGCTGTTGTGTCCGTATACCGCAGACCTGGACACAGGACAGCAAGTCCTCAGACACGTACAGCGGCTCTTTGCTGCCCACCACCCGAATCCATCCTGCTCCTCAGCCCCTCGCCTCTCCACACCACCCCGTTTCATTCTTCCTTTTCTTTCTTCACCTCAAGCGCTGAAAGGCAGGGAGAACTCAGACATCTACAGCCCCTCTTTGCTGTCAACCACTCCAAATCCAAATCCATCATATCCGCCCCGTCTGCCTCTCCGCACAAAATCGCGTCTTTTTTTTTTTTTTTTTTTTTTAACCTTTGGCGATATCAGTCTATTCCAGACCGGATTCTCTGCTTCCCCCTGCTTTATCAGCCTGAATGTATTTATTTTAGTGGTGTGTGTGTGTGTGTGTGTGTGTGTGTGTGTGTGTGTGTGTGTGTGTGTGTGTGTGTGTGTGTGTGTGTGTGTGTGTGTGTGTGTGTGTGTGTGTGTGGTGTGTGTGAATACACAACATATATATATAATATATATATATATATATATATATATATAGAGAGAGAGAGAGAGAGAGAGAGAGAGAGAGGAGAGAGAGAGAGAGAGAGAGAGAGAGAGAGAGAGAGAGAGAGAGAGAGAGAGAAGTACTGAGGATCAGCGTTATTTTAAAAATAGTGCTCTACCACAGTGGGAGTGACATTTGTTGTATTAAAAACAAGTTAAAACCAAGCTTAAAACACCTACAAGCCTGTATCGCGCTGTGCGGTCGTCAGGGTGTGATGGGCTTGTGCTGCCAGTGCTCCACCTGACCATTCTTCTTGATCTCTTCTAATCCACACATAATCTTCGTTCTTGATGTTAAAGTCCTATATTCTACATAATCTTCGTTCTTGATGTTATAGTCCTATATTCTACATAATCTTCGTTCTTGATGTTAAAGTCCTACATTCTACATAATCTTCGTTCTTGATGTTAAAGTCCTACATTCTACATAATCTTCGTTCTTGATGTTCAAGTCCTATATTCTAGTTCCACGTCCTGACCCGTGCATCATCGCCAATGACATGTCTTTCGTCCAAGAGTCACCATTTGAACTTTCTTCCCCTTCTTTATCTGAACGTTTATGTATTCACATCATGGTATTTGACGCGATCACTGTTATTCTTTATCTCATTTATTCATATTATTGGTAAACAGTTCTCTCGTTCCGCAATGTTGAGGTCAGTTCCACGTATCTGTCTACCTCGCTCAACACAAGGTTCAAATCACTCTTTCACTTCACTTTGTTCTTTCAACCACAAGGCCTTCAGTCTTTCAACTGACTCAAAACAAAGGCCAGAGGTGATCAATGTTTAATATTTTTCCGCCCCGCATGTCTGCAACCCACTGCCATTTAGTCTGACAACATCCCATGTCAGCTCAAATGAAAGAGAATACTCTGAAGACATCTGTTTCCATGTGTATCCACTGATTTATGTTAAAAGGCTTTGAAAGTAACAATACCAATGATGATGAAAATAACAACAATAACACTGCTAACATTACTATGAATAACGGTGATGATTATCATTCTATATCCTTATAATCATTACTATTATCACCATCATTATTGCATTGAAGTCTCATGGATCTCCAGACCCCTCTTTAATGCAAGTGAAACTGAAACTCGCATTACCACATCTTCATCGCCACAACCATTTACTGTCATTTCAATGGTTCAGCTGCAGGCTGCCATGACCAGCTCACTAGCAATATTGGGCCAACGACTCAGACTCTCTTCACCTAGGGTAGTGAGAGGGGCTGTTAGCACCGAATCAAAGAATTCACCCTCGAGGGCTTGATCGACATGAACCCTTCACGGGTCCACTTCTGCATCTATCTTGTCTTGGCCGTTGTGGCCGTGCCTGGCTAAGGAGGTCCTTTGTATTGATCTGAGGCCGCTGAGGTTCGGCTGAGGGTCATCCAAGTCCACACTAGACCTGATGTGTTGTTGCAGCCTCTGTGGTGAGTACACCCATCCCAGCTTCAATGATCCACAATACAACCACATGTACGCGTGTGCGTGCGTGCGTGCGTGCGTGCGTGCGTGTGTGTGTGTGTGTGTGTGTGTGTGTGTGTGTGTGTGTGTGTGTGTGTGTGTGTGTGTGTGTGTGTGAGTATGTGTGTGTGTGTGTGTGTGTGTGTGTGTGTGTGTGTGGTGTGTGTGTGTGTGTGTGTGTGTGTGTGTGTGTGTGTGTGTGTGTGTGTGTGTGTGTGTGTGTGTGTGTGTGTGTGTGTGTGTGTGTGTGTGTTTATGCCTATCCATTTAGATACCATTTTTTTCTTTAACGTTCATTTTTTTGGTACTTGTTTCGAGAGAGAGAGAGAGAGAGAGAGAGAGAGAGAGAGAGAGAGAGAGAGAGAGAGAGAGAGAGAGAGAGAGAGAGAGAGAGAGAGAGAGAGAGAGAGAGAGAGAGAGAGAGATTTTGTGACCATAGTAAGTACTTGTGAGTGTGTGTGTGTGTGTGTGCGCGCGTGTATGCGTGAGTGCGCGTGTGTTGTGTGTGTGTGTGTGTTTGTGTGCGTGCGTACGTGCGTGCGTGCATGCGTGTGTGCATAAGTGCGCGCGCGCGCGCGCGCGCGCGCGTGTGTGTGTGTGTGTGTGTGGCACTCGTGTGTGAATGCATGCATATGCGCGTCTTCCATCTCCATCAACTTCACAACTGTTTTGACCGTTTGTCTTAAGATAACACTGTAAAAGACAAAATGAGGTGCTAGATAATTGACGAAAATTACATTACAGCACAAAACGCCTCCTCTGTGCCACTAACGTCACTGTCCTTCACCGAATCCCACCTTCAGCCTATCCCCTTCCCCCATACCCATGCTTCCTAAAGCCCCTCACCCCCACCTCCTCTCCGAAGCCTCTTCCACCCCACAGCCCTTTCACCCACCTACACACACCCTACATTTACACATTAAGCGAACGTCCCTCCTCCCGAAGCCTCTTCCACCCCACAGCCCTTTCACCCACCTACACACACCCTACATTTACACATTAAGCGAACGTCCCTCCTCCCGAAGCCTCTTCCACCCCACAGCCCTTTCACCCACCTACACACACCCTACATTTACACATTAAGCGAACGTCCCCATCACTGCTCTCTCTCTCTCCCTCACTTTGAACTCGCTGAAGGCAAGTCAAAAATGAATGAGAGGAGAGAGGAGACTCTTCCTCAGCGAGGACGACAGAAAAACCCATCAACACCTCATCATCAGAGGCTGACAAAGGATACCATCAACACCTCATCATCAGAGGCTGACAGAGGACATCATCAACACCCCATCATCAGAGGCTGACAGAGGACACCATCAACACCTCATCATCAAAGGCTGACAGAGGACACCATCAACACCTCATCAGAGGTTGACAGAGGACACCATCAACACCTCATCATCAGAGGCTGACAGAGGACACCATCAACACCCCATCATCAGAGGCTGATAGAGGACACCATCAACACCTCATCATCAGAGGCTGACAGAGGACATCATCAACACCTCATCAGAGGTTGACAGAGGACACCATCAACACCTCATCATCAGAGGCTGACAGAGGACACCATCAACACCTCATCATCAGAGCTGACAGAGGACACCATCAACACCTCATCATCAGAGGCTGACAGAGGACTTCATCAACACCTCATCAGAGGTTGACAGAGGACACCATCAACACCCCATCATCAGAGGCTGACAGAGGACACCATCAACACCTCATCATCAGAGGCTGACAGAGGACATCATCAACACCTCATCATCAAAGGCTGACAGAGGACACCATCAACACCCTATCATCAGATGCTGACAGTGGACACCATCAACACCTCATCATCAGATGCTGACAGAGGACACCATCAACACCTCATCATCAGAGGCTGACAGAGGACATCATCAACACCTCATCAGAGGCTGACAGAAGACACCATCAACACCTCATCATCAGAGGCTGACAGAGGACACCATCAACACCTCATCAGAGGTTGACAGAGGACACCATCAACACCTCATCATCAGAGGCTGACAGAGGACACCATCAACACCTCATCATCAGAGGCTGACAGAGGACACCATCAACACCTCATCATCAGAGGCTGACAGAGGACATCATCAACACCTCATCAGAGGTTGACAGAGGACACCATCAACACCCCATCATCAGAGGCTGACAGAGGACATCATCAACACCTCATCATCAAAGGCTGACAGAGGACTTCATCAACACCCTATCATCAGATGCTGACAGTGGACACCATCAACACCTCATCATCAGAGGCTGACAGAGGACACCGTCAATACCTCATCATCAAAGGCTGACAGAGGACACCATCAACACCTCATCATCAGATGCTGACAAAGGACACCATCAACACCCCATCATCAGAGGCTGACAGAGGACATCATCAACACCTCATCAAGGCTGACAGAGGACATCATCAACACCCCATCATCAGAGGCTGACAGAAGACACCATCAACACCTCATCATCAGATGCTGACAGAGGACACCATCAACACCTCATCATCAGAGGCTGACAGAGGACATCATCAACACCTCATCAGAGGCTGACAGAAGACACCATCAACACCTCATCATCAGAGGCTGACAGAGGACACCATCAATACCTCATCATCAGAGGCTGACAGAGGACACCATCAACACCTCATCAGAGGCTGACAGAGGACACCATCAACACCTCATCATCAGAGGCTGACAGAGGACACCATCAACACCTCATCATCAGAGGCTGACAGAGGACACCATCAAAACCTCATCATCAGAGGCTGACAGAGGACACCATCAACACCTCATCAGAGGCTGACAGAGGACACCATCAATACCTCATCATCAGAGGCTGACAGAGGACACCATCAACACCTCATCAGAGGCTGACTGAAGACACCATCAATACCCCATCATCAGAGTTTATTCACTATGAAAATAAAAAGTTTCTTCATAAAAAGTATAATGTTAATTCAGTCGAAATGTTGATCTCCCCCTATGGAGCCACCAGAGTGTAGATGGTGTCCTGATGATGGTTGAGAGATGTTAAAATAGTGGAAGGAGAAGGATGTGCTCCATCTTTATTGCCAGAAGTAGCTAAGGAACCAGTATATTTTGTTTTTTGTCTTTGTTTCGGTCAAAGCTTTTGACTACTGGATAGTCTAGCCAAACCGACTGTTACCTCTTCCCAATGACTTTTCCACTGCTACGCCTACCACCGCCCCCCCCCCCCCCCCCCCCCCCCCCACATGTTCTCTGACAAAGGACAGTCTACATGTTAAACGGCAGTACAAGATATTGATCTCCACTGTTGGTTTTTTTCTTTTCATTTTGCGACTAGCATCCCAGGAACTGCCTGTGAGGGTTAGCCATCTCCAGTGTCGGGCGTAATTCGTGAAGCACCTACTGCCCTGCCTTGATTCTACATCCCAATTACCACACCCCGTGTTGGACCCTCTGGACCACCCCGGAGCCAGTCTTTACCAGACCAAGTGTTGTAGACGTTTGAAGGGACTGTTGGTTGTGTGGGGGTGAAAGTGGGCTAGGTGCTGGAAAATCTGGGATGCCTTGATTTTTTTTTTTATGAAAAGAAGTTGACAATTTTGCTTTTTTTCTCGTTTGATTGTTTGTTTGTTTTTTCAAGACTGCTATATGAATTCTGTTTTGTGTAGATCCTGTTATTCAATTTCGTTATGTTTCGGCTCCTTTTCTCTTCTGTGGGGAGTGGGTATTTTGAATAGTGGGCTGGGTTGGACTTAGTGGTTTTCCTGGGCTCTCAGGGGGGATATTCTATATTTTTTTTGCCCATTAGGATAGTTGGTTCTGGATAAAGTTATCTTCTTCTTTGTCCCCTCTTGCCTTCTACGCTCTCAGTCTATATTCACTCTTCTGACTTAGGGCCCTTCCCCACCCGGTCGTGTGAATAAGTGTATGTATACTGGTGTAGTAAAGTTGTGTATTGTCACCCATGCCTCGTGGGGTTTGGTGGTGTGAGCGTTGGGGTGTTTGCTTTGCCGCACTGCACACTACAGAACCGCAGTCAGGATAATCCCCCCTGACATCCCTGCTACACGTGTTGCTCAACCAGCACTATTGTGACTACATGACTCGTTCATCCAGCTCTGCTCTTTGCTACACGTGTTGCTCAACCAACACTATTGTGACTACATGACTCGTTCATCCAGCTCTACTCTTTGCTACACGTGTTGCTCAACCAACACTATTGTGACTACATGACTCGTTCATCCAGCTCTACTCTTTGCTACACGTGTTGCTCAACCAACTCTACTCGTTGCTACACGTGTTGCTCAACCAACTCTACTCGTTGCTACACGTGTTGCTCAACCAACTCTACTCGTTGCTACACGTGTTTCTCAACCAACTCTACTCGTTGCTACACGTGTTGCTCAACCAACTCTACTCGTTGCTACACGTGTTGCTCAACCAACTCTACTCTTTGCTACACGTGTTGCTCAAACCCCTCAACTCATTGCTACACGTGTTGCTCAACCACCTCTACTCATTGCTACACGTGTTACTCAACCAACTCTACTCTTTGCTACACGTGTTGCTCAACCAACTCTACTCTTTGCTACACGTGTTGCTCAACCAACTGTACTCTTTGCTACACGTGTTTGCTCAATCAGCTCTACTCGTTGTTACACGTGTTGCTCAACCAACTCTACTCGTTGCTACACGTGTTGCTCAACCAACTCTACTCGTTGCTACACGTGTTGCTCAATCAGCCCCAATCGTTGCTACATGTATTGCTCAACCAACTCTACTTGTGACTACAAGCATTGCTCATCCGATTCTACTCGTTGCTACGCGTTTTGCTCAACCAGCTCTATTCGTTGCCACACGTGTTGCTCAACCAACTCTACTTGTGACTACATGACTTGTTCATCCAGTGCTGCTTGTTACTACACGCGTTGCTCAACCAGCTCTACGTGTGACTACAAGCATTGCCCATCCAGCTCTACTCGTTGCTACACGTGCTGCTCAACCACCTCTACGTGTGACTACATGCATTGCTCATCCAGCACTACTCTTTGTAACACGTATTGCTCACCTAACACCATTTGTTGCTACACATATTGTTCATACGCACTATCTCTGTAACACGCATCGCTCACACCAACACTTTGTTGCTACACATATTGTTCATACAGCACTATCTCTGTAACACGCATCGCTCACCCAACACTGTTTGTTGCTACACATATGGTTCATCCAGTCCTAGTTTTTACACGTATTGCTCAGTCAACTTTACTGGTGACCAGATGTATCAATCATGCTGCATTATTTGCTACAGCATATGTTGTCCATCCTATTCGCTAGTTACTACGCGCGTTGTTTATCCACTACCACTCGTTTATACATGAATTGTTCATCAAGTACCTCTTGTTACAACAAGTATTGTTCATCCAGTGCTACTCGCTAGGACTAGTACCCGTGTTGTTTACACAGCACTACATGTTATGATATGTATTGTTGACAATTTTCTGATCACATCAACACTGTCAGTGAACAGTTGCTTGAACTGTCACAGTAACATTTCAACACATGTCTGGACTCATTTCGATCGATAGTTATACACCAGAGAAAAACAGTTCACATACAGCGTTTTGACGTTTGTTTTCTGTGTATTCACATCTTTGTCACAGATTGTAGACTGTGAGGAATAGCGCTGGTGGGCTTCTACAACAGAGTTGTATATTTTCTGAAAAGGAGAGAGAGAGAGAGAGAGAGAGAGAGAGAGAGAGAGAGAGAGAGAGATGTATTTGTCAGAAAGGGGAGAGGAGAGAGAGAGAGAGAGAGAGAGAGAGAGAGAGAGAGAGAGAGAGAGAGAGAGAGAGAGAGAGAGAGAGAGAGAGAGAGAGAGAGACAGACAGACAGACAGACAGACAGACAGACAGACAGACAGACAGATAGACAGACAGACATAGTGAGACAGAGACAGGGAGAGAGAGACAGAGAGGAGGGGGTTATGTCAAGATGATCGTAGATTGTCGGTTAATGGTTAAAACGCAGATGTGTATACACGTAAACCATTTTTGGTGGTCTACACACAGAATCAGAAGCACATTTGCCCCCCCCCCCCCCCCCCACCCCCACCCCAACCCCCCTCCTGCCCCCGCCGACTCTATTTACAAACTGAGCTTAGACTCAGACCAGCAGGTCGTGTTGCTTTCTCTTTGGAGAGCGGCCTATGTGTGTGTGGTGATCGGGGGAGGGGCTGGGGGCTGGGGTGGGGGTGGAATTTGCTCAGTGCTGCTCTAAAACGGAGAGAAAATGTCGACAGACACATGGCTGTCTGCATCAGAGAAAATGTCGACAGACACATGGCTGTCTGTATCAGAGAAAATGTCGACAGACACATGGCTGTCTGTATCAGAGAAAATGTCGACAGACACATGGCTGTCTGCATCAGAGAAAATGTCGACAGACACATGGCTGTCTGTATCAGAGAAAATGTCGAGAGACACATGGCTGTCTGTATCAGAGAAAATGTCGACAGACACATGGCTGTCTGCATCAGAGAAAATGTCGACAGACACATGGCTGTCTTTATCAGAGAAAATGTCGACAGACACATGGCTGTCTGCATCAGAGAAAATGTCGACAGACACATGGCTGTCTGTATCAGAGAAAATGTCGACAGACACATGGCTGTCTGTATCAGAGAAAATGTCGACAGACACATGGCTGTCTGTATCAGAGAAAATGTCGACAGACACATGGCTGTCTGTATCAGAGAAAATGTCGACAGACACATGGCTGTCTGCATCAGGAACAGAGAAAATGTCGACAGACACATGGCTGTCTGCATCAGAGAAAATGTCGACAGACATATGGCTGTCTGTATCAGGAACAGAGAAAATGTCGACAGACACACGGCTGTCTGTATCAGAGAAATGTCGACAGACACATGGCTGTCTGCATCAGGAACAGAGAAAATGTCGACAGACACATGGCTGTCTGTATCAGAGAAAATGTCGACAGACACATGGCTGTCTGCATCAGGAACAGAGAAAATGTCGACAGACACATGGCTGTCTGCATCAGAGAAAATGTCGACAGACACATGGCTGTCTGTATCAGGAACAGAGAAAATGTCGACAGACGCATGCCTGTCTGCATCAGGAACAGAGAAAATGTCGACAGACACATGGCTGTCTGCATCAGAGAAAATGTCGACAGACACATGGCTGTCTGCATCAGGAACAGAGAAAATGTCGACAGACACATGGCTGTCTGCATCAGAGAAAATGTCGACAGACACATGGCTGTCTGCATCAGAGAAAATGTCGACAGACACATGGCTGTCTGTATCAGAGAAAATGTCGACAGACACATGGCTGTCTGCATCAGGAACAGAGAAAATGTCGACAGACACATGGCTGTCTGCATTAGGAACACAGGTCTGAGCTTAACATGCCCTCAGCCCTAAAATGACGTCAGGAGTCAGACATAAAAAGGACATGTAGCTCTCTCTCTCTCTCTCTCTCTCTCTCCTCTCTCTCTCTCTCTCTCTCTCTCTCTCTCACACACACACACAGTCTTCTAAATCCCACCCTTTTACATAAGCTCCATCTAAAGTTGCTTGAGACGTAGGCAAGGCAAACTACAGAAAGAGCGAAAGCATAGTGAATGGTCGGGTTCGTTGGTGTGTTCGCTCCCCCCCCCCCCCCCCCCCCCCCCCCCCCCCCCCACCTCCTCGGTGTTTGGGCATTTCCCAAGAAAATGGTGGACGTTGCTATTGATCTGATGACACTGTCAGAATTTGCGGAGATGGACGTCCGCAGAAAACGCTTCTGCGGCACTTGTTTTGCCTTATTTTTCAGCAGACCGGACCTACGGCAGGAACACTCAGACATCTATAGTCCCTCTCTGCTACCTACCACTCCACACCCATCAACCCTCCTTCCCTCCCGCCTTCCGTCTCCCTCCCCCCTCCCATTCTCCATCGTCCTTTCTCTCTGTTACCCATCGTCCTTTCTCTCTGTTACCCGTGGTCCTTTCTCTCTGTTACCCATCGTCCTTTCTCTCTGTTCCCCATCGTCCTTTCTCTCTGTTACCATCGTCCTTTCTCTCTGTTCCCCATCGTCCTTTCTCTCTGTTACCCATCGTCCTTTCCCCCTGTTACCCATGGTCCTTTCAGCGTACACAGTGTGCTGATTTCTGACCAGCTTCTCTCGAACTTTCCTCTGATTTTTGGTCTGTATTTATAGTATGATGTGTGTGTGTGTGTGTGTGTGTGTGTTGTGTTGTGTGGTGTGTGTGTGTGTGTGTGTGTTTTTGTGTGTGTGTGTGTGTGTGAGTGCGTGCGCGTGCGTGCGTGCGTGTGTGTGTGCGTGCGTGCGTGCGTGCGTGTGTGTGTGTGTGTGTGTGTGTGTGTGTGTGTGTGTGTGTGTGTGTGTGGTGCGTGTGTGTGTGTGTGTGTGTGTGTGTGTGTGTGAACGCGCGCGTTGTGTGAATGTGTGTGTTTCTTGTGTGTGAGTGTGTGTGTGTGTGTGCGTGTGTGTGTGTGTGTGTGTGTGTGTGTGTGTGTGTGTGTGTGTGTGTGTGTGTGTGTGTGTGTGTGTGTGTTGTGTGTGATTGTGTTGTGTGTGTGTGTGTGTGTGTGTGTGTGTGTGTGCGTGTGTGAACATGTGTGTGTGTGTGGTGTGTGTGTGTGTGTGTGTGTGTGTGTGTGTGTGTGTGTGTGTGTGTGTGTGTGTGTGTGTGTGACAGAGGAGAGAGAGAGAGAGAGAGAGAGAGAGAGAGAGAGAGAGAGAGAGAGAGAGAGAGAGAGAGAGAGAGAGAGAGAGAGAGAGAGAGAGAGAGAGAGAGAGAGTTTGGTGTGAGGTTAGTGGGAAGGAGTCGTGAGGACTGGAGAGGGAGTAGGAGCAGATAAACACACAGAGAACTCTTTCTCTGCTTTGTGTGAAGAATTCCACACTACAACTCGTCTTTCCGCCAACACTTGGCAGACAGGCGGTATTGACGTTTCCCTCGCCGATCACCACTGCTGACCAATGCCGCCCTGACCAACACGGTCATTTCTGTGGATCTAAGGCTGGCCAAAGGGTCTGGCTCAGGGGGATCAAAGTCTAGACACACTGTTCTCTTAGACATCTGTAGGCAAGGCTTCAACGTCAACACATCTGTAGACAAGGCTTCAACGTCAACACATCTGTAGACAAGGCTTCAACGTCAACACATCTGTAGGTGAGGCTTTAACGTCACACATCTGTAGGCAAGGCTTCAACGTCAACACATCTGTAGCCAAGGCTTCAACGTCAACACATCTGTAGCCAAGGCTTCCACGTCAACACACCGCTGTCGGTCTTCGACTCTGCTCTCTTCCATGCCCACATCCCACCAGCCTCCTCCTTGACCTCTCCCCTCCCCACATCCCATGATCCTCCTCCTTGACCTCTCCCCTCCCCACATCCCACCAGTCTCCTCCTTGACCTCTCCCCTCCCCACATCCCTCCAGCCTCCTCCTTGACCTCTCCCATCCCCACATCCACCAGTCTCCTCCTTGACCTCTCCCCTCCCCACATCCCACCAGTCTCCTCCTTGACCTCTCCCTCCCCACATCCCACCAGTCTCCTCCTTGACCTCCTCCCTCCCCACATCCCACCAGTCTCCTCCTTGACCTCTCCCCTCCCCACATCCCACCAGTCTCCACCTTGACTCTCCCCTCCCCACATCCCATGATCCTCCTCCTTGACCTCTCCCCTCCCCACATCCCATGATCCTCCTCCTTGACCTCTCCCCTCCCCACATCCCACCAGTCTCTCCTTGACCTCTCCCCTCCCCACATCCACCAGTCTCCTCCTTGACCTCTCCCCTCCCCACATCCCACCAGCCTCCTCCTTGACCTCTCCCCTCCCCACATCCCACCAGTCTCCTCCTTGACCTCTCCCCTCCCCACATCCCACCAGTCTCCTCCTTGACCTCTCCCCTCCCCACATCCAACCAGTCTCCTCCTTGACCTCTCCCCTCCCCACATCCCACCAGTCTCCTCCTTGACCTCTCCCCTCCCCACATCCCACCAGTCTCCTCCTTGACCTCTCCCCTCCCCACATCCCACATCTCCTCCTTGACCTCTCCCCTCCCCACATCCCACCAGTCTCCTCCTTGACCTCTCCCCTCCCCACGTCCCACCAGCCTCCTCCTTGACCTCTCCCCTCCCCACATCCCACCAGTCTCCTCCTTAACCTCTCCCCTCCCCACATCCCACCAGCCTCCTCCTTGACCTCAGCTCACACCTGCAGCTCTCTCCTCTCTCTCTCTCTCTCTCTCTCTCTCTCTCTCTCTCTCTCTCTCTCTCTCTCTCTCTCTCTCTCTCCTCTCTCTCTCTCTCTCTCTCTCTCTCCCCCCCCCCTTGTTAAGAAAGTTCTTTTCTTTGAAAACGAGAGTTTACAGTGCATTGAATAGAAGTCAAACAACAGTACATAATGCATTCAAACAAACGTAAATGAACAAGAAATGGAACAAAAAATGAAATATTTCTAAACTAAAGTTTTACATCGAGACAATATTTAAGGTCTCTAAGCTACTAAGAACCAGGGGTATTTTTTATGACACTCCTTTCCCTCAACACATACACATTCCATTTATGCTACATCTGTACACAGAATGTTTAGCGTATAATAAAATAAAAGAAAGGCACTCATCGATCTTTGAATTTTCATCAGTGCCAAAGAGTACAAGGCCAGCGTTTAACGACAGTCTGTAACAGTGTACGCATTTGCTTTTTATATAATTTTCTAATTCACTCCAAAATGATTGAACATGGATACAATTCCATAAATAGTGAAACGCCGTATCTTTTTGTCTGTTGCAAAAATGACATGAATCACTGTGTGTTACGCGCATTTCTTTTAGTATAGAATTTGTCACTATGATTCTGTTGTTAATTCTGATTTAAACTCATCTTAGTTTAATTTCTAGAACTCTCGTTGGGTTTTGAAAAAAAAACTTTTGGCCAATTGATTTGCTTGTCCAAAACTCGTTCCCAATTTGCACATGAAGATGGTAGTTTCGGTGCACCAATCATCACTTTATAAAAGATTTTTGAGCCTTTGCTGTTTATAACAATCGTTTCAATAGTTTTTGTGTTTTCACTACAACTGTTGCTCGTGACATGTGCGTTATTTTCCCTCATGTATGTTTTAATTGCGCTTATGGATCCCATAAAATCTAGCGGACGAGCACTGAATTCATACTTTCGATTTAAAAGAGAGGGGTTAGTAACCGCCAAGGACACAGACAAAGAAGAGTACAGGACTTGTTTGTCTGTGTCTGTGTCAACGCCTGCCAACCGTGCGCTGAAGAGTGAAGAGGTCGAAGCTGAGTACTCAATTCGTTCATTTTCGTTGTTATTTGTTTGTGTCTTGCCTGAAGAAGACCTAAGAGGTCGAAACGCGTCGTGTTTTGTCTTGTGACTCGTTTGTCCACGTTCCTCTTGGCGGTTCGCTAACATTTATTTAAGATCCGTCTAATTTAGTTTTCTTCAATTCCGCCAATGCTTCCTTCTTTTCATGAACGAGTTGCATCTCTACTTCTGATTTTCTATTGTCTTTTCTATATGGAAACAATTTAATGTTCAAGCTTTTGTTCTTTTTCATCGTTTTTTTTTGTTTTTTTTTGGTAACTGTATTCCATTGTTGTTTTGCGTATTTCCGCTATAAATGTGTCCAAGAACAGCTGATCCGAGATTGTCAGCGCTAAGTCTTCAACTGGAATATTTTTAAGTGCTCTTCTAACAGACACTCGGGCCGCGTATTGTTCTTTTGTTTGTCTAACTGTTTCATTAACTTTACACACACACACACACACACACACACACACACACACACACACACACACACACACACACACACACACACACACACACACACACACACACAACTCATTTAATCATCCCGTTAAAACACACCCTCTAAAATCACACCGCAAATTATGTTAAAACTCTTTCCTCCATAAAATCTTAGATCAGATGAAAAATGTCAATTTCTTTCAGAAATTCAAAGATCACATCAGGTGCATCAGCGTGCAGTCAATCTTCACGTTTGATATGACAGTTTTTCCCGATTAGTGCTAAGCCACACAACGTTTTGGTTGATGTAAAAGTCCCATAATCTTTGAACAAGGTTTTAATGGAGTCTGCTGTAAAGTGTTTATGTTTCACACGCCTGTCAAAACAGTTCTGTCTGCAAGTTGACAAAAGGTAATGGGTGCTACTACAATCAGCTATCTCTCTTTCTACGGACACTGGACAGGCACATAACTCCTGATGACTTCACGTCCACGAAATATTTACCGGGGTGGGTGTGAGCGTCAAGTAAGCAGACCAAACAAATTCTGCATGACAAGCATAAAGTACTAGACTGGTTAATAAAAGACCTCTAACCCTTTGCACTTAAGTAATGAACAAAGGGCGGAGAACACCGTTTCCCAAGCGTCCATCTCAGCACTCTTACAATCTAGCTGGATGAGACAGTACAGAAGACAGTCAGTAATCACACATGGGCTGTGGGCTGGTGGAACAATTGAAAGACAGTTGGAAATACAATCAAACAGCGTGCAGTAAATCTTCGGGGGTTTGATATGACAGTTTCCA
The DNA here is from genome assembly GCA_018398815.1 of Conus ventricosus. NCBI lineage: Eukaryota > Metazoa > Mollusca > Gastropoda > Neogastropoda > Conidae > Conus > Conus ventricosus. The sequence continues at coordinate 95,000,072 of CM031608.1, read as the reverse complement.
TTATGCTAACCACATTAATTTTTGTTCATATAAAGTCCATAATTTACTGGAAGAACAGACCGATCATGGATCGTTTACCCACCCACCCCCCCCCCCCCCGCCTGCTTCATGACACAATGTTCAACATTTTTCTTTTCTTCTTAAATCTAATACTTGGTATTCATTTTGTAATTTTCGCTCACTTCCTTCTACTCTTTTTCTCATTTATTCGTGCATAAAAATTATCTACCTCTATGCTGTGGTTCGAGGTTTTGCAGACGTGGTATAGCGAATTGACCCCTTCATGGTGTGACTTGGATATCAGCATGCCAGCACCACTATCCTTCACTTTACTCTCAATGGCATAACTGCTAGCCACGATGAGTACATCACTCTAGAACTGGACCAGACCTTGCCTCCCCCACTCCAGTGAAAACGACCATTTGTAATGCATCAAAGAATTTGCCCTCGAGGGCCAGATCGACCCGAACCTTTTACGGTCCCATTTTGCATCCATTTGGTCCTGGCCGCTGAGGCCGTGCCTGGCTAAGGAGGTCCTTTGTGTTGATCTGAGGCCGCTGAGGTTGGCTTTGGTCATCCAAGTCCACACTACACCTGCTGTGTTGAGGCTGCGTCTGTGGCAAACACGCTGACTGTAAAAGCCTTTCACCCGTCCTAAATTCGATGATCCACCTTACATCCGTGTGTGTGTGTTGTGTGTGTGTGTGTGTGGTGTGTGGTGTGTTGTGTGTGTGGTGTGTGTGTGTGTGTGTGTGTGTGTTGTGTGTGTGTGTGTGTGAAATCGGTTGCCTGATTTTTTTTTCACGTGTGTAAGTGTGTATGAGATATGCAGGAGTTTGTGTGTGTACTTGTACGTTTGACTACAGGCAGCCATACATCAGATACAAAAAGCACTTAGCAAGCACAAGCACGTACAGAACGATACAGATCACCACAATCTCCAGCACCTCCCTGACTATTGGACCCATCACACACCATCACCTCTTTACGTTACCATCTCCCACCCCTTCAAACACCCTCCGTCTCTCCCCCGTCACAACCATCACCCCAACTCCTTCCCAATCCTCATCACCCACCCAAACCTGAAAACTTGTCAATCCATTGTTCCAGTACGCTGCGGTGGACCACCCTCATTTAACGAACGGTGGTCCACCCTCATTTAACGCCAATGGTGGACCACCCTGATTCAACGAACGGTGGTCCACCCTCATTTAACGAACGGTGGTCCACTCTCATTTAACGCAAATAATGGACCACCCTCATTTAACGCCAATGGTGGTCCAACCTCATTTAACGAACGGTGGACCACCCTCATTTAAACGCCAATGGTGGACCACCCTCATTTAACGCCATTGGTGGACCACCCTCATTTAACGAACGGTGGTCCACCCTCATTTAACGAACGGTGGACCACCCTCATTTAACAAACGGTGATCCACCCTCATTTAACGCCATTGGTGGACCACCCTCATTATAACGAACGGTGGACCACCCTTATTTAACGAATGGTGGACCACCCTCATTAACAAACGGTGGTCCACCCTCAATTAACGCAAATAATGGACCACCTTCATTCAACGAACGGTGGACCACCCTCATTTAATGAACGTTGTCCACTCTCATTTAACGCAAATAATGGACCACCCTCATTTAACGCCATTGTGGGCCACCCTCATTAACGAACGGTGGTCAACCCTCATTTAACGAACGGTGGTCCACCCTCATTTAACGCAAATAATGGACCACCCTCATTTAACGCCATTGGTGGACAACCCTCATTTAACGCAAATAATGGACCACCCTCATTTAACGCAAATGGTGGTCCAACCTCATTAACGAACGGTGGACCACTCTCATTTAACGAACGGTGGACCAGCCTCATTAATGAACGGTGGTCCACCCTCATTTAACGCAAATAATGGACCACCCTCATTTAACGCCATTGGTGGACCACCCTCATTTAACGCAAATAAATGGACCACCCTCATTTAAACGCCAATGGTGGTCCAACCTCATTTAACGAACGTGGACCACCCTCATTTAACGCCAATGGTGGACCACCCTCATTAACGCCAATGGTGGACCACCCTCATTTAACGCCATTGGTGGACCACCCTCATTTAACGCCAATGAGGACCACCCCATTTAACGCCAATGGTGGTCCAACCCTCATTTAACGCCAATGGTGGACCACCCTCATTTAACGCCAATGGTGGACCATCCTCATTTATACGCCAAAGGTGGACCACCCTCCATTTAACGCCAATGGTGGACCACCCTCATTTAACGCCAATGGTGGACCACCCTCATTTAACGCCAATGGTGGACCATCTCATTTAACGCCAATTGTGGACCACCCTCATTTAACGCCAATGGTGGACCACCCTCATTTAAAGCCAATGGTGGACCACCCTCATTTAACGCCAATGGTGGACCACCCTCATTTAACAAACGGTGGACCACCCTCATTTAAACGCCATTGGTGTGACCACCCTCATTTGACGCCAATGGGGGACCACCTTCATTAACGCCAATGGTGGACCACCCTCATTTAACGTTAATGGGGGACCACACTCATTTAACGCCAATGGTGGTCCAACCTCATTTAACGAACGGTGGACCACCCTCATTTAACGAACGGTGGACCACCCTCATTTAACGAACGGTGGTCCACCCTAATTTAACGCAAATACTGGTCCACCCTCATTTAACGCCATTGGTGGACCACCCTCATTTAACGCCATTGTGGACCACCCTCATTAAACGCCATTGGTGGACCACCCTCATTTAACGCCAATAATGGACCAGCCTCATTTATAACGCCAATGGTGGTCCAACCTCATTTAACGAACGGTGGACCACCCTCATTTAACGCCAATGGTGGACCACCCTCATTTAACGCCATTGGTGGCACCACCCTCATTTAACGCCAATGGTGGACCACCCTCATTTAACGCCAATGTGGACCACCCTCATTTAACGCCAAATGGTGGACCACCCTCATTTAACGCCAATGGTGGACCATCCTCATTATAAACGTCAATGTGGACCACCCTCGTTTAAACGCCAAAGTGGACCACCCACATTTAACGCCAATGGTGACCACCCTCATTTAAACGCCAATGGTGGACCACCCTCATTTAACGCCATTGGTGGACCACCCTCATTTAACGAACGGTGGACCACCCTCATTTAACGAACGTGGACCACCCTCATTTAACAAACGGTGATCCACCCTCATTTAACGCCATTGGTGACCACCTCATTTAACGAACGGGACCACCCTTATTTAAACGAAGGTGGACCACCCTCATTTAACAAACGGTGGTCCACCCTCATTTCACGCCAACGGTGGACCACCATCAATTTACGCCAATGGTGGACCACCCTCATTTAACGCCAATGGGACCACCCTCATTTAACGCCAATGGTGGACCACCTCATTTTAACGAACGTGGATCACCCTCATTTAACGAACGGTGGACCACCCTCATTAACGCCAATGGTGGACCACCCCCCCATATAACGCCAATGGTGGACATCCTCTTTTAACGCCAATGGTGGTTCACCCTCATTTAACGCCATTGGTGGTCCACCCTATATTTAACGCCAATGGTGGACCACCCTCATTTAACAACAATGGTAAAACCATCCTCATTTAAACGCTAATGGTGGACCATCCTCATTTAACGCCAATGGGGACCACCCTAATTTAACGCCATTGGTGTCAAACCTCATTTAACGCCAAGGGTGTCCCCCTCATTTAACGAACGGGACCACCCTCATTTAACGCCAATGTGGTACACCCTCATTCAACGAACGGTGGAACACCCTCATTTAACGAACGGTGGACCAACCTCATTTAACGCAATGGTGGTCCACCCTCATTTAACGCCAATGGTGGACCACCCTCATTTAACAAACGGTGGACCACCCTCATTTAACAAACGGCGGACCACCCTCATTATAACGCCAATGGTGGACCACCTTCATTTAACGCCAATAGTGGTCCACCCTCATTTAACGAACGGTGGTCCACATCCATTAACAAACGGTGGACCACCCTCATTTAACGCAAACGGTGGACCACCCTCATTTAACGCCAATGGTGGTCCACCCTCATTTAACGCCAAGGTGGACCACCCTCATTTACAAACGGTGGACCACCCTCATTTAACAAACGGCGGACCACCCTCATTTAACGCCAATGGTGGACCACCTCATTTAAACGCCAATAGTGTCCACCCTCATTTAACGAACGGTGGTCCACATCCATTTAACAAACGGTGGACCACCCTCATTTAACGCAAATGGTGGACCACCCTCATTTAACGCCAATGGTGGTCCACCCTCATTTAAACGCCAATGATGGACCACCCTCATTTAACTAACGTGGTCCACCCTCATTTAACGAACGGTGGACCACCCTCATTTAACGCCAACGGTGACCACCCTCATTTAAACGAACTGTGGACCACCCTCATTTAACGCCAACGGTGGACCACCCTCATTTAACAAACGGTGGACCACCCTCATTAACGAACGGTGACCACCCTCATTTAACGAACGGTGGACCACCCTCATTTCACGCAAACGTGGACCACCCTGATTTAACAAATGGTGGACCCCCCTCATTTAACGAACGTAGACCACCCTCATTTAACGCCAATGGTGGTTCACCCTCATTTAACAAACGGTGGATCACCCTCATTTAACGCCAATGGTGGACCACCCTCAATTAACGAACGGTGGTCCACCCTCATTCAACAAACGTGGACCACCCTCAACGCCAATGGTGGTCCACCCTCATTTAACACCAATGGTTGTCCACCCTCATTTAACGCCAATGGTGGAT
>CM031608.1:94960217-94990217 GCA_018398815.1 Conus ventricosus | reverse complement strand
GAGATCCCATAATAACACTGAGGACCCGCAGACAATGACACTGAGAACACACAGACAATTCCACAATGACACTGAGAACCCATAATGACACTGAGAACCCATAATGACACTGAGAACCCACAGACAATAACACTGAGAACCCACAATAACACTGAGAACCCACAGACAATGACACTGAGAACCCTCAGACAATGACACTGAGAACCCACAATAACACTGAGAAAACGCATACAATGACACTGAGAACCCATAATGATACTAAGACCCCACAGACAATAACACTGAGAACCAACAGACAATGACACTGAGAACCCATAATGAGACTGAGACCCCACAGACAATAACACTGAGAACCCACAAACAATGACACTGAGAACCCACAGACAATGACACTGAGAACCCAAAGACAATAACACTGAGAACCCACAGACAATGAACACAGAACCCACAGACAATGACACTGAGATCCCATAATGACACTGAGACCCGCAGACAATGACACTGAGAACCCACAGACAATGACACTGAGAACCCATAATGACACTGAGACCCACAGACAATAACACAGAGAACCCACAACAATGACACTGAGACCCACAGACAATGACACTGAGAACCCACAGACAATACACTGAGAACCCACAGACAATCACACAGAAACCCACTAGACAAGATGACACTGAGATCCCATAATGACACTGAGTACCCCAGACAATGACACTGAGAACCCACAGACAATGACACAATGACACTGAGAACCCACAGACAAGAAGACTGAGAACCTACAGACAATAACACTGAGAACCCACAGACAATGACACTGAGAACCCACAGACAATAACACTGAGAACCCACAGACAATGACACTGAGAACCCACAGACAATGACACTGAGAACCCACAGATAATGACACTGAGAACCCACAGACAATGACACTGAGAACCCCAGACATTGACACTGAGAACCCACAATAACACTGAGAACCAAATGACACTGAGAACCCGCAGACAATAACAACGAGGACCCAAAGACAATGACACTGATAACCCACAGACATTGACACTGAGAACCCACAGACAATGACACTGATAACCCACAGACAATGCCACTGAGATCCCTCAGACAATGACACTGAGGACCCATAGACAATGACACTGATAACCCACAGACAATGACGACTGATACCTCAGACAATGCCACTGAGAACCCACAGACAATGACACTGATAACCCACAGACAATGACACTGAGATCCCACAGACAATGACATGATAACCCACAGACAATGACACGGATAACCCACAGACATAACACTGAGATCCCTCAGACAATGACACTGAGAACCCACAGACAATGACACTGAAACCCACAGACAATGACACTGAGATCCCTCAGACAATGACACTGAGAACCCACAGACAATGCCACTGAGAGCCTCAGACAATGACACTGATAACCCACAGACAATTACACTGATAACCCACAGACAATGACACTGAGATCCCACAGACAATGACACTGAGAATCACAATAACACTGAGAACACCACAGACAATGACACTGAGAACCCACAGACATGACACTGAGAACCTGACAACTGAGAACCCACAGACAATGACACTGAGTACCCACAGACAATGACACTGAGAACCCACAGACAATAACACTGAGAACCACAAGACAATGACGCTGAGAACCCACAGACAATGCCACTGAGAACCCACAGACAATAACACTGAGAACCCACAGACAATGACACTGAGAACCCACAAACAATAACACAGGGAACCACAGACAATGACACTGAGAACCCACAGACAATAACACTGAGAACCCACAGACAATGACACTGAGAACCACAGACAGTGACACTGAGAACCACAATGACTCATGAGAACCGACAATGACACTGAGAACTCACAATAACACTGATAACCCACAGACAATGACACTGAGAACCCACAGTCAATAACACTGAGAACCCACAAACAATGACATGAGATCCATCAGACAATGACACGAGAACCCACAGACAATGACACTGAGAACCCACAGACAATGACACTGAGACCACAGACAATGACACAGAACACACAGACAATGACACTGAGATCCCATAATGACACTGAACACCACAGACAATGACACTGAAACCCAAACTATGTACACAGAACACACAGACTATGACACTGAGATCCCATAATATCACATGAGAACCCACTGACAATGACACTGAGAACCACACTATAATGACACTGAGAACCCACAGACAATGACACTGTGAACCCATAATATTCATGAGAAACCCACAGACAATGACACAATGACACAGAGAACCACAGACAACGACACTGACACTTTTCATTGTACAGAATCCCCCCAGAACACCATCCAACTCACCTTTTCATTGGACAGAATACCCCAGTAAACCATCCAACTCACCTTTTCATTGTACAGATTCACCCCCAGAACACCGTCCAACTCACCTTTTCATTGTACAGAATCACCCCAGAACACCATCCAACTCACCTTTTTCATTGCACAGAATCACCCCCAGAACACATCCAACTCACCTTTTCATTGTACAGAATCACCCTAAACACCATCCAACTACCTTTTCATTGCACAGAATCACCCCCAGAAACATCATCCATACAGATTGAAGCCCCTAACCCCATCAACTCACCTTTTCATTGTACAGATTGAAGCCCTAAAGCCCATCAACTCACCTTTTCATTGTACAGATTGAAGCCCTAACCCATCAACTCACTTTTCATTGCACAGTTGAAGCCCTAACCCCATCAACTCACCTTTTCAGTGTACAGATTGAAGCCCAGAAGCCCATCAACACACCTTTTCATTGTACAGATTGAAGCCCCTAACCCCATCAACTCACTTTTTCATTGTACAGATTGAAGCCCCTAACCCCATCAACTCACCTTTTCATTGTACAGATTGAAGACCCTAACCCTATCAACTCACCTTTTCATTGTACAGATTGAAGCCCAGAAGCCCATCAACTCACCTTTTCATTGTACAGATTGAAGCCCCTAATCCCATCAACTCACTTTTTCATTGTACAGATTGAAGCCCCAAACCCCATCAACTGACCTTATCATTGTACAGATCGAAGCCCCTAACCCCATCAACTGACCTTTTCATTGTACAGATTGAAGCCCCTAACCCCATCAACTCACCTTTTCATTGTACAGATTGAAGCCCCTAACCCCATCAACTCACCTTTTAATTGTACAGATTGAAGCCCCTAACCCCATCAACTGACCTTTTCATTGTACAGATTGAAGCCCAGAAACCCTCAACACACCTTTTCATTGTACAGATTGAAGCCCCTAACCCCATCAACTGACCTTTTCATTGTACAGATTGAAGCCCAGAAGCCCTCAACACACCTTTTCATTGTACAGATTGAAGCCCCAACCCCATCAACTGACCTTTTCATTGTACAGATTGAGGCCCCAACCCCATCAACTCACCTTTTCATTGTACAGCCTTCGGGAGGTGTCAAAGGACTGGATGAGGGTGGTGGTGTGCGCCAGGAAGAGGGCGTAGCAGGTGGCGCCACTCAGCATGCTGAGGATGGTCAGCCACGTGTCGGACATGTTGCGCGGAGGAAAGCGTCCATAGCCGATACACAGCATATGTGACAGGGCCTTGAACAGCGCCCACGTGTACTGCTCGGCCCAATGGGCGTCCTGGACACACACACACACACACACACACACACACACACACACACACACACACACACACACACACACACACACACACACACACACACACACACACACATAAAGCGTCCATAGCCGATACACAGCATGTGTGACAGGGCCTTGAACAGCGCCCACGTGTACTGCTCGGCCCAATGTCCTGAGGACAAACACATGCAAATCAAATCAGCTTTATTGTTTTGAACCCCCGCACACAAACACACGCCCGCGCGCGCGCACTCACATACACACACACACACACACACACAAACATGCACGCACGCACTCATGCACGCACGGACACAACACACCCCATGCGTGCACGAAAAGAAACCATAGAAAATGTCCGCGAAACAAAACAAATCAACTTGCAGTTAAAATGCATAGGCAAGCTGTAAGTGGGGGAAACGGCTGTAGGCGAAACGCATGTAGGCGAAACGAAGTAGGCGAAACGAATGTAGGCGAAACGAATGTAGGCGAAACGAATGTAGGCGAAACGAATGTAGGCAGAACGAAATGTTCTCTCAACCCGTCAACTAGCGACCGATTCACCGCGCATTCTGCGCTACACCCAGCGACTCTGCATGGGGCCCGGCTGGTCTGGTGGACCAAGCAGTTATCTTTTGATCTACGGGTCCTGGGTTTAATCCCCGACTGAAACAGGTAAGAGCAGATTTCTCTTCAGGGTCAGCGTCTTTGCAGATTCAGCACCAGATCCTTCAGCCTGACCACCATCTCCTTCCAGCCTGACCAGGTGTCATGAAGGAAACGTGCCAGGTCCTTCCAGCCGGACCAGGTGTCATGAAGGAAGCGTCCTTCCAGCCTGACCAGGTGTCATGAAGGAAGCGTCCTTCCAGCCTGACCAGGTGTCATGAAGGAAGCATCCTTCCAGCCTGACCAGGTGTCATGAAGGAAGCGTCCTTCCAGCCTGACCAGGTGTCATGAAGGAAGCGTGCATTTTAAGGGGAAAAATCATACGTTTGTTATATTCCATCCAGTCCTTCATACCAGCGTATGTCGTTGTGTGTTGTGTATGTCGTTGTGTGTTGTGAGGTGGACGAAAAAAAATTCTAGTGTTGAGATAACATGTGGTTTTCTTCACGGTAGAATTAAAACGAAACAAAAAAAAAAAAAGGAAAACGTCAGATGCGCAAGCTCCTACCAACTGTAAACCTCAGTGTTCTAGGTATGAAGCGAAGAAGAAGAAGAAGAAGAAGAAGAAGAAGAAGAAGAAGAAGAAGAAGAAGAAGAAGAAGAAGAAGAAGAAGAAGACGGAGGTGGAGGAGAAGAAGAAGAAGAAGAAGAAGAAGAAGAAGAAAGAAGAAGAAGAAGAAGAAGAAGAAGAAGAAGGTGGAGGAGGAGGGGAGGGGAGGAGCAGAAGAAGAAGAAGAAGAAGAAGAAGAAGAGGAAGAGGAAGAAAAAGCGTTTTGCTGAATAATCTGTTTAGTTAGTGTGTTCCAGAGGGACCGACCTTCAGAAAACACAGATTGCCTGTCTGTACTCCTGGAAAACCCACCCCATGCGCTTGCTTTACAACACCGTCTGCTGCAAAGCCAGTCCATAAACAATGATGGGCACAGAATCCAGTTAGCGGCGATGATACGTCTGCTTCACTCGTTCCTTCCTGATGATGAAGAAAAACTGAACAGTCGACTAGTTCAGGTTACAGGCGTCATCGCCCTCATGAAAGACACTTGGGATTCTTGCTCTCTGCGGAGTATCAAGTGGGACTGATGCAGGTTCGTAGTACACATCGCGTGATGGGGTAAAGGTAAATAGGCTTTTTTCAACAGAGAAAGATTTTTTTTGAAGGGATGCTGATTAGCGAATAAGAAAAAAGTCTAGGAAAATATATAATAAGAAACCCACTGAAGAAGTAAGGGAACAAGCATACCCACTAGCCAGCAAACACATGAATAACGCGTGTGCCCATGGCAGTGGTAAGTTTGAGTCACAAGTTATCAGTAGTGGCAACGTCATGGGTACTGTCACTGGATGGACGTGGTGACGCCCTATCAGCATTGGCAACGTCATGGGTATGGTCACTGGATGGATGTGGTGACGCCCTATCAGCATTGGCGACGTCATGGGTACTGTCACTGGATGGTCGTGGTGACGCCCTATCAGCATTGGCGACGTCATGGGTACGGTCACTGGATGGACGTGGTGACGCCCTATCAGTAGTGGCAACGTCATGGGTACTGTCACTGAATGGACGTGGTGACGCCCTATCAGTAGTGGCAACGTCATGGGTACTGTCACTGGATGGACGTGGTGACGCCCTATCAGTAGTGGTGACGTCATGGGTACGGTCACCTCATGGACGTGGTGACGCCCTATCAGTAGTGGCGACGTCATGGGTACTGTCACTGGATGGACGTGGTGACGCCCTATCAGTAGTGACGACGTCATGGGTGCGGTCACTGGATGGACGTGGTGACGCCCTATCAACATTGGCAACGTCATGGGTACGGTCACCTCATGGACGTGGTGACGCCCTATCAGTTGTGGCGACGTCATGGGTACGGTCACTGGATGGACGTGGTGACGCCCTATCAGCATTGGCAACGTCATGGGTACAGTCACTGGATGGACGTGGTGACGCCCTATCAGTAGTGGCGACGTCATGGGTACGGTCACTGGATGGACGTGGTGACGCCCTATCAGCATTGGCAACGTCATGGGTACTGTCACTGGATGGACGTGGTGACGCCCTCAGGAAGTGGAGGCCCGCTCACGCCAGGTCCGCCATTAAGCAGTACTCGTTATCGGTCAGGGAATGAGCATGAGATCATCTGGACATGTGGGGTCAGACTGACAGCACTGAACGCCACTATAGTGACTCATCATCTGCACATGTGGAGTCAGAACTGGCAGCACTGAACGCCACTATAGTGACTCATCATCTGCACATGTGGGGTCAGACTGGCAGCACTGAACGCCACTATAGTGACTCATCATCTGCACATGTGGGGTCAGACTGGCACCACTGAACGCCACTATAGTGATTCATCATCTGCACATGTGGGGTCAGATTGGCACCACTGAACGCCACTATAGTGACTCATCATCTGCACATGTGGGGTCAGACTGGCAACACTGAACGCCACTATAGGGACTCAGTCGCAATGCAGTGTCAACTCCGATAGGTTGCCTCAAGTTGACACGATATCCATGCTGGTCCATTCCTTGCTGGTCTAATGCTGGTATAATGCTTGGGGCTGTTGCTCAACGGCCATAAGTCTGGTTGTGCCATGGACAACTGACATGTGCAGTGTGGGAGCAATGTGGTTGTGTCATGGACAACTGGCATGTGCAGTGTTGGAGCAATGTGGTTGTGCCATGAACAACTGGAACGTGCAGTGTGGGAGCAATGTGGTTGTGTCATGGACAACTGGCATGTGCAGTGTGGGAGCAATGTGGTTGTGTCATGGACAACTGGCATGTGCAGTGTGGGAGCAATGTGGTTGTGCCATGGACAACTGGCATGTGCAGTGTGGGAGCAATGTGGATGTGCCATGGACAACTGGCATGTGCAGTGTGGGAGCAATGTGGTTGTGTCATGGAAGTGTGGGAGCAATGTGCTTGTGTCATGGACAACTGGCATGTGCAGTGTGGGAGCAATGTGGTTGTGTCATGGACAACTGGCATGTGCAGTGTGGGAGCAATGTGGTTGTGTCATGGACAACTGGCATGTGCAGTGTGGGAGCAATGTGGATGTGCCATGGACAACTGGCATGTGCAGTGTGGGAGCAATGTGGTTGTGTCATGGACAACTGGCATGTTCAGTGTGGGAGCAATGTGGTTATGTCATGGACAATTGGAACGTGCAGTGTGGGAGCAATGTGGTTGTGTCATGGACAATTGGAACGTGCAGTGTGGGAGCAATGTGGTTGTGTCATGGAATGTGCAGTGTGGGAGCAATGTGGTTGTGTCATGGAATGTGCAGTGTGGGAGCAATGTGGTTCTGTCATGGAAAGTGCAGTGTGGGAGCAATGTGGTTGTGTCATGGAATGTGCAGTGTGGGAGCAATGTGGTTGTGTCATGGAATGTGCAGTGTGGGAGCAATGTGGTTCTGTCATGGAATGTGCAGTGTGGGAGCAATGTGGTTGTGTCATGGAATGTGCAGTGTGGGAGCAATGTGGTTGTGTCATGGAAAGTGCAGTGTGGGAGCAATGTGGTTGTGTCATGGACAACTGGAATGTGCAGTGTGGGAGCAATGTGGTTCAGGGGAAATGGAAATAGACACAGCAGAAAGATGTTTGGAAAAAAGGAAGGAAAGCAAAAAAAGAAAAGACGAAATGTGTGTGTGTGTGTGTGTTGTGTGTGTGTGTGTGTGTTGTGTGTGTGTGTGTGTGTGTGTGTGTGTGTGTGTGTGTGTGTGTGTGTGTGGTGAGGGGGGGGGGGGGGGGGGGCGAGTGCGAGTGATCGTACGTTGTTCTACACCAGAAGCTTAAATGAAATTAAAAGGGATCTAGAAATTAAGACACAGAGTTGTGGTGCAAACGCTTGCAGAGAAAACCAAGTACCCCTGACCACCGTCTATACCTTCTTTGACCGCCTAGAGGACCGCTGAAAACTACCCCCTACACCCCCGTCGTCATCGTCAGACACGAAACGGAACATCTGGTGAACGAGACAAGGTGGAGGAACTGTGAGGGGGGGGGGGGGGGGGGGGGGGGCTGGGTGAGACAGGTGGATGGAACTATGGATACCTGGAGCAAAGGGAGCTTATCCAGGATATTGACAACAGGTGAGGGAGATGAGAGGGTTGGATACTGACAACAGGTGAGGGAGATGAGAGGGTTGGATATTGACAACAGGTGAGGGAGATGAGAGGGTTGGATATTGACAACAGGTGAGGGAGATGAGAGGGTTGGATATTGACAACAGGTGAGGGAGATAGAGGGTTGATATTGACAACAAGTGAGGGAGATGAGAGGATTGGATATTGACAACAGGTGAAGGAGATGAGAGGGTTGGATATTGACAACAGGTGAAGGAGATGAGGGGGTTGATATTGACAACAGGTGAGAGAGATGAGAGGGTTGGATATTGACAACAGGTGAGGGAGATGAGAGGGTTGGATATTGACAACAGGTGAGGGAGATGACAGGGTTGGATACTGATAACAGGTGAGGGAGATGAGAGGGTTGGATATTGACAACAGGTGAGGGAGATGAGAGGGTTGGATACTGACAACAGGCGAGGGAGATGAGAGGGTTGGATACTGACAACAGGTGAGGGAGATGAGAGGGTTGGATACTGACAACAGGCGAGGGAGATGAGGGAGTTGGATATTGACAACAGGTAAGGGAGATGAGAGGGTTGGATAGCGACAACAGGTGAAGGGGGTGAGAGGGTTGGATACTGACAACAGGTGAGGGAGATGAGATGGTTGGATACTGACAACAGGTGAGGGAGATGAGAGGGTTGGATATTGACAACAGGCGAGGGAGATGAGGGAGTTGGATATTGACAACAGGTGAGGGAGATGAGAGGGTTGGATATTGACAACAGGTGAGGGAGATGAGAGGGTTGGATATTGACAACAGGTGAGGGAGATGAGAGGGTTGGATATTGACAACAGGTGAGGGAGATGACAGGGTTGGATACTGACAACAGGTGAGGGAGATGAGAGGGATTGATATTGACAACAGGTGAGGTAGATGAGAGGGTTGATATTGACAACAGGTGAGGGAGATGAGAGGATTGGATACTGACAACAGGTGAGGGAGATGAGAGGGTTAAATATTGACAACAGGTGCAGGAGATGAGGGGGTTGATATTGACGACAGGTGAGGGAGATGAGAGGGTTGATATTGACAACAGGTGAGGGAGATGAGAGGGTTGGATATTGACAACCGGTGAGGGAGATGAGAGGGTTGGATACTGACAACAGGCGAGGGAGATGAGAGGGTTGGATATTGACAACAGGTAAGGGAGATGAGAGGGTTGGATAGCGACAACAGGTGAGGGGGGTGAGAGGGTTGGATACTGACAACAGGTGAGGGAGATGAGAGGGTTGGATATTGACAACAGGTGAGGGAGATGACAGGGTTGGATAGCGACAACAGGTGAGGGGGTGAGAGGGTTGGATATTGACAACAGGTGAGGGAGATGACAGGGTTGGATACTGACAACAGGTGAGGGAGATGAGAGGGTTGGATACTGACAACAGGTGAGGGAGATGAGAGGGTTGGATATTGACAACAGGTGAGGGAGATGACAGGGTTGGATACTGACAACAGGTGAGGGAGATGAGAGGGTTGGATATTGACAACAGGTGAGGGAGATGAGAGGGTTGGATACTGACAACAGGTGAGGGAGATGACAGGGTTGGATACTGACAACAGGTGAGGGAGATGAGAGGGTTGGATATTGACAACAGGTGAGGGAGATGACAGGGTTGGATACTGACAACAGGTGAGGGAGATGAGAGGGTTGGGTATTGACAACAGGTGAGGGAGATGACAGGGTTGGATACTGATAACAGGTGAGGGAGATGAGAGGGTTGGATATTGACAACAGGTGAGGGAGATGAGAGGGTTGGATACTGACAACAGGTGAGGGAGATGAGAGGGTTGGATATTGACAACAGGTGAGGGAGATGAGAGGGTTGGATATTGACAACAGGTGAGGGAGATGAGAGGGTTGGATATTGACAACAGGTGAGGGAGATGAGAGGGTTGGATAGCGACAACAGGTGAGGGAGATGAGAGGGATATTGACAACAGGTGAGGGAGATGAGAGGGATATTGACAACAGGTGAGGGATATGAGAGGGTTGATATTGACAACAGGTGAGGGAGATGAGGGAGTTGGATATTGACAACAGGTGAGGGAGATGAGAGGGTTGGATAGCGACAACAGGTGAGGGGGGTGAGAGTTGGATATTGACAACAGGTGAGGGAGATGAGAGGGTTGGATATTGACAACAGGTGAGGGGGGTGAGAGAGTTGGATAGTGACATCTGGTGAGGGAGATGAGAGGGTTGTCAGGGAAAAGATAGGGAGGAAATTGTAGTTGAGCTGGTAGAAAAGGGCTCTCATGACTGTGGCATCTTATTTCGTTCTTTGTTAGTTTTTTTTAGCTGTTCTTCCCATGTTTTGGCGGCGGATCTTTTTCGTTCATTTCATCCTTCTCCTTGTTGTTCAGACATGAGTTGATTATCCAGACAGCATCTGCCAGTGTCAGGCAGTGTCCTGCCATCTCATTGTTGTTTCGTTGTTCTCCCTAATTCCCTTGGATTTGTTCCTTTTTTCGTTTTGTCCCAGTGCATTGAGGAGAAGTCACATTTCTTTCAATATCTATGTATAGAGAGCCCAAACCTCCACCAAAGTGAAAGGAATTCTGATCTGACCCTTGACCGGGATCTGTAGTGTGGATCTTCACCAACACTTTCGATCCAGAGCCTCATTCCATTGTTTTAGTACTTGCCTAGTCATGATTTTAGTACATGTTTAGCCTCACTCCATTGTTTTAGTACTTGCCTAGTCATTATTTTAGTACATGTTTAGCCTCACTCCATTGTTTTAGTAATTGGCTTGTCGTGATTTTAGTACATGTTTAGCCTCACTCCATTGTTTTAGTAATTACCTTGTCGTGATTTTAGTACATGTTTAATCTCATTCCATTGTTTTAGTAATTGCCTTGCATGATTTTAGTACATGTTTAGCCTCACTCCATTGTTTTAGTAATTGCCTTGTCATGATTTTAGTACATGTTTAGCCTCACTCCATTGTTTTAGTAATTGCCTTGTCATGATTTTAGTACATGTTTAGCCTCATTCCATTGTTTTAGTATTTGCCTTGTCATGATTTTAGTACATGTTTAGCCTCACTCCATTGTTTTAGTAATTGCCTTGTCATGATTTTAGTACATGTTTAGCCTCATTCAATTGTTTTAGTAATTGCCTTGTCATGATTTTAGTACATGTTTAGCCTCACTCCATTGTTTTAGTAATTGCCTTGTCGTGATTTTAGTACATGTTTAGAAAACACGTCTAAGATAGGAAGGAAACAGGAAAAATAAAGGGAAGGACAGGAATGGGGTGACGAAAAAATAAAAACATGGAGGCACAAAAAGGAAGAAAATAAAGGAAAATCAAGAGGTTGTGGCCCCACAAAGCCTCTCGTATATTCTGTCTCCTCAAACATCCCCCCACCCAACCCTCTACGTCTTTCCACCCTCTCCAAACAATACAAAGCAATACAAAAATTCACATGAAAGCTTGGTTTTGAAAAAAAAAATGGACCAGTTGATATCACTGATGTCGCACCCAAAGACATAGTCATCAGGCTTCAACACTAAAGAGCACGGTGTGGAAAAGTCCATAGTCACGAAATGTAAATGGCTGTTCTGCATGGGATCGTGAGAAGTCACGAAATGTAAATGGCTGTTCTGGATGGGATCGTGAGAAGTCACGAAATGTAAATGGCTGTTCTGGATGGGATCGTGAGAAGTCACGAAATGTAAATGGCTGTTCTGGATGGGATCGTGAGAAGTCACGAAATGTAAATGGCTGTTCTGGATGGGATCGTGAGAAGTCACGAAATGTAAATGGCTGTTCTGGATGGGATCGTGAGAAGTCACGAAATGTAAATGGCTGTTCTGGATGGGATCGTGAGAAGTCACGAAATGTAAATGGCTGTTCTGGATGGGATCGTGAGAAGTCACGAAATGTAAATGGCTGTTCTGGATGGGATCGTGAGAAGTCACGAAATGTAAATGGCTGTTCTGGATGGGATCGTGAGAAGTCACGAAATGTAAATGGCTGTTCTGGATGGGATCGTGAGCAATTGCAAGTACGTTTTCTGCTCTTCGCTGTAGAGGGTGTAGAATGTGTTCTTTCTGTATTCAGCGTATTTTAGAAGGGATACTAGATGGCAAACGACCACAAAAATGTATAAGTCACGTAAAGTCAATCTCAAATTATGCTTTTTGAGAATTGAAATGTGTACGTTGTACAGATGTTTGGAGCATCCAGATCTTACACACACACACACACACACACACACACACACACACACACACACACACACACACACACACACACACACACACACACACACACACACCACACACACACACACACACACACACACACACGCGCACGCACGCACGCACGCACGCACACATACACACACATACAGAGAGACAGACACACAGAGAGAGAGAAGAGAGAGAGAGAGAGAGGAGAGAGAGAGAGAGAGAGAGAGAGAGAGAGAGAGAGAGAGAGAGAGAGAGAGAGAAAGAGAGAGCAACATGAAGACATAACAACAGCAATAACAGCAATGGAGGAGGAGAAAAAACAAGAACAAGAAGAAAAAGAAGAGGAACAACGCTTTTTCTTAATAATCTCTTTGGTCCCAGAAGTACTGACATTTAGGAAACACAGTTTGCCTCTCTGCACTCTTGCAAAATTCATCCCTTGTGCTTACTTTACAACAGCGTCTGTTGCAATCCAGTCCACACACATTCCCCATTATGCACACAGAATTGGGTTACGAGTCATACGTCTGTTTTACTCGTTCCTTCCTGATGATAAAAAAAAAACGCTTGAAAGTCAGCTAGTTAGTCGTCATTGGCCTCCTGAAAGACACTTGGCTTTCTTGCTCCCAGCAGAACGATCAAATGGGACTGATCCTGGTTTGCATGACACATCACACGATGGATAAAGGTAAATATGTTCTTTTCATCAGAGGTTTAAAAAAATTTTTTTTATAGCAGGCATGCTGATTTGGGAATCAGAAGAAGGCCATGACAATGGATTATAAGAAATGCTTTGAAAATGTAAGGAGACATCCAAACCAAAAAGCCAGCGAGCCAGCGAATAAAGTATACATTGATGGCCGTTGTATGCTTGTGTCAAGAGTCATGGGTATTGGCAAAGTCATGGGTATTGTCATGGGTATTGGCAAAGTCATGGGTATTGTCATGGATATTGCAAAGTATGGGATTGGCCAAGTCATGGGAATTGGCAAAGTCATGGATATTGTCATGGGTACTGGCCAAGTCATGGGTATTGGCAAAGTCATGGATATTGGCAAAGTCATGGGTATTGTCATGGGTATTGGCAACTTCATGGGTACTGGCAAAGTCATGGGTATTGGCAAAGTCATGGGTATTGGCAAAGTCATGGGTATTGTCACTGGTTGGATGTGGCTGACCTCAGGAATGGGACGTTTCACTCATGCTGAATCCACAACAAAGCAATCACAATTGTCAGTCAGGGAATGGGACATGTCACTCATGCTAAATCCACAACAAAGCAGTCACAATTGTCAGTCAGGGAATGGGACATGTCACTCATGCTGAATCCACAACAAAGCAGTCACAATTGTCAGTCAGGGAATGGGACATGTCACTCATGCTGAATCCACAACAAAGCAGTCACAATTGTCAGTCAGGGAATGGGACCTTTCACTCATGCTGAATCCACAACAAAGCAATAACAATTGTCAGTCAGGGAATGGGACATGTCACTCATGCTGAATCCACAACAAAGCAGTCACAATTGTCAGTCAGGGAACTAGCAGGATGTTGGATCAGAACCAGCACCAGTAAACATCACTATGACTCCGTGGCGGTGCAGTTTCTCCCCTGGTAGGTTGTGTGAGGTTGACACAGCAAGCGCTCACTGGGACAATGCTTGGGACTGCTACACGATGGCAATAAGTATAGCTGAGTAATGCTTGGGACTGCTACACGATGGCAATAAGTATAGCTGAGTAATGCTTGGGGCTGCTACACGATGGCAATAAGTATAGCTGAGTAATGCTTGGGGCTGCTACACGATGGCAATAAGTATAGCTGAGTAATGCTTGGGACTGCTACACGATGGCAATAAGTATAGCTGAGTAATGCTTGGGGCTGCTACACGATGGCAATAAGTACAGCTGGGACAATGCCTGGGACTGCTACACGATGGCAAAAAGTATAGCTGAGTAATGGTTGGGACTGCTACACGATGGCAATAAGTATAGCTGAGTAATGACTGGGACTGCTACACGATGGCAATAAGTATAGCTGAGTAATGACTGGGACTGCTACACGATGGCAATAGGTATAGCTGAGTAATGACTGGGACTGCTACACGATGGCAATAAGTATAGCTGGGACAATGCCTGGGACTGCTACACGATGGCAATAAGTATAGCTGGGACAATGCTTGGGACTGCAACACGATGGCAATAAGTATAGCTGAGTAATGCCTGGGGCTGCTACACGATGGCAATAGGTATAGCTGAGTAATGGTTGGGGCTGCTACACGATGGCAATAAGTATAGCTGGGACAATGCTTGGGACTGCTACACGATGGCAATAAGTATAGCTGAGTAATGCTTGGGGCTGCTACACGATGGCAATAAGTATAGCTGAGTAATGCTTGGGACTGCTACACGATGGCAATAAGTATAGCTGAGTAATGGTTGGGACTGCTACACGATGGCAATAAGTATAGCTGATTAGGACAAAGCTGGAATGTGCAGCGTGGGAGCAATGCAGTTTGGAAAACATGAAAAAATGAGACAAGAAAAGGAAAAAAAAAGATACATTGTGTGTGTGTGTGTGTGTGTGTGTGTGTGTGTGTGTGTGTGTGTGCGTGCGTGCGTGCGTGCGTGCGTGCGTGCGTGCGTGCGTGCGTGCGTGCGCGCACGCAAGGGCATTGCTCTATACCAGCAGCCTATATGGCAGAAAAGGTTCTGGAAAGTAAGACGATCAGGGTGAAAATCTGGTGGAGACAACCAAGTAGAGACAACCCAGTGCCCCGGACCACTGTCTACACCTACTCGGATCGCACAGGAGGCCGCTGCAGACAACCACCCCACCCCCGCCATCAGTTACGCACCAGAAACGGAACATCTGGTGAGCGAGACAAGAGCGAGGAGATGCAAGAGGGGGGAGTAGGGTCGGGGCGGAGGATGGGAGCGCGGAGAGCCGAGGCGAAGGAAGGTCAGCTGAGAAACTGACAAAGCGTAAGGGAGGTAAGAGGATAGGGAGAGAACAGATACAGAGAATACAGAAGTTGAGCTGGGGAGAAAAATGGGCGTGTTTGACTGTGAGGTCTCGTTTGTTTCTTGGTTTTTGTTCTTCCTTTTCGCTTTCAATTGCGGATCTTTATGATTTTCTTTCATTAATTCATTCCCCTTGTTGTTCAGACAATGATGAGTTGATTATCAAGAAAACTTCTGCTAATGTCCAACAGTTGTTCTTCCGTCTTTCCAATTCCCTTTAAATTGTTCCTTTTTTGTTCCTAGTGCACGCACAAGGTTATAATTATTTTAAAATATCTACATTTTTTTCAAACTTCAAATGCGCATACAGACGTGCGTGAACGTAACAAAGCAGGATGAGCACACGGGAGAGCGCAAACCTCCACCAGAGTGGAGTGAATTCCGGATCTGACCTTGCATCCCGATCTGTTCTGCGGATCTGCACCAAGAATTTCATCCTGGAGCCTCATTCCATATTTCTTTTGATAATTTCCTTGTAATTTTTTTTTCAATTAAATATTTAGAAAGCGTGTTTTAAAATATGAAAGAGACAGGAAAAAGAAGACAGACAAGATCAAAGTAGGAACCTGGAGGCAGAAAAAAAAGAAGAAATCTGTAGGATCAGGAAAATGAAGAGCCCCCCCCCCCCCCCTCCCCGCCTCCTGTTCTGCGTCTTAAAAACACCCCTGTCAGCCATCCACACCCTCTACGTCTTCCACCTGTTCAAACAAAACAAATCAAAACAAAAAGTCACATTCAAAGGCCAGCTATGAACAAGAAAGTCGACTAGTTGATATCACGGATGTCGCATCTAAACGCACATTTATCAGGATCAAACCTGAATGAATGTGTGCGTGGAAAAGTCCACAGTCACAATATAACGAACTGGTCTGGACAGAATCGTCAGAAATTGAAAGTACATTGTCTGCTCTTCGTTGAACAGTGCGGGAGCTTTGTATAGTATGTCCTTTCTTCATCTAAACGTCTGCTCACCAAAAGAGGTAAAACATGGTAATCGACAACAAAAGTGCAATAAGTCACGTGTAATCAACTGAAAATTACCCTTATCAAAGGTTTAAAAAAAAGTAAAGTACGTTTTACAACTATTTCGGTTATCCTGGCCTAACACACACACACACACACACACACACACACACACACACACACACACACACACACACACACACACACACACACACACACACACGCGCGTGCGCGGGCGCGCGCGCGGGCGCGCGCACGCACAGAGAGAGAGAGAGAGAGAGAGAGAGAGAGAGAGAGAGAGAGAGAGAGAGAGAGAGAGAGAGAGAGAGAGAGAGAGAGAATATGAAAACATAACAATAACAAACAACAGCAAAACAAATCCAACACCTCCAAGTAAGTGCAAGCAGCCAAATGTTCTACAGCATCTAAATTCTACCACATAAGGCATCATTCTCCCACAGTGTTCATGATTCTTAATGAGCAGAATATTACAAAGTACATACGTTACGAACACATTTAGAACACACACAGACATAGACGCACGCACGCGCGCCCGCGCACACACACACACACACACACACACACACACACACACACACACACACACACACACACACACGCACACACACTATATATATATATATATATATATATATATATATATATATATATATATATATATATATATATATATATATATAATATACACACGCGCGCGCGCGCGCACGAGAGAGAGAGAGAGAGAGAGAGAGAGAGAGAGAGAGAGGAGAGAGAGAGGAGAGAGAGAGAGAGAGAGACAGACAGACAGACAGACAGACAGACAGACAGACAGACAGACAGACAGAGACAGAGAGAGAGGGTTATTGGCCGATGCACAACATGACAGAGACAGAGAGAGAGAGAGAGAGAGAGAGAGAGAGAGAGAGAGAGAGAAGAGAGAGAGAGAGAGAGAGAGAGAGAGAGAGAGGGTTAGTGCGCCCGCGTGCGCACGTTCATGCATGTGCTTGCGCGTACATATGTCTGAGTGTGAACTTCCTGCAGTCAAACCTCGGGAGGCAGGGATGCAAGTTCAAAGACTTTGAGCTGAAAGCATGATTACCCCAAGCGCTTGCAATTACCAAATTGAACCCTCCCCCCAAAAAAAACCAAAAAAACAAACAAAACAAAACCATTCAAATTGAAGCCCCCCCCCCCCCCCCCCCCCCCCCCAAATTACCAAATTGAAGGCCCCACCACAGAAACGTATCCTACATATGGGGGTCCCCATTAAGATGCATCATTTTATGGTTCTCTTCAGCGGCATTTTTTCAGTCTATTCTTATAAGAAGAAAAAAGATGACCGCTAACTCTTAACGCTTACCACCATTTGGAATTTCAACATGTTCCACAAAATTCGTGGCTGAGGGAATGATTTGCGACATAGGAGAAATCCCCAAAAAAGAAGATGAGGAAGGCTGACAGCTGTAGTGCTCAGCACCAGCACAGAAGGGGTTACTGGCCGTTGAGCATGACAGCTGTAGTGCACAGCACCAGCCCAGAAGGGGTTAATGACAACTGTAGTGCATGGCACCAGCCCAGAAGGGGTTATTGGCCGATGCACAACATGACAGCTGTGGTGCATGGTACCAGCCCAGAAGGGGTTAATGACAGCTGTAGTGCATGGCACCAGCCCAGAAGGGGTTAATGACAGCTGTAGTGCATGGCACCAGCCCAGAAGGGGTTAATGACAGCTGTAGTGCATGGCACCAGCTCAGAAGGGGTTAATGACAGCTGTAGTGCATGGCACCAGCCCAGAAGGAGTTAATGACAGCTGTAGTGCATGGCACCAGCCTAGAAGGGGTTAATGACAGCTGTAGTGCATGGCACCAGCCCAGAAGGGGTTAATGACAGCTGTAGTGCATGGCACCAACTCAGAAGGGGTTAATGACAGCTGTAGTGCATGGTGCTAGCCCAGAAGGAGTTAATGACAGCTGTAGTGCATAGCACCAGCCTAGAAGGGGTTAATGACAGCTGTAGTGCATGGCACCAGCCCAGAAGGGGTTAATGACAGCTGTAGTGCATGGCACCAACTCAGAAGGGGTTAATGACAGCTGTAGTGCATGGCACCAGCCCAGAAGGGGTTACTGGCCGATGCAACGCATGCCAGACACACGCCATGAATGCATTCAGTCTCCGTCGCCTCCGCCTTTCCAAAGAAAGTCCCACAAGAGTTCCCCTACCCCGTCTTGGTAAATACTGCAGCCCTCCTTCTCCCCCCCCCCCCCCCCCCACACACACACACACACCACACCCCACCTCTCCTCTTCCCAACATCTGTACCGACAGAGGCAGAAAGCGCAGTGATGTCTGGCCAGTCTGTAATCGCAATAACACGCCATTGTCTGTGCGTGAGTCACCCCCTGCCACCCCCCCTCCCTCCCCATCCCCACTTATCACCTCTCGTGCCCCTCTCTCAAATCTACAGCACGGTTGCTTTCTTCCTTTGATCTGCTTGTCTGTTTGACACATTCCACGTGGACAAGACCTACTGCTTGTCTGTGTGAGACACATTCCACGTGGACAAGACCTACTGCTTGTCTGTTTGAGACACATTCCACGTGGACAAGACCTACTGCTTGTCTGTGTGAGACACATTCCACGTGGACAAGACCTACTGCTTGTCTGTTTGAGACATTCAACGTGGACAAGACCTACTGCTTGTCTGTTTGAGACATTCCACGTGGACAAGACCTACTGCTTGTCTGTTTGAGACACATTCCACGTGGACAAGACCTACTGCTTGTCTGTTTGACATATTCCACGCGGACAAGACCTACTGCTTGTCTGTTTAAGACACATTCCACGTGGACAAGACCTACTGCTTGTCTGTGTGAGACACATTCCACGTGGACAAGACCTACTGCTTGTCTGTTTGACATATTCCACGCGGACAAGACCTACTGCTTGTCTGTTTAAGACACATTCCACGTGGACAAGACCTACTGCTTGTCTGTGTGAGACACATTCCACGTGGACAAGACCTACTGCTTGTCTGTGTGAGACACATTCCACGTGAAAAGACCTACTGCTTGTCTGTGTGAGACACATTCCACGTGAAAAGACCTACTGCATGTCTGTTTGACATATTCCACGCGGACAAGACCTACCGCTTGTCTGTTTAAGACACATTCCACGTGGACAAGACCTACTGCTTG
Source organism: Conus ventricosus (assembly GCA_018398815.1). Lineage (NCBI taxonomy): Eukaryota > Metazoa > Mollusca > Gastropoda > Neogastropoda > Conidae > Conus > Conus ventricosus. Next base: position 94,970,317 of record CM031608.1, on the reverse strand, counting down.
TCTGTGTGAGACACATTCCACGTGGACAAGACCTACTGCTTGTCTGTTTGACATATTCCACGCGGACAAGACCTACTGCTTGTCTGTTTAAGACACATTCCACGTGGACAAGACCTACTGCTTGTCTGTGTGAGACACATTCCACGTGGACAAGACCTACTGCTTGTCTGTGTGAGACACATTCCACGTGAAAAGACCTACTGCTTGTCTGTGTGAGACACATTCCACGTGAAAAGACCTACTGCATGTCTGTTTGACATATTCCACGCGGACAAGACCTACTGCTTGTCTGTTTAAGACACATTCCACGTGGACAAGACCTACTGCTTGTCTGTGTGAGACACATTCCACGTGGACAAGACCTACTGCTTGTCTGTTTGACATATTCCACGCGGACAAGACCTACTGCTTGTCTGTTTAAGACACATTCCACGTGGACAAGACCTACTGCTTGTCTGTGTGAGACACATTCCACGTGGACAAGACCTACTGCTTGTCTGTGTGAGACACATTCCACGTGAAAAGACCTACTGCTTGTCTGTGTGAGACACATTCCACGTGGACAAGACCTACTGCTTGTCTGTGTGAGACACATTCCACGTGAAAAGACCTACTGCTTGTCTGTGTGAGACACATTCCACGTGAAAAGACCTACTGCATGTCTGTTTGACATATTCCACGCGGACAAGACCTACTGCTTGTCTGTTTAAGACACATTCCACGTGGACAAGACCTACTGCTTGTCTGTGTGAGACACATTCCACGTGGACAAGACCTACTGCTTGTCTGTTTGACATATTCCACGCGGACAAGACCTACTGCTTGTCTGTTTAAGACACATTCCACGTGGACAAGACCTACTGCTTGTCTGTGTGAGACACATTCCACGTGGACAAGACCTACTGCTTGTCTGTGTGAGACACATTCCACGTGAAAAGACCTACTGCTTGTCTGTGTGAGACACATTCCACGTGAAAAGACCTACTGCATGTCTGTTTGACATATTCCACGTGGACAAGACCTACTGCTTGTCTGTTTAAGACACATTCCACGTGGACAAGACCTACTGCTTGTCTGTGTGAGACACATTCCACGTGGACAAGACCTAGTGCTTGTCTGTTTGAGACACATTTTCCACGTGGACAAGACCTACTGCTTGTCTGTGTAAGACACATTCCACGTAGACAAGACCTACTGCTTGTCTGTGTGAGACACATTCCACGTGAAAAGACCTACTGCTTGTCTGTGTGAGACACATTCCACGTGGACAAGACCTACTTCATTTCGGGGAAATTCCTTTCTTAGCTGACGTGGAAGTAATTCTCTTCAACAGGGAACCGAAGCTAGTAGCCAGCGTGACTGATGAGCTTTTGCTACAGTGACAAAGCTGTTGTTTGCTGGTCACGCTGACCTTCCCTTGGGAAAAAAACAACAGTACACTAACAGAGCACTCACTAGAGACGCGTTTCCACTGATACTCCCTTCACATGAAGCTACCAGAACAGATTTCTGACGCCTCTCCTATCCTCCCCCTTCCATCTACTATCATCTCACTCATTTGCTCTCTGCATAGATCAACATACTCTTACTGATGGCACAGTTTGACCTGCCCTGCATCCTCGATGTATTGTCAAGTCTGAGGTCCACGATTTTGAATCATGCTGATGTTACTCCTTACCGATTGATTTTATTTCTGCGGAACCTATTTTCTAACGACATTCTCTATTTCTACGACGTCGATCGGTTCCGTAATTTTTTTTTCGCGTCATCTTGCTAAACTTTTCCTGCCAACAAACAAACACAGCAAAGTAGCAGCGGCGATGACAATAACGAAGAGCTGACAGGGGGTATGAAGGGGGAGTGGCGGTGCCAACAACGAAGAGCTGACAGGAGGTATGAAGGGGGAGTGGCGGTGCCAACAACGAAGAGCTGACAGGAGGTATGAAGGGGGAGTGGCGGTGCCAACAACGAAGAGCTGACAGGAGGTATGAAGGGGGAGTGGCGGTGCCAACAACGAAGAGCAAACAGGAGGTATGAACGGGGAGTGGCGGTGCCAACAACGGAGAGCTGACAGGAGGTATGAAGGGGGAGTGGCGGTGCCAACAACGAAGAGCTGAAAGCAGGTATGAAGGGGGAGTGGCGGTGCCAACAACGGAGAGCTGACAGGAGGTATGAAGGGGGAGTGGCGGTGCCAACAACGAAGAGCTGACAGCAGGCATGAAGGGGGAGTGTCGGGTGGGATGAGGTAAGTGCTGTGTGGAAGAAATGAAGGACGGAATGGAGAAATAAAGGTGAGATGATGAGGTGCGTCCTGTGTGGAAGAAATGACAGACGGAATGGAGAAATGGAGACGGGGTTGATGAGGCGAGTGCTGTGTGGAAGAAATGAAGAACGGAATGAAGAAATAGAGGTGGGGTGAAGAGAGCACGGAGGCAAGGCGGGGTATGGGGGGGGGGGGGGGGGGGAGGGAATGTGGATCGGGTGCAGATAAAAAAAAGAAACAAACAGACAGCACTGCAGATAGAGCTAAAGAAGACAGAATGATCTCGCTACCTTTGCCTCCCTCTGTTACAGACAGCACTGCAGATAGACATAAAGAAGACAGAATGATCTCGCTACCTTTGCCTCCCTCTGTTACAGACAGCACTGCAGATAGACATAAAGAAGACAGAATGATCTCGCTACCTTTGCCTCCCTCTGTCACAGACAGCACTGCAGATAGAGATAAAGAAGACAGAATGATCTCGCTACCTTTGCCTCCCTCTGTCACAGACAGCACTGCAGATAGAGATAAAGAAGACAGAATGATCTCGCTACCTTTGCCTCCCTCTGTCACAGACAGCACTGCAGATAGAGATAAAGAAGACAGAATGATCTCGCTACCTTTTCCTACCTCTGTTACAGACAGCACTGCAGATAGAGATAAAGAAGACAGAATGATCTCGCTACCTTTTCCTCCCTCTGTTACAGACAGCACTGCAGATAGAGATAAAGAAGACAGAATGATCTCGCTACCTTTTCCTACCTCTGTTACAGACAGCACTGCAGATAGAGATAAAGAAGACAGAATGATCTCGCTACCTTTTCCTACCTCTGTTACAGACAGCACTGCAGATAGAGATAAAGAAGACAGAATGATCTCGCTACCTTTTCCTACCTCTGTTACAGACAGCACTGCAGATAGAGATAAAGAAGACAGAATGATCTCGCTACCTTTTCCTACCTCTGTTACAGACAGCACTGCAGATAGAGATAAAGAAGACAGAATGATCTCGCTACCTTTTCCTACCTCTGTTACAGACAGCACTGCAGATAGAGATAAAGAAGACAGAATGATCTCGCTACCTTTTCCTCCCTCTGTTACAGACAGCACTGCAGATAGAGATAAAGAAGACAGAATGATCTCGCTACCTTTTCCTACCTCTGTTACAGACAGCACTGCAGATAGAGATAAAGAAGACAGAATGATCTCGCTACCTTTGCCTCCCTCTGTCACAGACAGCACTGCAGATAGAGATAAAGAAGACAGAATGATCTCGCTACCTTTGCCTCCCTCTGTCACAGACAGCACTGCAGATAGAGATAAAGAAAACAGAATGATCTCGCTACCTTTTCCTCCCTCTGTTACAGGGCAGCACTGCAGATAGAGATAAAGAAGACAGAATGATCTCGCTACCTTTTCCTACCTCTGTTACAGACAGCACTGCAGATAGAGATAAAGAAGACAGAATGATCTCGCTACCTTTGCCTCCCTCTGTCACAGACAGCACTGCAGATAGAGATAAAGAAGACAGAATGATCTCGCTACCTTTGCCTCTCTCTGTCACAGACAGCACTGCAGATAGACATAAAGAAGACAGAATGATCTCGCTACCTTTTCCTCCCTCTGTTACAGACAGCACTGCAGATAGAGATAAAGAAGACAGAATGATCTCGCTACCTTTTCCTACCTCTGTTACAGACAGCACTGCAGATAGAGATAAAGAAGACAGAATGATCTCGCTACCTTTGCCTCCCTCTGTTACAGACAGCACTGCAGATAGAGATAAAGAAGACAGAATGATCTCGCTACCTTTTCCTACCTCTGTTACAGACAGCACTGCAGATAGAGATAAAGAAGACAGAATGATCTCGCTACCTTTTCCTACCTCTGTTACAGACAGCACTGCAGATAGACATAAAGAAGACAGAATGATCTCGCTACCTTTTCCTACCTCTGTTACAGACAGCACTGCAGATAGACATAAAGAAGACAGAATGATCTCGCTACCTTTTCCTACCTCTGTTACAGACAGCACTGCAGATAGAGATAAAGAAGACAGAATGATCTCGCTACCTTTTCCTACCTCTGTTACAGACAGCACTGCAGATAGAGATAAAGAAGACAGAATGATCTCGCTACCTTTTCCTACCTCTGTTACAGACAGCACAGCAGATAGAGCTAAAGAAGACAGAATGATCTCGCTACCTTTTCCTACCTCTGTTACAGACAGCACTGCAGATAGACATAAAGAAGACAGAATGATCTCGCTACCTTTTCCTACCTCTGTTACAGACAGCACTGCAGATAGAGATAAAGAAGACAGAATGATCTCGCTACCTTTTCCTACCTCTGTTACAGACAGCACTGCAGATAGAGATAAAGAAGACAGAATGATCTCGCTACCTTTTCCTACCTCTGTTACAGACAGCACTGCAGATAGACATAAAGAAGACAGAATGATCTCGCTACCTTTTCCTACCTCTGTTACAGACAGCACTGCAGATAGAGATAAAGAAGACAGAATGATCTCGCTACCTTTTCCTACCTCTGTTACAGACAGCACTGCAGATAGAGATAAAGAAGACAGAATGATCTCGCTACCTTTTCCTACCTCTGTTACAGACAGCACTGCAGATAGAGATAAAGAAGACAGAATGATCTCGCTACCTTTTCCTCCCTCTGTTACAGACAGCACTGCAGATAGAGCTAAAGAAGACAGAATGATCTCGCTACCTTTTCCTACCTCTGTTACAGACAGCACTGCAGATAGACATAAAGAAGACAGAATGATCTCGCTACCTTTTCCTACCTCTGTTACAGACAGCACTGCAGATAGAGATAAAGAAGACAGAATGATCTCGCTACCTTTTCCTACCTCTGTTACAGACAGCACTGCAGATAGAGATAAAGAAGACAGAATGATCTCGCTACCTTTTCCTACCTCTGTTACAGACAGCACTGCAGATAGAGATAAAGAAGACAGAATGATCTCGCTACCTTTGCCTCCCTCTGTCACAGACAGCACTGCAGATAGAGATAAAGAAGACAGAATGATCTCGCTACCTTTTCCTACCTCTGTTACAGACAGCACTGCAGATAGAGATAAAGAAGACAGAATGATCTCGCTACCTTTTCCTACCTCTGTTACAGACAGCACTGCAGATAGAGATAAAGAAGACAGAATGATCTCGCTACCTTTGCCTCCCTCTGTTACAGACAGCACTGCAGATAGAGATAAAGAAGACAGAATGATCTCGCTACCTTTTCCTACCTCTGTTACAGACAGCACTGCAGATAGAGATAAAGAAGACAGAATGATCTCGCTACCTTTTCCTACCTCTGTTACAGACAGCACTGCAGATAGAGATAAAGAAGACAGAATGATCTCGCTACCTTTGCCTCCCTCTGTTACAGACAGCACTGCAGATAGAGATAAAGAAGACAGAATGATCTCGCTACCTTTTCCTCCCTCTGTTACAGACAGCACTGCAGATAGAGATAAGAAGACAGAATGATCTCGCTACCTTTTCCTACCTCTGTTACAGACAGCACTGCAGATAGAGATAAAGAAAACAGAATGATCTCGCTACCTTTTCCTACCTCTGTTACAGACAGCACTGCAGATAGAGATAAAGAAAACAGAATGATCTCGCTACCTTTTCCTACCTCTGTTACAGACAGCACTGCAGATAGAGATAAAGAAAACAGAATGATCTCGCTACCTTTTCCTACCTCTGTTACAGACAGCACTGCAGATAGAGATAAAGAAAACAGAATGATCTCGCTACCTTTTCCTACCTCTGTTACAGACAGCACTGCAGATAGAGATAAAGAAAACAGAATGATCTCGCTACCTTTTCCTACCTCTGTTACAGACAGCACTGCAGATAGAGATAAAGAAAACAGAATGATCTCGCTACCTTTTTCTCCCTCTGTTACAGACAGCACAGCAGATAGAGATAAAGAAGACAGAATGATCTCGCTACCTTTGCCTCCCTCTGTTCGCGACTTTCGTTTGTGTTTTTCCTCCTCTTCCTTCGGTGACACTTTTATGACGTGTTCTTTCGTTAAAATGCAATTTAAGTTCGAACATTGCGAGAGCGTTTTTTTTTTGTTTTTTTTTTTGTTTTTTTTTTACATGCGTGTCTTTCCTGATTTTCTTCTTCCTGCCTGGGAATCTGTATTGCTTTCGACTTCCTTTGCAGCGTGAAAGGTTTCAATAACCCTATTCTATCCTCCCTCACACGCGCACATGCACACAGAAACACACACACACACACACACACACACACACACACACACACACACACACACACACACACACACACACACACACACACACACACACACACAAGCAGCTCACAAGAAGGAAGGCCAGACGGAGGGACGTGACGTCTTCATCAGACCTACGGCTTCAACGAACAGAGCGCGTTTTGTTTGACACTGGCAGAGTGAGATCATATGGTGGACAAAAGCTAGCGCAGAAGCCGGCGAACATGGCACTGTACCCCTGACTACTGCAGAGTGAGATCATATGGTGGACAAAAGCTAGCGCAGAAGCCGGCGAACATGGCACTGTACCCCTGACTACTGCAGAGTGAGATCATATGGTGGACAAAAGCTAGCGCCGAAGCCGGCGAACATGGCACTGTACCCTGACTACTGTTCAACTCTTCGGATCCTAAAGGGAGAGAATCGAACGGCGGCCATGAGCGCGGATCACCGAGCAGCGATTAAGGCTTGTTTATGAAGTCATTCTGTGGCAATCTAGAAAGACTCTGTCTCCACAATGATTGGCTTGTTTATGGAGTCATTCTGTGCCAATCTAGAAAGACTCTGTCTCCACAATGATTGGTTTGTTTATGGAGTCATTCTGTGCCAATCTAGAAAGACTCTGTCTCCACAATGATTGGCTTGTTTGTGGAGTCATTCTGTGCCAATCTAGAAAGACTCTGTCTCCACAATGATTGAAGCACATTCTTGAAAACAATGCTTTAAAAAAAAATCAAGATGTGTCAAAGGAAATATGGGTTGAAATTAATTTTGGGAAGGAGATGGAGCACAGATCACGATCTGCCTTGCAATAACTCCCTAGGGCAAACTGTGAGGGCCGACTCCAGTGAAAAAAATGGTGCTTGGGGTCATTAAAAGGCACTGAACCGGCCTGCCCACGATAGGCACTGTACGTCTTCGGGTCATTAAAAGGCACTGAACCGGCCTGCCAACGATAGGCACTGTAAGTCTTGGGGTAATTAATAGGCACTGAACCGGCCTGCCCACGATAGGCACTGTCTGTAAGTCTTGGGGTCATTAAAAGGCACTGAGCCGGCCTGGACACGATAGGCACTGTAAGTCTTGGGGTCATTAAAAGGCACTGAACGGGCCTGCCAACGATAGGCACTGTAAGTCTTGGGGTCATTAAAAGGCACTGAACGGGCCTGCCAACGATAGGCACTGTAAGCCTTGGGTTATTAAAAGGCACTGAACGGCCCTGCCAACGATAGGCACTGTAAGCCTTGGGGTCATTAATAGGCACTGAACCGGCCTGCCCACGATAGACACTGTAAGCCTTGGGGCCATTAAAAGGCACTGAACCGGCCTGCCAACGATAGGCACTGTAAGCCTTGGGGTCATTAAAAGGCACTGAACCGGCCTGCCAATGATAGGCACTGTAAGTCTTGGGGTCATTAATAGGCACTGAACCGGCCTGCCAACGATAGGCACTGTAGGTCTTGGGGTCATTAAAAGGCACTGAACCGGCCTGCCAACGATAGACACTGTAAGTCTTGGGGTCATTAATAGGCACTGACCCGGCCTGCCAACGATAGACACTGTAAGTCTTGGGGTCATTAATAGGCACTGAACCGGCCTGCCCACGATAGGCACTGTAAGTCTTGGGGTCATTAAAAGGCACTGAGCCGGCCTGCCCGCGATAAGCACTGTAAGCCTTGGGGTCATTAAAAGGCACTGAGCCGGCCTGCACACGATGCAAGACGGATTTTGTCTAAGTTCAGAGAGGTGGCATGTGTCGGCACAGGGGTCACGAGGTGGCATGTGTCGGCACAGGGGTCACGAGGTGGCATGTGTCGGCACAGGGGTCACGAGATGGCATGTGTGGTGACAGGGTCACGAGGTGGCATGTGGCGGCACAGGGGTCACGGTGGCATGTATCGGCACAGGGGTCACGAGGTGGCATGTGGCGGGACAGGGGTCACAAGGTGGCATGTGGCGGGAACAGGGGTCACGGGGTGGCATGTGGTGGGGACAGGGGTCACAAGTGGCATGTGGCGGGAACAGGAGTCACGGGTGGCATGTGTGGGGACAGGGGTCACGGGGTGGTATGTGGCGGAACAGGGGTCACGGGGTGGCATGTGTGGGGACAGGGGTGACGAGGTGGCATGTGGCGGGACAGGGGTCACGAGGTGGCATGTGTCGGGACAGGGGTCACGGGGTGGCATGTGTCGGGACAGGGGTCACGAGGTGGCATGTGTGGGGACAGGGGTCACGGGGTGGCATGTGTGGGGACAGGGTCACGAGGTGGCATGTGTGGGAACAGGGGTCACGGGGTGGCATGTGTCGGGACAGGGGTCACGGGGTGGCATGTGTGGGGACAGGGTCACGAGGTGGCATGTGTCGGGACAGGGGTCACGGGGTGGCATGTGTGGGCACAGGGGTCACGAGATGGCATGTGTCGGGACAGGGGTCACGAGGTGGCATGTGTGGGGACAGGGGTCGCGAGGTGGCATGTGGCGGGACAGGGGTCACGGGGTGGCATGTGGCGGGACAGGGGTCACGGGGTGGCATGTGTCGGCACAGGGGTCACGAGGTGGCATGTGGCGGGACAGGGGTCACGAGGTGGCATGTGTGGGGACAGGGGTCGCGAGATGGCATGTGGCGGGACAGGGGTCACGGGGTGGCATGTGGCGGGACAGGGGTCACGGGGTGGCATGTGTCGGCACAGGGGTCACGAGGTGGCATGTGGCGGGACAGGGGTCACGAGGTGGCATGTGTGAGGACAGGGGTCACGGGGTGGCATGTGTGGGGACAGGGGTCGCGAGGTGGCATGTGCGGGACAGGGGTCACGGGGTGGCATGTGGCGGGACAGGGGTCACGAGGTGGCATGTGTGGGCACAGGGGTCACGAGGTGGCATGTGGCGGGACAGGGGTCACGAGGTGGCATGTGTGGGGACAGGGGTCACGGGGTGGCATGTGTGGGGACAGGGGTCACGAGGTGGCATGTGGCGGGACAGGGGTCACGAGATGGCATGTGTCGGAACAGGGGTCACGAGGTGGTATGTGTCGGCACAGGGGTCACGAAATATCACCAGCGGTTGAAGTCTGGAGAAGCCGTATAAGGAACAGCACGCTCCATGTGGACGAGTGTGAGTGTATGAGTGTGTGTGTGTGTGTGTGTGTGTGTGTGTGTGTGTGTGTGTGTGTGTGTGTGTGTGTGTGTGTGTGTGTGTGTGTGTGTGTGTGTGTGTGTGTAGGTGTGTGTGTGTGTATGCGTGCGTGCGTGTATGCGTGCGTGAGTGCGTGCGTGCGTGTGTGTGTGTGTGTGTGTGTGTGTGTGTTGTGTGTGTGTGTGTGTGTGTGTGTGTGTGTGTGTGTGTGTGTGTGTGTGTGTGTGTGTGTGTGTGTGTGTGTGTGTGTGTGTGGTACGTGTGCCAACTTGTCACTAACGTACATGCATACATCAACATTTCCTTTAAATCTCAAGATAATTTGTGTTAGAACTTTCTTTGTTGTTGTCGTTGTTGTTGTTGAAGTTGTAGTTGTTGTCGTTGTTATTGTTGTTGCAGTGTGTGTGTGTGTGTGTGTGCGTGCGTGCGTGCGT
>CM031608.1:94952717-94955217 GCA_018398815.1 Conus ventricosus | reverse complement strand
CATTTTCATCGCCCTTTCCCCTTTCTTCATGTTCATCACCCTTTTCCCTTTCTTCATGTTCATCGCCCGTTTCCCCTTTCTTCACGTTCATCGCCCTGTTCCCCTTTCTTCACGTCATCGCCCTTTTCCCCTTTCTTCACGTTCATCGTCCTTTTCCCCTTTCTTCACGTTCATCGCCATTTTCCCCTTTCTTCACGTTCATCGTCCTTTTCCCCTTTCTTCACGTTCATCGCCATTTTCCCCTTTCTTCACGTTCATCGCCCCTTTCCCTTTCTTCATGTTCATCGCCCTTTTCCCTTTCTTCATGTTCATCGCCTTTTTTTTCTTTCTTCATGTTCATCGCCCTTTTCCCTTTCTTTATGTTCATCGCCTTTTTTTTGTTGCTTTCTTCATGTTCATCGCCCTTTTCCCCTTTCTTCATTTTCATCGTCCTTTTCCCCTTTCTTCATGTTCATCGCCCTTTCCCTTTCTTCACGTTCATACTCCTTTTCCCCTTTCTTCATGTTCATCGCGCTTTTCCCCTATCTTCATGTTCATCGCCCTTTTTCCCTGACTTCATGTTCATCGTCCTTTTCCCCTTTATTTATGTTCATCGCCCCATTTTCCTTTTTTCACGTTAATCGCCCTTTTCCCCTTTCTTCGTATTCAAAGTCCTTTTCCCCTATCTTCACGTTCATCGCCCTTTCCCCTTTCTTCATGTTCATACTCCTTTTCCCTTTCTTCATGTTCATCGCCCTTTTCCCCTTTCTTTATGTTCATCGCCTCTTTTCCCTGTCTTCATGTTCATCGTCCTTTTCCCCTTTCTTCACGTTCATCGCCCTTTTCCCCTTTCTTCATGTTCAACGTCCTTTTCCCCTTTTTCACGTTAATCGCCCTTTTTCCCTTTCTTCATGTTCAACGTCCTTTTCCCCTTTCTTCACGTTCATCGCCTTTCCCCCTTTCTTCATGTTCATCGCCCTTTCTTCACGTTCATCGCCCTTTTCCCTTTCTTCATGTTAATTGCCCCTTTTCCCCTTTCTTCATGTTCATTGCTCCTTTTCGCCTTTCTTCATGTTCATCGCCCTTTTCCCTTTCTTCATGTTCATCGCCCTTTTCCCTTTCTTCATGTTCATCGCCCTTTTCCCTTTCTTCATGTTCATCGCCCTTGTCCCTTTCTTCATGTTCATTGCCCTTTTCCTCTTTCTTCACGTTCATCGCCCTTGTCCCTTTCTTCATGTTCATTGCCCCTTTTCCTCTTTCTTCACGTTCATATCCCTTTTCCCTTTCTTCATGTTCATCGCCCTTTTCCCTTTCTTCATGTTCATGCCGCTTGCGCTGATCTCTGTGCTTTCCTGTTGTATTTCTTGGCATGCGGTTGATCCCTTTTGTGTGGATGCCCTTCCTTGTATATTGCCTCCTCGCCCTTTGTTGTTTAGTTGTGAAGTCCGCTTTCTCTCAATACAGAGGTTAAAGCCAAAGCTGTTTATCAGGAGAAGAGCCGTCCATTTTCATGGCATCTGTTATTGTTTTTTTCCTGTTTCCACTGTTCTCTTCCCAAGATGGTTTGTCTGGTCGGTCTCACTTTGATCTCTGGTTCTCTCGCTCTTTTGACTCGGAAAATGTAACCGCACTTTTAATCCTTCTGTCTCTGTCTGTCTCTCACTGTTCTTGTCTTTGTCTCTCTCTCAAACACGGATGCGTGCAAGCACTCATCGACACACACACACACACACACACACACACACACACACACACACACACACACACACACACACACATACACACACACACACACACACACATCCACACACACACACACACACACACACACACACACACACACACACACACACACACACACACACACACACACACACACACACACACACACACACACACACACACACGTCAGTGCATGCAAAACATGCAAGTTAGCACGCATACTTACCTACACATATGCACGCACGCACACACACATGCTCTCTCTCTCTCTGCCTCTCTCTCTCTCTCTCTCTCTCTCTCTCTCTCTCTCTCTCTCTCTCTCTCTCTCTCTCTCTCCTCTCTCTCTCTCTCTCTCTCTCTCTCTCTCTCTCTCTCTCTCTCTCTCTCTCTCTCTCCTCTCTCTCTCTCTCTTACAAAGACATGTCAAACGAAAATTTCCAGCAAAATACAAGAGAAATCTTTCTTCTTGTAAAACGTGATCGTTGGTTCTCTGCATCAGTGCGTGATGTAATGAAGGATGAAGTCGTTAATTCCATTTAGCTGTTTGATCTTGTCCAATGGCCGGCAGCAAAGGTCGTTGTTTTGTTTTGTTTTGTTTCAGGCCATGCTTCGTAATTAGCAGGAACGTCGTCGACATCATCAGCGTTGTTATTATCATCATTATGGTCCCGTCGTCAGCATCCTAATGATCATAGCTAACAAGTCATTTTGTTCATAGCCTAGACGATCCAAGGAAGCTGTATGACAGCAGCTTTAGAGCTACTGTTTAACTAGAAAATGAACTACGTTGTATCAATCA
>CM031608.1:94946314-94952617 GCA_018398815.1 Conus ventricosus | reverse complement strand
CTTGGGAATATGGTGATCAATTATGCTTTTTTTTTTTTTTAGAAGTGAAAAGTTTGAAATATGCTATTTAGGGGTGGATCGGTGATTGATTCTATACGTGTTTTTAAATTTGGTAAATATGGCTTGGTTACACATTTTGAGTTTCTGGTGAAGAGTTTTTTAAAGGAATTGTATATCCTTTAAAAAATTTTTGGAGAAAATTTTTTCACCCCAGGGGGGGGGGGTTTCCATGTGGACGTAGTCATATCAAAAAATTGACCCCCTCACAATGTTTTAATTGAATCTTTTCCCCCGTCCCAAATTTTTAAGGAAAATATTCATATGGCTGACTGTTAGGGGCGCCCCCAAAATAATTGTGGTTGACCCATTAAAGAAAGAATGTGGTCATTGGATAAAAGTGACCACTGATGATGTTTAAAAGGGCTGGTAAGGAAGGTGCGGTCATGGTTTGAACACTGAGTATGCACTCACTAGGAGAAGGGGGAAAAAGAGTCTTTTTTTAACCCCAGCAGAGGGCCCTAGAGCCCCAAAACCCTGTCAGGAGGGTGGTCCCTTTGTGACGTATTACCACCCCTTCCCCCTTACCCTTCCCGCCCCCTTTCCCCTTCGCCCTTCACCCTTAAACTTTCCCCCGGAGGGGGTTGAAGATGGCCATGGTGTGGGGAAAAAACCCCGGTAGTTCAGCCCAGAATCCCAAACCCAGGGGAGGAGTTAAAGCTCGCCGTTTCTCAAGAGACAAAAAAGCGGGGAAGAGAAGTCGAGACTGATTCAGGACAGGAAATTCAGGGGGCAGTATTTTGTCTCAGAGAACGGGGAATTGGGGGAAAGCAGGAAGTTTTTCCCTTGAGGCGGCAGGTTCAGTGATTAGGGGTTAGTATTTCCTGGCCCGGGAAATTTTGGGGGGATAACGGAATGTGAAGGCCATGCTTTTAAAAAGCGGAACTAGATTATTTTATCTCTCAGTGTGAGGAGAGATACGTGGAAAACATTTTTTTCCTCTCAGTGTAAAAAGAATACAGGGGAAGATTGTTTGTCTCTCAGTGTAAAGGGGGTACAGTGTGAAAATTGATTTTTCTCTCGGTGTGAGGAAGAAAAATGTGTGAATTTATTTGTCTCTCAGGGAAGAGATACAGGTGAACATTGTTTACAAGTTGTTGTTGTGATTATAAAGTGTTTTCCCTGAAGGGGAGGGGGGGAAGAAAAACATTTGGGAGTGCCCCCTTTGGTGATTGGGAAAGATTTGGGGGCGTATGGGTAAATGCTGTCAGATTGGGGGTTTCAAGGGACAGTGTGACACACACACAACAACACAACACACACACACCCAACCACAAAAGGGGCCCCGCGGCGCGGGGGCATCACGCAGTATTAACACACACCCACCACACAACACACACCCAAAACACAACACACAACACACAAAACACACACACACCCCGCACACAAAGCACACCACCACCGCGCCTTTCTTTCCCCTTCTCTCTCTCTCTTCTTCTCTCTCTCTCTCTCTCTCTCTCTCTCTTCCTATGTGGAGATCACGACCCGACATCGCTCCCTACAGAGCACTGACTTTACGTTGGAGTTTTAACAGCCTGATCTTGGTGAGTCGAACCACCTTTGGGGCTCCATATGTTCTTCAGCTGCAAGTATGTGCCTTTGCCTTTCCATTTTGCTCTGACGTCCTGCGTCTGGTGCCCCCTGCTTGTCAATGATGCTGCCCAGATATGTAAAGGCCCCCCCTTTTCCCCGTCGCTTCCAGCAGTTAATGGGGGGCTCACTTTTGTGTTGATCTTGAGGATTTGTCTTGCCCTCATGGATCTTGAGAAAAAAAAATTTTTTTATCTCTCAGTGTGGGGGGGAAAAAAAGGGGAAGTTTTTTTTTTTTTCCCCCCTTTTAAAAAGAAATGGGGGGGATTTGTTTTTTTTTTAAAAGGAAAATTTGTGAAGATTGTTTTTCCTCTCGGTTTTGGGAAGAAAAAGGGGGGTTTTTTTTTTTGGGGGGAAAAAAGGGAAAATTTTTAAATTTTTTTGGGGAAAAATTTTTTTCCCGGGGGGGGGGGGGGGGGGGAAAAAAAAACCCCTTTTTGGGGGGGGAAAAAAAAAAATTTTGGTAGGGGAAAGGGAAAAAGGGGGGAAAAGGGGGGAAAAAAAAACCCCCAACACACACACAAAACACCCCCCCCCCCCCCCCCCCCCGGGGGGCCGCCCGCCGATGAACCACCCCCCCCCCCCCCCCCCCCCCCCCCAAAAAAAAAAAAACCCCCCCCCCCCAAAAAAAAAACCACAAAAACCCCAAAAACCACAAACGCCCCCCCCCCCTTTCTCTCCCCCTTCTCCCCCCTCTTTTTTTTTTTTTTTTTTCCCCCCCCCCCCCCCCCCTTGTGGAGATCACGCCCCTTTTCCCCCCAAAAAAAAAAAAGGGCCCTTTTTTTTTCCCCCCCTTTAATTTTTTCCTGAAAATTTGTTTCCCCCCCCTTTTTTTTGGGGTTGGCCGGGGGGCCCCCCCTTTTAAAAACCCCAAATTTAAACCCCACCCTTCCCCCCCTTTTTTCCTTAAATTTTTTTTCCCCCCCTTTTTTTTGGGGGGGCCCCCCCAAAAATTTTTTGGGGGGTTTTCCGCCTGTTTTGTTTCCCCCGGGGGGGGGGGGGGGGTTTAAAACAATTTTTTTTCCCCCTTTTTTTTTCCCGGGTTCTTTTTTTTTTGGGTTTTTTTTTTAAAAAAAAACCCCAAGGGGGGAAAAAAGGGCGGGGGGCCCCCTTTTTTTTTTAAAAACCCCCGGGGGTCCCCTTGGAAACCCAAAACCCCTTGGGTTTTTTAAAGGGGAAATTTTTAAATTTGGGGAACCTTTTTAAACCCCCCCTTCCCCAAAAAAATTTAACCCAAAAAAAGGGGGAAAAAATTTTTTTTGGGGGGGTTTTTTTTTTTAAAAATTTTTTTTTTTTCCCCAAAAAGGGAAAAAAAAGCCCCCAAAAAAAAGAAAAAGGGGGGAAAAAAAAAAAGAAACGGGGAAAAACAAAAAAAATCAAAAAAAAAGGGGAAAAAGGGGGGAAAAAGGGGGAAAAAAATTTTTTTCCCCAAAAGGGGAAAAAAAGGGGGGAAAGGCGGGGGAAAAAAAAAAAAAAAACCCAAACAAAAAGGAAAACCGGGAAAGCAGGGGGAAAAAAAAAGGGGGGAGAGAGAGGAAAAGAGAGAGAAAAAGGGAAGAGGGGGGGGGGGGAAAAAAAAAAAAAAAGGGGGCAAAAAAAAGAAAAAGGGGGGCCCCCCCCCAAACAAAAGGGCCCCCCAAAACCCGGGGGGAAGACAGACAGAAAAAAAAAAAAAAAAAGGGGGGGGGGGGGGGGGGGGGGGGGGGGGGGGGGGGGGGGGGGGGGCCCCCCCCCCCCCGGGGGGGGGGGGGGGGGGGGGGGGGGGGGAAAAAAAGGGGGAGGGGGAGAAAAAAAGGGAAAAGGAGAGAGAGAAAAAGGGGAAAAAGAAAAGAAAAAAAAAAAAAAAACCCCCCCCAAAAAACCCCCCCGGGGGTTTTTTTTTTTGTTGTTTTTTTTTTTTCCCCCCCCCCCTTTTTTTTTTTTTTTTCCCCCCCCCGGGGGGGTCCCCTTTTTTTTTTGGGGGGTTGTTTTTTTTTTTTTTTTTTTTTTTTTTTTCCCCAAAAAAAAAAAGAAATCCCCCCCCCCCTTTTTTAAGGAAAAAAAAATTTTTTTCCACACGGAATTCACCCCAAAAAAGCGGATTTTTAACGAAAGTCCCCCTGCCCGTTTTAAACCGGAACATTGGCCCCCCTTTCCCGATCAATAGCAGTGGCCACCTCCTTCCCAAACACGGTCACAGGAACCCAACAAGGGCAAATCCGGGGGGGATGAGGAGGAATAATTTCTGCTCTGCAAACCCAAACCCCCTGGGGGGAACTCCACCCTTGGTCACGGGGAGTTAGGAGCCAGAGAGGGGCGGCGAGGGGGGGGAGGAAAAGAAAGAAAGGAAAAAAAGAGACAACCCGGGCCCACACCAAAAAACAGACCCCGTAAACGTGGGTAATAGGACGTAAAAGAGAAAGGGACAAAAACCCGACGACACAAAAAAAACAGACCCGTAGTTGGTTGGGGAAAGGACTACAGAGGAAAAAGGGGGAAAGTGTTTGTTGGAAAGGGGTTTTGCTCCTTTGTTTTTTTGTTTTGTTGTTTGCTGGGGTCAAAGGAAAAAGCTTTATGGTGGGATGAGGGTTAAACTTTTTTTTTTGACCCGTTTGTTTTTCATTTTTCGAATTAAAATTTTCCCAAAAGGAAAAAAAAACCCCCAAAAACCCGGGATCCTGGTGGGAAGCAACCCACCCTGGGCCGAATTTTTATACAAAAATATCCCCAAACAGACTTTCCGAAAAATCGGAAATCTGCCCAACAATGTCAGCAACCATTTTTGTTCAAAATGCAGCCACAAGGGTCCCGTTCTAATACAGCCACGAGGTCGGTTTTTAAAACAGCCCCCGAGGTCCCGGGTTTTTAAAACAAACCCCCAAGGCTTTCAGATTGCTGACCCTTCAAAAGTCTGCAAAACCCCCTTTTCCATTTCCGTACATGGGGCCCCTGGTGTTTGGGATCACGATTTGGGGGTTAAAAAAGGGGGGGGGGAAAAACAGGTGACTGACTCATAAAACCATACAAAAACCCCTGGTGTTGTTTGGTTAAACATTAAACCCGGGGGCAGCATTTGGGGGGAAAACGAGGGAAAAAACAAACCGGGAAAAAGTTCACTGTCCCCCGTTGTACCCTTGCTTCCCAGGGTCAAACGGGGCTGTGTTTTGTTCCTTATCGTTTTTAAAAGGGCCCTTAAAAACCAATTTACAGTAATTTTTAAAGGGAAAAAATTAAAATATTTTTTTGTCAAGATAACCGCGTTGTTAAAGTGATTACTTTTCACCAAAGACAAACATAACCCTAGTTTTTTCTTTAAAGATGATAAAAATGTTTTAAAATGGGGGAAATGGGGGGAAAGTGAACTTCTGACTCAACACACTCCCATACACAAGAGCCCCCGAGAAAAACGCGCGGGAAAGTCGAGGGGTCAGAGGAAATTTCTCCCCCACCCTCCGAATGCGATTGGGATGTCATGTACTTTTTTTTCGTCGATTCGTGCGTGAGTGAGTGAATGAGTGTGCGTGTGCGCGTGCGTGCGTGCATGCGTGCGTGCGTGCGTGCGTGCGTGCGCGCGTGTGTGTGTATGTTGGAAGGGGGTGTGGGGTGGGTGCGGGACAGAATTTATTCTCCTGACCTTTTTTCGTGTTTCTCTATTTCCTGTGTAACTTCATCACAACAGCTTGCTATGTAAACATTTCATGTGTCTCTATTTCCTCTGTAACTTCATCACAACAGCTTGCTATGTAAACATTTCATGTTTCTCTATTTCCTGTGTAACTTCATCGCCACAACAGCTTGCTATGTAAACTGTTCATGTTTCTCTATTTCCTCTGTAACTTCATCACAACAGCTTGCTATGTAAACTGTTCATGTTTCTCTATTGCCTGTGTAACTTCATCACAACAGCTTGCTATGTAAACATTTCATGTGTCTCTATTTCCTGTGTAACTTCATCACAACAGCTTGCTATGTAAACTGTTCATGTTTCTCTATTTCCTGTGTAACTTCATCACAACAGCTTGCTATGTAAACATTTCATGTGTCTCTATTTCCTGTGTAACTTCATCGCCACAACAGCTTGCTATGTAAACATTTCATGGTTCTCTATTTCCTGTGTAACTTCATCACAACAGCTTGCTATGTAAACATTTCATGTTTCTCTATTTCCTGTGTAACTTCATCACAACAGCTTGCTGTGTAACTTCATCACAACAGCTTGCTATGTAAACATTTCATGGTTCTCTATTTCCTGTGTAACTTCATCGCCACAACAGCTTGCTATGTAAACTGTTCATGTGTCTCTATTTCCTGTGTAACTTCATCACAACAGCTTGCTATGTCAACTGTTCATGTTTCTCTATTTCCTGTGTAACTTCATCACAACAGCTTGCTATGTAAACATTTCATGTGTCTCTATTTCCTGTGTAACTTCATCGCCACAACAGTTTGCTATGTAAACTGTTCATGTTTCTCTATTTCCTGTGTAACTTCATCACAACAGCTTGCTATGTAAACATTTCATGTGTCTCTATTTCCTGTGTAACTTCATCACAACAGCTTGCTATGTAAACTTTTCATGGTTCTCTATTACCTGTGTAACTTCATCGCCACAACAGCTTGCTATGTAAACATTTCATGGTTCTCTATTTCCTGTGTAACTTCATCACAACAGCTTGC
>CM031608.1:94913814-94943814 GCA_018398815.1 Conus ventricosus | reverse complement strand
CAGCCGTTAGTAACGGCTGCAACGGTAACCTAAACATCGGGCATCGTGTGACCTATGATGAACATACCTACAAATTTTCAGAAAGATCGGCCAAGTGCTTTCTGAGATATTCTATAAAGAAGAAAAAGCGTTACAGGCCGTTACAGCCGTTAGTAACGGATATAACGGTAAACTAAAACATCAGGTATTATTCGTGACCCATAATGAACATACCTACAAATTTTCTGAAAGATCGGCCAAGTACTTTTTGAGATATTGTATAAAGAAGAAAAAGCGTTACAGGCTGTTACAGCCGTTAGTAACGGCTATAACGGGTAAACTAAATTATCGGGCATCATCCGAGACCCATAATGAACATACCTGCTAATTTTCACAAAGGTCGGCCAGGTACTTTTTGAGATATTCCATAAAGAAGAAAAAGCGTTACAGGCCGTTACAGCCGTTAGTAACGGCTGTAACGGTAAACTAAAACATCGGGCATCATCTGTGACCCATAATGAACATTTCTACAAATTTTCAGGAAGATCCGCCAAGTACTTTTTAATATTTTCTAAAAAGAAGACAAACCGTTACAGGCTGTTACGGGGTAAACTAAAACATCAGGCATCATCCGTGACCCATAATGAACATACCTGCTAATTTTCACAAAGATCGGCCAAGTACTTTCGGAGATATTCCATAAAGAAGAAAAAGCGTTACAGGCCGTTACAGCCGTTAGTAACGGCTGTAACGGTAAACTAAAACGTCGGGCATCATCCTTGACCCATAATGAACATACCTACAAATTTTCAGAAAGATCGACCCAGTAGTTTTGTCTGGAGCGAGTGGAACACATTTTGACCACGGACACACAGACACACACACAGACACACACACACACACACACAGACACACAGACAGCATTTCTTCGTTCCCATTTTAAAGTACTCCCTGTTCTATAAGAACTGGGAGTACAATGAGCTTTGGACAACTTCGTCTGTTTCCGTTTATAACAAATCATTCACCTCTTCCCGTTTCTAACAAATCATTCACCTCTTCCCGTTTATAACAAATCATTCACCTCTTCCCGTTTATAACAAATAATTCACCTCTTCCCGTTTATAACAAACCACTTCACCTCTTCCCGTTTATAACAAACCACTTCACCTCTCTCCGTGTAAGATGATCTACTTAGCCCGTTTCCCTTTATGCTAACCCTGTTTATTTTTAAACAAACAAGATATAGGCTGTCGCAAAGGGCTGAAGGTCAGAAAGAAAATATGTTCTTATTATCCATCACCATTATTTTTTTCCGTGCGCCATGTACGCCCGTGGTCAAATGCTTCGAGCGTTCGGCTGCAGAGATGACGGTTACCAGTTCCAACCATTCCTGGGGTCGTTGTCTTCAGTTGGAGAACCCGCTCTGTCCACCCGGCAGTAAACGGCTACCTGATTCAGTTCATGGAGGAGGAAAGGCGGTGGATGGAGAGCGGGGGCGCCGCCTTACATTATGCCGTTCCCTAACACGGTTAACCTCTACCTACGTCCAGTAGGCTACAGGAACTGTAAGGTTGCTTTTTTTAACCATGTAGGCCTACAGTCCTGTCTTTTGATTGGTAGTCACTGCTTTTTTAACCATGTAGGCCTACAGTCCTGTCTTTTGATTGGTGGTCACTGCTTTTTTAACCATGTAGGCCTACAGTCCTGTCTTTTGATTGGTAGTCACAATATGCTGGATTCTTACTCTGGGAAACAAGCTGTTGGGACCATCAGTGTGAACACTGGTGTATGGGTTCAGGGAAGACACACACATAAATAGGTAGCTATAGTATACAACGATCGTCCGGTTCCGTCTGTGCTCCGGCTGCTAGTGTGGCACCAAGCAGAACTTACAGAGGAACGAGCACCACGCGGGCTTCGGCATATTAGTCGGTGCAATCGGTCCATTCACCCATATGCCGTTGAGCCTGTTTATCATCTTCGGCATATTAGTCGGTGCAATAGGTCCATTCACTCATATGCCGTTGAGCCTGTTTATCATAAATGGTACAGCTGAATATTTGATGTCATTAGAAAAAAAACAAAACGAAACGCCAAATTTGCGTGCGTGCGAGCGTGCGTGCGTGTGCGCGCGCGTGTGTGTGTGTGTGTGCGTGAGTGTGTGTGTATGTGTGAGTGTGTGCGTGTGCGTGCACGCGCGCTCGCGCGCGCGCGCGCGCGCGCGTGTGTGTGTGTGTGTGTGTGTGTGTGTGTGTGTGTATGTGTGTGTGCGTGTGTGAGTGTGTGTGCGCGCGCGCGCGCGCGCGCGTGTGTGTGTGTGTGTGTGTGTGTGTGTGTGTGTGTGTGTGTGTGTGTGTGTGTGTGTGTGTGTATGTGTTGTGTGTGTGTTTGTGTGTGTGAGTGTGTGTGTGTGTGTGTGTGTGTGTGTGTGTGTGTGTGTGTGTGTGTGATGTGTGTGAGTGTGTGTGTGTGTGTGTGTGTGTGTGTGTGTGTGTGTGTGTGTGTGTGTGTGGTGCTGTGTGTGTGTGTGTGTGTGTGTGCGTGTGTGAGTGTGTGTGCGTGTGCGTGTGTGTGTGTGGGGGGGGGGGGGGGTAGAGTGAGAGAGAGAAAGAGAGACAGACAGAGAGAAAGAGTTGAAGAAAGAGAAAGGGGGGGAGAGAGAGAGAGAGAGAGAGACAGAGAGAGAGAGAGAGAGAGAGAGAGAGAGAGAGAGAGAGAGAGAGTGGAAGAAAGAGAAGGGGTGGCAGAGAGAGAGAGAGAGAGAGAGAGAGAGTGACAGACAGAGAGAGAGAGAGAGAGAGAGAGAGAGAGAGACGAAGAAAGAGAGACGGAAAAGGGGGGGGGGGGGAGAGACAGACAGACAGGCAGGCAGGCAGACAGACAAACAGACGGACAGAACAAGGTAAATTTGAGAAGTGGTGAATTGTTCTAACCGAAATCACACTGCGCACGCGACTGGTAATGGAATGTTTTTGTTCATTGTTTGGCACTGACAGACAGCCTGATTATCACCATTGCCACCCGCGTCTATTCTGAGACTACAACGTATGTGATTGCGTGCCATTTCTGGCTGATTTCAAGGTTTCCTTTTGCGTAGAAAACAGCAGGAGTTTAACACGGCTTTGAATGATCTCTCACAAATGAGGGCATACACGATGCTCAGCTTAAATGCATACGAATATATTATCGCGCGCATGTTCTCTCTCTCTCTCTCTCTCTCTCTCTCCCTCTCTCTCTCTCTCTCCTCTCTCTCTCTCTCTCTCTCTCTCTCTCTCTCTCTCTCTCTCTCTCTCTCTCTCTCTCTCTCTCTCTCACACACACACGCACGCACGCACGCACGCACGCACGCACGCACGCGCACGCACGCACGCACGCACGCACGCACCCACACACGCACGCACGCACGCACGCACGCACGCACGCACGCACACACACACACACACACACACACACACACACACACACACACACACACACACACACACACGCTCTCTCTGTCTCTCTGTCTCTCTATCTCTGTCTTTCTCTGTCTCTCTGTCTCTCTCTGTCTCTCTCTGTCTCTCTCTGTCTCTCTCTCTCTCTCTCTCTCTCTCTCTCTCTCTCTCTCTCTCTCTCTCTCTCCTCTCTCTCTGCATGTGTATGTGTGCATGTATGTGTTCGAATACTTTGTGTGTGTATGTGTGTGTGTGTGTGTGTGTGTGTGTGTGTGTGTGTGTGTGTGTGTGTGTGTGTGTGTGTGTGTGTGTGTGTGTCTGTCTGTCTGTCTGTCTGTCTGTCTGTCTGTCTGTCTGTATCTGTCTGTCTGTCTGTCTCTGTCTGTCTGTCTGTCCCTAATCTTCTATTCATGAAACATCTTCAGCATGACACGCCACAAGACTCCCTCACAACTTTCATGCCAACTGGCACTCAACCTACCCCCACCACTGGTTGTCTCCCTTGCAGGAAGTGGTGAACCACAACTGTCGCTCCCTGGTGGCTTCCGTCCCCTTCTTCACCAACGCGGACCCCTCCTTCGTGACGGAGGTGGTCAGCAAGCTGAAGTTCGAGGTGTACCAGCCCGGGGACTACATCATCAAGGAGGGCACCATCGGCACCCAGATGTACTTCATCCAGGAGGGCATAGTGGACATCGTCACCTCGGACGGCGAGGTGGCCACCAGCCTGTCGGACGGATCCTACTTTGGCGGTAATTCTTTGCTTTGCTTTATTATTAGTTCCGCTAGACGATCAAGACAAACAGGTTACAGGTCAAGACACAATGCAGTTCAACCTCTTAGGTCTTCTTCAGACAAAAACAAACAACATTGAGGACAATGAAAACGAAGAACGAGCAGCCACTTATCTTCTCTTATTCGGAGCAACACGGGCGTTGAACGAAAACCTTGGGCTTATTGTTTAAGCCTTTCTTGTACCGTTCTGAACGTTGATCTTAGTGATAGGAATAGCACGTTGATCCTTTCTCACCTGACGTTGCAACGGTCAAACTTGATTCCTGAATTGCTTCTCTCCTTGCATCACACCACCCCAGTCCACCCAGCTTAAATCACACCACCCCCGTCCACCCAGCTTAAATCACACCACCCCCAGTCCACCCAGCTTAAATCACACCACCCCCAGTCCACCCAGCTTAAATCACACCACCCCAGTCCACCCAGCTTAAATCACACCACCCCCAGTCCACCCAACTTAAATCACACCACCCCAGTCCACCCAGATTAAATCACACCACCCCCAGTCCACCCAGCCGTGATCACACCACCCCACGTCCACCCAGCTGTGATCACACCACCCCCAGTCCACCCAGCTGTGATCACACCACCCCAGTCCACCCAGCTTAAATCACACCACCCCAGTCCACCCACCTTAAATCACACCACCCCCAGTCCACCCAGCTTAAATCACACCACCCCAGTCCACCCAGCTGTGATCACACACCACCCCCAGTCCACCCATCTTAAATCACACCACCCCCAGTCCACCCACCTTAATCACACCACCCCCAGTCCACCCAGCTTAAATCACACCACCCCCAGTCCACCCACCTTAAATCACACCACCCCCAATCCACCCACCTTAAATCACAACCACCCCAGTCCACCCACCTTAAATCACACCACCCCTGTCCACCCAGCTTAAATCACACCATCCCCAGTCCACCCACCTTAAAATCACACCACCCCAGTCCACCCACCTTAAATCACACCACCCCCAGTCCACCCACCTAAATCACACCACCCCAGTCCACCCACCTTAAATCACACCACCCCCAGTCCACCCAGCTTAAATCAACACCACCTCCAATCCACCCAGCTTAAATCACACCACCTCCAATCCACCCACCTTAAATCACACCCCCCCCAGTCCACCCAGCTTAAATCACACCACCCCCAGTCCACCCACCTTAAATCACACCACCCCCAGTCCACCCAGCTTAAATCACACTACCCCAGTCCACCCAGCTTAAATCACACCCCCCAGTCCACCCCCCCCCCTTAAATCCCACCACCCCCCAGTCCACCCAGCTTAAATCACACCCCCCCCAGTCCACCCAGCTTAGATCACACCACCCCCAGTCCACCCAGCTGTGATCACACCACCCCAGTCCACCCACCTTAAATCACACCACCCCCAGTCCACCCACCTTAAATGACACCACCCCCAGTCCACCCACCTTAAATCACACCACTCCCAGTCCACCCACCTTAAATCACACCACCCCAGTCCACCCAGCTTAAATCACACCACCCCCAGTCCACCCCCCCCTTAACCCCACCACCCCCAGTCCACCCAGCTTAAATCACACCACCCCCAGTTCACCCACCTTAAATCACACCACCCCAGTCCACCCAGCTTAAATCACACCACCCCCAGTCCACCCAGCTGTGATCACACCACCCCCAGTCCACCCAGCTTAAATAAACACCACCCCCAGTCCACCCAGCTGTGATCACACCACCCCCAGTCCACCCAGCTTAAATCACACCACCCCCAGTCCACCCACCTTAAATCACACCACCCCCAGTCCACCCAGCTTAAATCACACCACCCCAGTCCACCCACCTTAAATCACACCACCCCCAGTCCACCCAGCTTAAATCACACCCCCCCCAGTCCACCCAGCTTAAATCACACCACCCCCAGTCCACCCACCTTAAATCACACCACCCCCAGTCCACCCAGCTGTGATCACACCACCCCCGGGTGCATGTGTTCCATCAGGAACAGGCGGAAAGTAAAGCAGCGTTACATTGGAGGTAGGCAGCACCCTCCTGATGCTGCCCCCAACCCAGAGACGCTGACTTCTCTATGAGAATATCTCCATACTTTGTGTATCTATTTACTTTAACGACTGCTCAAAGAACGAGAGTGACTGTTGTCCTGTCCCATAGCAACACTCTGAGGGTCGTCTTTCAGCTGTAGGCTCCGGGTAGTGAATGAACTGTCGTTCGTGGGGAGGGATAGGGGGAAGGGGATAAGGAAAGACGAATGAAAGAAAACAACATCATTTAAAACAACTCTGTGTGAACTATTTCTATCGTACATCTGTAGAACCATGAGGGCTGTTGAATTTGTCATTCTGATTCTGGTGCCATCTGGTGTTTTCGAAATGATGAAAGGGAAGGGGGGGGGGGGGGGGGGGGTGCAGAGAAAGAGGGTCGAGAGGCAGGGGAAGGGGGTGATTGATACGGATGTGACGTAACTAGACCGGTTCAAACCGGGCTGGTTAGGGGGTGGGGGTGTTCCCGTTGACGATGTGGTTTCATAACGTATCTTGATTGTGGTCGGTTCAATTTGAACAGTGTTGTAGAGCGTGGCTCGTCATATCTCGTTTCTTCTTTCATTGTGCAATGTTGTATAGCATGGCTCGTCATATCTCGTGCAGTGTTGTATAGCGTGGCTCGTCATATCTCGTTTTGTATAGCGTGGCTCGTCATATCTCGTGTAGTGTTGTATAGCGTGGCTCGTCATATCTCGTGTTGTATAGCGTGCTCGTCATATCTCGTGTTTATTAGCGTGGCTCGTCATATCTTGTGTAGTGTTGTATAGCGTGGCTCGTCATATCTCGTGTTGTATAGCGTGGCTCGTCATATCTCGTGTTGTAAAGCGTGGCTCGTCATATCTCGTGTTGTATAGCATGGCTCGTCATATCTCGTGTTCTATAAGCGTGGCTCGTCATATCTCGTGTAGTGTTGTATAGCATGGCACGTCATGTCTCGTGTTGTATAGCATGGCTTGTCATATCGCGTGTAGTGGTGTATAGCATGGCTTGTCATATCTCCCTGTAGTGTTATATAGCATGGCTCGTCATATCTCGTGTAGTGTTGTATAGCATGGCTCGTCATATCTCGTGTAGTGGTGTATAGCATGGCTCGTCATATCTCGTGTAGTGTTGTATAGCATGGCTCGTCATATCTCGTGTAGTGTTGTATAGCATGGCTCGTCATATCTCGTGTAGTGTTGTATAGCGTGGCTCGTCATGTCTCGTGTTGTATAGCATGGCTCGTCATGTCTCGTGTTGTGTTGTATAGCATGGCTCGTCATGTCTCGTGTTGTATAGCATGGCTCGTTATGTCTCGTGTTCTGTTGTATAGCATGGCTCGTCATATCTCGTGTAGTGGTGTATAGCATGGCTCGTCATATCTCGTGTAGTGTTGTATAGCGTGGCTCGTCATATCTCGTGTAGTGTTGTATAGCGTGGCTCGTCATATCGCGTGTAGTGGTGTATAGCGTGGCTCGTCTTATATCTCGTGTAGTGGTGTATAGCGTGGCTCGTCATATCGCGTGTAGTGTTGTATAGCATGGCTCGTCATATCGCGTGTAGTGGTGTATAGCGTGGCTCGTCATATCTCGTGTAGTGTTGTATAGCATGGCTCGTCATATCTCGTGTAGTGGTGTATTGCATGGCTCGTCATATCTCGTGTAGTGGTGTATTGCATGGCTCGTCATATCTCGTGTAGTGTTGTATAGCATGGCTCGTCATAAACTCGTGTAGTGTTGTATAGCATGGCTCGTCATATCTCGTGTAGTGGTGTATTGCATGGCTCGTCATATCTCGTGTAGTGGTGTATTGCATGGCTCGTCATATCTCGTGTAGTGTTGTATAGCATGGCTCGTCATATCTCGTGTAGTGTTGTATGACGTGGCTCGTCATATCTCGTGTAGTGGTGTATTGCATGCTTGTCATATCTCGTGTAGTGGTGTATTGCATGGCTAGTCATATCTCGTTTTAGTGGTGTAAAAGCATGGCTCGTCATATCTCGTGTAGTGGTGTATAGCATGGCTCGTCATATCTCGTGTATGGTGTATATCATGGCTCGTCATATCTCGTGTAGTGGTGTATAGTATGGCTCGTCATATCTCGTGTAGTGGTGTATTGCATGGCTCGTCATATCTCGTGTAGTGGTGTATTGCATGGCTCGTCATATCTCGTGTAGTGGTGTATATCATGGCTCGTCATATCTCGTGTAGTGGTGTATAGTATGGCTCGTCATATCTCGTGTAGTGGTGTATTGCATGGCCCGTCATGTCTCGTGTTGTATAGCATGGCCCGTCATATCTCGTGTAGTGGTGTATAGCATGGCTCGTCATATCTCGTTCTCCTCGCCTTGTCTTCTCCAGTCTCGTTTCTTTCCTTTCATTGTCTGGCTTATACAACTTCTCTCGGTCTGTCTTCAAGTTATGTTGTTTTTCTTTTCCTAGATTAGTCCTATGTAGCATGTCTTACCTTGCTTTATATTGTCTTGTTCATTGCTTTATATTGTCTTGTTTTTTAGCCCTATATAGCATGCCTTACCTTGCTTTATATTGTCTTGGTTTTTTTTTTAGCCATACATAGCATGGCTTACCTTGCTTTATATTGTCTTGTTTTTTAGTCCTATGTAGCATGTCTTACCTTGCTTTATGTTGTTTTGTTGTTGTTTTTCCTTTTTTTCTTAGTTGTCTTGTCCTTTATAGCATGCGATGCCTTCCCTTATTCTGCTTTTGCTTTCCTTGCCTAGTCTAAATCACCTTGTCTTGCCTTATTGTATCCTCTCTCGTTTTCCCTTTCCTGATCTTATCTTATACAGCTAGCCTTGTGTTATCTTACACTCACGGTGTTTTTCCCGTTCCTGATCTTATCGTATACAGCTTGACTTGCGTTATGTTACACTCACTGTGTTTTTCCGTTCCTAGCCAAGGAGTATATTGCTTGTTGTACCTTGTCTCAACCTGTGTTTTCTTTGCTTATATAGCTTGCCTGGCTTTCATACCATCCTGTGTTCTTTCCTCGGCTAGTCATTATAGCTTACCTTACCTAACTTTATCGTACCTGTGTTCTTTCCTCGGCTAGTCATTATAACTTACCTTACCTAACTTTATCGTACCTGTGTTCTTTCCTCGGCTAGTCATTATAGCTTACCATACCTGACTTTATCGTACCTGTTCTTTCCTCGGCTAGTCATTATAGCTTACCTTTCCTAACTTTATCGTACCTGTGTTCTTTCCTCGGCTAGTCATATAGCTTACCTTACCTAACTTTATCGTACCTGTGTTCTTTCCTCGGCTAGTCATTATAGCTTACCATACCTAACTTTATCGTACCTGTGTTCTTTCCTCGGCTAGTCATTATAGCTTACCATACCTAACTTTATCGTACCTGTGTTCTTTCCTCGGCTAGTCATTATAGCTTACCTTACCTAACTTTATCGTACCGTGTTCTTTCCTCGTCTAGTCATTATAGCTTACCATACCTGACTTTATCGTACCCGTGTTCTTTCCTCGGCTAGTCATTATAGCTTACCTTACCTAACTTTATCGTACCTGTGTTCTTTTCCTCGGCTAGTCATTATAGCTTACCTTACCTAACTTTATCGTACCTGTGTTCTTTCCTCGGCT
Organism: Conus ventricosus; assembly: GCA_018398815.1. NCBI lineage: Eukaryota > Metazoa > Mollusca > Gastropoda > Neogastropoda > Conidae > Conus > Conus ventricosus. The sequence continues at coordinate 94,933,959 of CM031608.1, read as the reverse complement.
AGTCATTATAGCTTACCTTACCTAACTTTATCGTACCTGTGTTCTTTCCTCGGCTAGTCATTATAGCTTACCTTACCTAACTTTATCGTACCTTGCTTTTTCTGTCATTGACTGGGGTTTTTTTTTTATTGCTTGCCTTGCCTAACTTTATCGTCTCTTGCTTTTTCCCTTGTGTAGTATTATAGAGATTGCCCAGTCTGTTTTTTTCATAGCTTCATTTTCCTTTCGTTGTCTGTACTTAAATAGCGTGCCTTGCTGTGTCTCACACTTTCATGTTTTACGTGTGTGTGTGTGTGTGGTGTGTGTGTGTGTGTGTGTGTGTGTGTGTGTGTGTGTGTGTGTGTGGTGTGTGTGTGTGTGTGTGTGTGTGTTCTCTTACATAGCATGACTTGTCATGTCGCATCTGGTCTTTTTTTTCTTACCATTTTCTTCTCTTCTGTGCATTTTGTTTCTGTAATCCTTTTTCCCCATTCCTTCTCTGTCTCGTCTTCTTTATCATGCCCTGTGTTAACCCTTTTTCTATTCTCTATCGACATCAAGTCGTATGCATCTTGCATGGACATGTATTATTTCAAGTCGTGTGGATCTTGCATGGACATGTTGTATTATTTCAAGTCGTGTGCATCTTGCATGGACATGTTGTATTATTTCAAGTCGTGTGCATCTTGCATGGACATGTTGTATTATTTCAAGTCGTGTGCATCTTTCATAGACATGTTGTATTATTTCAAGTCGTGTCCATCTTGCATGGACATGTTGTATTATTTCAAGTCGTGTGCATCTTGCATGGACATGTTGTATTATTTCAAGTCGTGTGCATCTTGCATGGACATGTTGTATTATTTCAAGTCGTGTGCATCTTGCATGGACATGTTGTATTATTTCAAGTCGTGTGCATCTTGCATGGACATGTTGTATTATTTCAAGTCGTGTGCATCTTGCATGGACATGTTGTATTATTTCAAGTCGTGTGCATCTTGCATGGACATGTTGTATTATTTCAAGTCGTGTGCATCTTGCATGGACATGTTGTATTATTTCAAGTCGTGTGCATCTTGCATGGACATGTTGTATTATTTCAAGTCGTGTGCATCTTGCATGGACATGTTGTATTATTTCAAGTCGTGTGCATCTTGCATGGACATGTTGTATTATTTCAAGTCGTGTGCATCTTGCATGGACATGTTGTATTATTTCAAGTCGGGTGCATCTTGCATGGACATGTTGTATTATTTCAAGTCGTGTGCATCTTGCATGGACATGTATTATTTCAAGTCGTGTGCATCTTGCATGGACATGTTGTATTATTTCAAGTCGTGTGCATCTTGCATGGACATGTTGTATTATTTCAAGTCGTGTGCATCTTGCATGGACATGTTGTATTATTTCAAGTCGTGTGCATCTTGCATGGACATGTTGTATTCTGTCTTTATTTTCCTTTGCCTGTGTAGCCTCATACTGATTATCTCGTTGTTATCGTTTTGTTTGTTTGTTTGTTTGTCTTTTTTCCGTGTTTAAACATTCGTACTTCATGTCCAATCTGATATTTGTCGCCGGACCGTGTCTTCTTTTCTTACATTGTCTAGTCTTGTTGACTTCATCCTGTGCTGTACTACGTTTTGAATATCTTGTGTATTTGTTTACTGACTGTGTCTTATCCTGTCTTTTTTCTTGATCAGTTCTACTTGCCGTTCTTGTATTTCATTAGCTGTTGTTGTTCCGACTTGTATGTCTTGCTGCACCCTATCTTATCTTGTCTTTTTTTTGTCTCCTTGTCTTGTTTTGTACACGTTGTCTCTATCTTAATCATTAGTTTTTGTTTCTGTTCTTAGTTCACTGTTGGCGTCTTTTCCTACATACATTGTCTAATCAGGTCTTATCCTGTTTTACTTCCACTGTTGTCGTCTAATCTCTTTTATCACTTGCATTGTCCAGTCTTGCCCAGCCTTTGTTTAATGTTCCTTTCTGTCGTCTTGCGTTTTGGTGTGACACATTATCTGACTGGCCCAGTTGTGACTTCATCTAAGCTTTCATAACCTGAACTGTTCCTGCCCTTTAACGTCTCCTATGTCTCTGTGTGACAGAAATCTGCCTGTTGACGAATGTAGAACAGATAGCCAGAAGTGTTCCTGTCCTTTAACGTCACCTATGTCTCTGTGTGACAAAAATCTGCCTGTTGACGAATGTAGAACAGATAGCCAGAAGTGTTCCTGTCCTTTAACGTCACCTATGTCTCTGTGTGACAGAAATCTGCCTGTTGACGAACGCGCGACGGGTGGCCAGCGTGAGAGCGGAGACCTACGTCAACCTGTACTCCCTGTCCGTGGACCACTTCAACGACGTCCTGGAGCGCTACCCCCTCATGAGGCGGACCATGGAGTCCGTGGCCGCGGAGCGCCTGACCAAGATCGGCAAGAACCCCAGTCTGGTGTCCAGCAGGGCCGACCTGGAGGAGGACCAGAAGCTGGTCAACGAGATCGTCATGGAGTCCACCCCTATCCCCACTCCGCCAGTGAGGATGAGGACCGTGATTCAGACGAGAGCTCCGACGGTTCCAAGCAAAAGAAGAAACCTTTCAAGTTCGACTTCGCCACCCGGCTTCACAAGATCTCCGAGGAGAAGAAGTCCAGGTCACGGGAGAATCTGAAGGACAAAGATTTAATAGACTTGACAGATCACAAGCAGAGTCACATCTGGACCAAGCTGCCCAAAGTGTATTCCGGATCCAACTTGTTTGGTCTGAGAGTGCCAGGGTTTCCGGAGAGAAAGCGCTCGGGTAGTGTCGGGGATGCCTATTCATTAGGTTCCACTCGTCACGATAGCATTGAGGAGGAAGGGTCGGAGCAGAGAAGGGAGCCCAAGAGAGGGGACGAGAAACGCCGGGCTAGTTTCCTAAGCAGCAAACTTTTTAAGTCCGCCTTTGAAACCCGTGGAGACGTTCGCCCTAAGAAACTCAAAGACACTAAGACCCCGAGTCAGGATGAACCTAGCTCCCCCAGGTTTTTAACAATACCTGGGGACGCGGAGTCGTCGGGGAAGGATGGCAAGGACCCGCCCTCTCAGGGCCGATCCAAGGACAAAGACCGGCCGAAGAGTGTGGCGGAGATTCTGGTGGAGAGTGTGACCAGCGAGATGGGTCTGAAGCGTGGAGGGAAGGGGATTCTGGTGGAGAGTGTGACCAGCGAGATGGGTCTGAAGCGTGGAGGGAAGGAGGTGCCCGGCCAGGCCGTGCTGCAGGCGACCCCGGCGGTCAGCCTGGCCATGGGGGTGGGGATGGGGCCTGCCTTTGCCCCCGTGGCCACCATCACCCCGTCCTCCTCCTCCACCACGGCCGCCTCCCTCAAGACCACCGGCAGGAAGACGGCTGGCAGTTCGCCCCCCATCCCGGCTCGCCCTCCTCCCATTCAGCAAACGTCCTCAGGACCCCCTGCCCATCACGGTGACCCCAAACCTCCCCCTGTCCCATCCCCACCGTGGCAGCCTCTGTGTCCAGCGCCACGGCCCCGGGGATCTTCGAGGCCAAGAAGGGGGAGAAGACCCGTTCCGAGCCTCGTGTGACCTTCTCCAACACCCCGCCCTCTGTGGTGACGGTGGAAGGGTTGAGGGAGAAGAGACCGCCGCTCCAGCGGGCCAAAAGTGACAGCAACGTCTGACGCAGAGAGAAGGCGTGAGTGTGGCGGGCCGCTGTATCCGATCTCTCCCCCTCTCCTCCCATCCAGACGCCGCGTCGCTGAGGGCCGGGAAAGAGGCCGACACAGGTTGATTCTTCATCACATCACGTCACCTCGGGGGCACAGGGAGGCCGCTGAATCACATCACGTCACCTCGGGGGCACAGGGAGGCCGCTGACGCTGTCTGATACTTCATCACATCACGTCACTGTGTGGACACAGGGAAAATGCTGGCACAGGCTAATACTTCGTCATAGTACGTCACTGTGTAGGCAAAGGGAAAATGCTGGCACAGGCTAATACTTCGTCACATTACGTCACTGTTTTGGCCTGGGAAGACACTATTACTCGCAGATACTTCGTCACATTACGTCACTGTTTTGGCCTGGGAAGATGCAATAACTCGCAGATACTTCGTCACATGACATCTCTGTGTGGACCAGGGAAGATGCTAATACGGGCTGATACTTCGTCACGTTGCCCTGGTCTAGACCCGGGAAAAGGATGACACAGGCTGATGTGTCATCACTGAATTCACTGTCTGGGCCAGGGAAAAGGATGACACAGGCTGATGTGTCATCACTGAATTCACTGTCTGGGCCAGGGAAAATGCTGACCTAAACTGATACTTCGTCACATGACGTCACTACGCGTGCCACAAAACATGCTGACATAGGCTGATGCTTCCTCAAATGACATCACTGTCTGGGCCAAGGTAATACTGCCACAGAGTGCTACTTCGTCAGACGTCACTGTACGGGCCAGGGGAGACAATGACGGAACTGATAAGTCGTCACACTACTGGGGAGAGGATTGCGCGAAACGGTCATTGACAGTCGGAGGGATCGCCCAGTAACTGTCTTCTCCTGATACTGTGGACGAACATAGCCAACTTCTCAGCGTGTGACAAACGCCAGGCCGAGCTAGTTCTGTTTTCTCCAGTGAACTGTGTCCGAACATTCCGTTAAGAGGCGTCATAAAACAATGGAAAACACACATGAAGAAAATCAAATGCTTCATATCAGACATATAGAAGTATGCAAGATTGTAGTATCTGCAAAATCAGAAATCATTGCAGTAAGTAATATGATTAACATAGAGAACTAGACTCGTGCATCTTACCTGGGTATCATCTCTTCGTGTCTTTCAAACAATACTATTGAGGTTTTGACATCATATGCCCGATAACGTAAATTCATACAGATTTCATTTTTCTTCAAACATCCCTTAGCTTTTGTTTGCAGAAAATCTTCAATTCCGTTCCGCTCAAATCTGCTATGCACTGGTTTTTAACACTTACGCGACAGTAGAAGATGACGACATCACACAGTCTGTGTCGACGTGCACTTTCGCTCCGTGAAGGCTTGACGATCACTTGTTGCATTGCACCGATGAAAATATACAAATCATGAAATTATTTCAGTTGAACAACTGTTGTCTTGGTCCATGAGGGGGACGGTACGTTGGAAGGCCACACGTAAATGACCATGCACCAATACAATACCAATATCCATCCACCTGTGTTTATTTTTCCTCCCACGTTGCGCATGTATGTAGGCTCTAGAACTATCACGTGAGCACGGATGATACTACACTCGCTTAAAAATGCTTTGAACGATGTGAGCTTTATTTTTCCTAGCGGGGACGTATAGAAAACTCTCTATAAATATTATTTTTGGTATACCAAAACATCGGATGTACAGGAAGTAAACTCTTTGAAGAGTATTCTTCTATCTTAAGACAGTTTACTGTTAATTTGCCAATCGCGTAGCCCGACACATTTATACAATATATGTTAGACAGAGAGAGAGAAAGAGAGAGAGAGTAAGTTTCAGTTTCGGCTTCTTCTCGTCTACTTGAACTTCCATTGATGTAAACAAAAGAAGTTGTTTGTAAGGAATAAGGATAGAAACGTTAAATCATCATAATTATTATGATTATCGTTATTATTATCATCATCATCATTGTTGTTGTATCTGTTGTTGTCGTCGTCATTAGTGTTATCATTATCATTGTTATTATTACTATAATTACTGTTGTTACTATTATTGTATAATGTTAGGGGGTATAGGGTTTGTAGGCAGGTTTTCATTTTGATTTATATTTCAACTTCTGTGAGCAAGACAGACAATTATGTTTCTGCCAGAGGAAGTAATAGTCGATGCGAACTGAAAGAGATACTTTTTTTAAATAGGTTTTACGAAATATTAGTATTTATTTATTTACGTATTTATCTATTGATTTATCTATTTATTTATTTTTGGAAAAGAGGGGGTAGGAAGAACCTCAAAGCAGAGCTTGACAGCAGAAGGTCTTCAGAGAAGACCCCCCTCCCCCCTCAGACAGGTGTTTCAGCCCTGAACTCCTTACACTCTAAGGGGGCCGGGCCGCATCCAGGTCATGACTCCCAGATGTCATTTTACTACCATTTTTTCCCCATTTATTCTTTATTTTTCGGGAGGAGTAGGGAATATATTCCTGGAAAACATGTTCCTTTTAGATGGCTATCAGTTCCTTCACACTTGCTTCACAGTGGACATCTTTAGTGGAAAATTTGCTACAGTCCGCTTGGAACCTTAGCGACATCTCGGATCTACGTCAGAATGGACGCAGTTCCGAAACCTGCAGGGGAGGTAATCGGTGTCAGAATCCTCGTTCAGAGAAGTGACTCCACCGTTTGTTTGGCACATCTGTGGCTGGTGGTGTGCTCAAAGCAAACTTGCCCCACCAGACAGCTGGACAGCTCAATCAGACAGCTGGACAGCTCAATCAGACAGCTGCACAGTTCAATCAGACAGCTGCGCAGTTGGAGAGTTCAACCAGACAGCTGGACAGTTCAGACAGCTGGACAGTTGGAGAGTTCAATCAGACAGCTGCACGGTTCAATCAGACAGCTGGACAGTTGGAGAGTTCAATCAGACAGCTGCACAGTTCAATCAGACATCCGACAGCTAGCCAGTTCAATCAGACAGCTGCACAGTTCAATCAGACAGCTGCACAGTTCAATCAGACAGCTGCACTGTTCAATCAGACATCAGACAGCAAGCCAGTTAAATCAGACAGCTGCACAGTTCAATCAGACAGCTGCACAGTTCAATCAGACAGCTGGACGGTTGGAGAGTTCAATCAGACAGCTGGACAGTTGGAGAGTTCAATCAGACAGCTGCACAGTTCAATCAGACATCCGACAGCTAGCCAGTTCAATCAGACAGCTGCAAAGTTCAATCAGACAGCTGCACAGTTCAATCAGACAGCTGGACGGTTGGAGAGTTCAATCAGACAGCTGCACAGTTCAATCAGACATCAGACAGCTAGCCAGTTCAATCAGACAGCTGCACAGTTCAATCAGACAGCTGCACAGTTCAATCAGACAGCTGGACGGTTGGAGAGTTCAATCAGACAGTTGCACAGTTCAATCAGACATCAGACAGCTAGCCAGTTCAATCAGACAGCTGGACAGTTCAGACAGCTGGATAGTTCAATCAGATAGGGGAAACACCAGGACCAATGTGGGAAACGCAGTGCCTGTAGTGCAGATGGTCAATGCGCCTATCAGCCATCCTAGCGTGCGCCTCATAACACATATTGGTCTCTCTGGGATCTATCAGCCGTCCTGGCGTGCGCCTCATAACACACGTTGGTCTATCAGCTGTCCTTGCGTGCGCCTCATAACACACGTTGGTCTATCAGCTGTCCTGGCGCGGCTCCATAACACACGTTGGACTCTCTGGGATCTATCAGCTGTCCTGACGTGCGCTCCATAACACACGTTGGACTCTCTGGGATCTATCAGCTGTCCTGACGTGCGCTCCATAACACATGTTGGACTCTGGGATCTATCAGCTGTCCTGGCGTGCGCTCCATAACACACGTTGGACTCTCTGGGATCTATCAGCTGTCCTGACGTGCGCTCCATAACACACGTTGGACTCTTGGATCTATCAGCTGTCCTGGCGTGCACTCCATAACACATGTTGGTCTCTGGGATCTATCAGCTGTCCTGACGTGCGCTCCATAACACACGTTGGACTCTATGGGATCTATCAGCCGTCTTGGTGTGCGCTCCATAACACACGTTGGACTCTCTGGGATCTATCAGCTGTCCTGGCGTGCGCTCCATAACACACGTTGGACTCTCTGGGATCTAGTGGCTTGGTCCATAAACAGAGAAAAGGTATCACTGTATGTAATGGATAAAACATGTGTTATCGTCCCTTAATTTCTTTCTTCAAACAGGTCTGTTTTGCTCTGTCAGTCAGCTGAGCAGTTTAATCAGAGAGAGAGAGACAGAGAGAGAGAGAGACAAAACATAGGAGCAAGAGGGTGCGCCTTTATTGTAGACAGACTTCACGTATTATTGTTGTTGTTGTTGTTGTTGTTGTTGTTGTTACTGTTATTATTGTTATCATTGTTATTATTATTATTATTGTTATTGTTGCTGTTGTTGCTGTTATATTATTATTATTATTATTATTATTATTATTATTATTATTATTATTATTATTATTATTATTATTATTATTATTGTTATTATTATTATTATTATTATTATTATTATTATTATTATTATTATTATTATCATCATTGTTATTATTGTTATTATTATCTATACAGATCTACTTGTCTTGGTTGTTGTTTTTTTTACGACGTTTGTTTACCAACAAATAACGCATGCACAAATGGCATTATGGCCTTGACCCATAACCTGAGGAAAGGCAACTCTATTGGCGGTAGAAAGACGGGCCTTATCTTACCCTGATTTTTTTAACAGGTGTCTTATCATGAATTCGTCCTAGGACCACATTTTAGCTAACCTCCGAGTTTCCTTCAGGGTGGTGGAGAACTATTCTGTGACATCTTGCTGACAGACAGACAAACACAAAAACGCGGGCGAAAACGTAACATTCTTGTCAGAGTTAAGCATGTATTACTTTCAGTTACTTGTGTGTCTAAACAGTACCCATAGAAACGCTCACTGATTGCTTGAAATTATTTGCGGTGTTGAAAGCACAATATCTGAATAGGCGCGCGCACGTCCACTACTCACTAATAGTAATTCAGAAATTTTCAAGCCAAAATACTCACAAAAAGGAAGTTCAGATAATGCTTCAGAGTGCCTTTAAGCCGTCAGTTGACGCCGAAGTAAAAATGCTTTCCCAGTGCCCATGGGCCGTCCACCGATGTCATGCATTTTTCTTGAATTTTCATTCGTTACTATTTTTATCAACGGACTCAAATAGAGTGTGCGTAGAAAGCCTTATATGTTTGTAGTCTTAAAATAATATGTAAATGACCACACGTGAGGGGAAAGCCCATTTATTCTCATCACTGACTGGATGACCAGCCAGCACTTCGTCTCGCTTGCAAAGATGGCGGCGCAACCTTCGACAAGCCCAGAGACCAAATCAACGTATTTACACAGCTGAGCAGGCTCTGCTGATGATTTTTGACAAAGACAATAATCTTTTATTCAACGACTCACTCGAGCATGAAGGTGAGATGATGATAGTGGTGGAATTGCCGACCATATTCGTCAGTTATTGAGTGGGGCTGTGTGACCTCAGTGTGTGTTCAGCTGACTGCGTCGAACGAGCTAGCCTAGTGTGTACTCTGCACTGTGTGCCAGTGGCCAGTGATGTGGAAGTCAGCGCGAGAGGGGAGCGTGGCCTGCTCGCGGCGTGACACGGGGCAGACGGAAAGGTAGGGGAAGATGAGGGGTGAAAGAAAGGGTTGAAGTTCAGCAAGGGTGCGTGGTGGGGAGAGGGGGGGGGGCGTGGTCGTGGACTGGTCAGTCTGCATAGAGTGTGAGCGTCTTGATAGACTTCTAAACTGTTTTACTTTCATTTACAGGTGTAGTGTGACAATACAAACTTTATTTTCAACTTTTTTGCTTTGTGTTCTTGTTTGGATGTGAAGATGTAGTGGTAAATACATATATTTTTGATCGTGCAAAAAATCTATCCAAATCTAAATGCCTAAATACTTTTTTATTATCAAAATTAAAACAAAAGAAGCCCAGATTCAAACTCTTCATTCATTTTCCTTAAACAATTATATTGATTTCATTTTTATATCTTTTGTAGTTTCTGAGCTAGAATTTTTTATTAAATATTACCCCCAAATCATTAGATTTCCCTGGCACTGGGAAAGCCTTTGTTTGTACTATTTTTAGGCAGTGAACGGGTTTAAGACAGATTACATCACACTTTGACGACGAGTTTGTCTCCTTCAAGTGCTACAACCATCTGAAATACACAATACTGCCCATAGTAGAATGTCGACGACTATGTCTCCTTCAAGCGTTACAACCATCTGATAGACACAGGACTGCCCATGTCAAAGTCATGATAACATTGGGGGATGGTCACCGTCATGATGACATTGAGGGATGGTCACTATCATGCTTACTGTCATATGTCATCATTCATTCATTATGCCCATCGCCCCCAGTGGATCATAGGCCATCGACGCCCCTTAGCCATCGCACTCTGTTCTGGGATGTTCTGGTCATTTCAGTCCAGTTGGTCCCTAGTTGCTTCAGCTCTGCCTCAGTGTCTCGACTCCAGCTGTTGCGAGGTCGGCATCTCTTCCTCTTTCCCTGCGGGTTCCATGTCAGGGCTTGACGTGTGCTGGACGCTGGCTTCCTGAGGGTGTGTCCGATCCAGCCCCACTTCCTTCGCAGTATCTGCTTGGCCACTGGTTCCTGTCGCGCACGCTCCCACAGATCTTCGTTTCGGATCTTCTCCTGCCATCGGATTATGTAGATGCGCCTCAGACAGGTGTTGAAGAATGTCTAAATCTTTTGTTGCATCGTCTGTGTTGTCCGCCATGTCTCGCATCCGTAGAGCAGAATTGACTTTACATTGGAGTTGAAAATGCGGAGTTTGGTTCTTAAGCTGATTCCTCCTGATGCCCAGATGTTCTTGAGCATGACGAAAGCTGCTCTTGCCTTGCCGATTCTGGCTGTGACGTCTCGGTCCGTGCCTCCCTGTTGGTCCACCACGCTTCCCAGGTAGACGAAAGACTCCACCTCCCTGATGGGCTCTCCACTGACTGTGACTGATGTGTTGGCAGTGGTGTTGATTTTCATCAGCTCGGTCTTCTTCCTGTTAATCTTGAGCCCTGTCCCGGCTGATCTGATCTCCAAGCGAGTGGCCTTGTCCTGCATCTGGCTGTGGCTGTGTGACAGGAGCGCCAGGTCATCAGCAAAGTCAAGGTCGTCGAGCTGCGTCAAGAGTGTCCACTGTTTACCGTTGTTCCTGCCTGTTGTAGTGGTCTTCATGATCCAGTCATTACTGTCATATTGCTGTATTGTTTGGCCTGTGTATTTATGTCTGTTGTAATATCTGAAGAAAACGTATTCGCCGACAAATTGACCAGTCTGGTACTACAGTAAGCATCATTTCAAACCTCCTTTCTGTGAGTAGTTTGGTTTGTTTTCAGTAAGGCTGTGGTCAGTTACAGTAAGCATCATTTCAAGCCTCCTTTCTGTGAGTATTTTGGTTTGTTTTCAATAAGGCTGTGGTCAGTTTAGGTCGTCTTACTAAGTCACATTCACGTTTGCCGTCCACAGCCGCTGAAGGCGATAAGACGATAAACGGACAAAATCAATTTAAGAGAGAAAGAGAGAGGGAGTGAGAGGGTTGGGACAGTGGGAAATGGAGGAGGGACCCTATATAACAGCAATACTGACAACACCTGGACATGTTTAAATGGACCAGCCACTGTGGCTTTTTTCCTTTAAGTAGATCGCCAGCGAGGAACTGGGAGCGTCTGACAGCAAATTCAGTGCTGAATCACGGATCCAGTTTGCACCCCAGTCATCGCCACAGACGCAGGGTTTGACCAAAGATCAGTGGAGTACAGGATTAGTCTCTCTGCACCCCAGTCATCGCCACAGACGCAGGGTTTGACCAAAGATCAATGGAGTACAGGATTAGTATCTCCTCTTGCTCTCCTCTCGCTTTTGTCGGTGTCCCGTTCGCACACTCAGGCCGCTACCGCCTCTGGACGCCACAGTCACGGCATGCTGTGGAAGGAATTGTTCCATGGGCTGGGCCATCTGCTGAGGGGGTTGGCCAGCTTCTTTTAGTCCGCGGCTGAACGAAGTCGGCCAACTTTCTCCACGTAGTTTTGCCCGCTCGCCAGCCACCATGTGGGTGTGTTCCAAGGTTAACAGTTTGACGCTATCAACGGTGAGTGTGACACACACCCAACCAACCGAAAATAGGATGCGGACAGAAAGCCGGTCAGACCTGTAGAAAGGGGTGAATGCCTTTCATATGCGCAAAGGAACTCTAACTAGCCGAAGGCGAAGACACCTCTCCCCTTTCCTTTTGACTTGTGCCGAACAATTAAGTAGTGGGGGAGAACAAGTGCAGGCATTTGATTTGTAGCATGGGCAATCCGCACACACACACATGGGCAATCCGCACACACACATGGGCAATCCGCACACACACATGAGCAATCCGCACACACACATGGACAATCCGCACACACACAAATGCTAGTTGTCGGGACAAGGGAAGCAAACACACTTCCACGTATTACCCCCGCGCGACCAAAACGAATCGTGGAATTTCTGTTTAAATAAGAAGTTTGATGAAACATGCTATTGTTTCGACAGTACAGTAGGCAGACAGGTCATTCAAAGTTTATCAACATGAACGATAATTCCGACGTTTAAATCTGTTAACTAAAGTGAAGACTGGCGTGTTTTTTGTTCTCTGTTTCGGAAATATATCTAGCTTTGTTTCATTTTCTTTTTCTTTTTACTCTGACAGGTACTTCAATGTCTTTCATCACATTCTGAATAGAATTATTATCGGTCACTGTGTGCGTTTATATCTATGTACCTTTTTCCTTTTTTCTTCTTTTTTTTTTAAAGTTGGCATGATCCGTTTTCTGCTCGCCATGATGATAGTAGACACGATGCCGGGATGCAAAAACTGAAATAAAAAGTTTCTGCTGCTCACGATGAGGACAAACTATGCGTCGTTCGTTTTGATTGTGCCAATTCTTTGTTTCTGATGCGTTGTTCTTTTGGATTGTGCCAATTCTCCTTTGTTTCTGATGCGTCGTTCGTTTGGACTGTGCCAATTCTCCTTTGTTTCTGATGCGTCGTTCGTTTGGACTGTGCCAATTCTCCTTTGTTTCTGATGCGTCGTTCGTTTGGACTGTGCCAATTCTCCTTTGTTTCTGATGCGTTGTTCGTTTGGACTGTGCCAATTATCCTTTGTTTCTGATGCGTCGTTCGTTTGGACTGTGCCAATTATCCTTTGTTTCGGATCTAGCCATGCCTTGGGAGGACAACAGACCAACTGACCTTCATGATTCATATTCTGTGCTTTGACTGATCTAGGTGCGTCTCTCTGTGTGCATGGACTTCACTTTACAAAGTAGCCGCTGTAGTGTGAAACTGTCTGAAAGACTTTCTATGTGAAGTTGATTCTTTTTTTAATGTTGGAAAGGAAAGGGAAGGAGAAGGAAGAACGACAAGTCTCTAGCCAACAAAGCTTTGAGCGACACAGTGACTGTGGTGGCTGGTTGGACTGTATATTGATTTATGTTGTTCGTGAACCTGTTTCGCTGTTTTACCAATATGAACGTGTCTAAAGCAATAACGTAGATGCAGGAGAAGAAGAAGAAGAGAAGACGAAGGAGGAGAAGGAGGAGAAGGAGGAGAAGGAGATGAAACTAACTATATCAGGTCACTCACGTGTTTGGAGTAGCAGCTCTGGAAGCGGCGATGGAGCAGCTCTGGAAGCGGCGATGGAGCAGCTCTGGAAGCGGCGATGGCTTCTCTCACTCAATGTCCACTGACCCAGTCGTAGTCTACGCTGTTGTAGATCATTCCATGTTTAGCCAGTTCAGCCTCACCTGCTTGCCTGTCTAGTTTTCTAGAAACGAACTACGGGTGACCTCCCTTCGTTTAGAAATGGTTGCATACTGACGTCGTGCTGACACGACCTCCCATGTAATGGTGGTGATAGTTCAGCACCGATCTGTGTGTGTGTGTGTGTGTGTGTGTGTGTGTGTGTGTGTGTGTGTGTGTGTGTGTGTTAATGTCGGTGTTTTGGAAAGTTAATGTCTGTCTCGTTCATCTTCATCTGTTTTATAAGGTCTGGCAGATCGTTGTCAGTTTGCGACTGTGATACCTTTTTTTTCTTTTTTTTAACTGATCCATTTTGAATATTGATTGTAATGGTTTATTTTTCTATCAGTCTGAATGAATGAAACTTTCATTAAACGTCTGTTCACAATTGTAGCAACACACACGCACACACAAAGGAGCGCGCGCTCGCACGCACGCACTCACGCATACATTCACGCGCGCACGCACGCACACACTCACGCACTACATACACCCGCGCGCGCATGCACACACAGACACACACACACACACACACACACACACACACACACACACACACACACACACACACACACACACACACACACACACACACACACACACACACATTGTGGGGATGGGATAAGGACGAGGGGTCGGGGGTATGAGGAGGGGTCGAAAAGATAAATGAACCTTTAATTGGCAACCACTTGCCAGCCGAAAGGAGAGGAGAGGAGTGAACTTTACAATCTAACCGAGATCAGTGGGGCGGTTGTACAAATTGTCCTTGACGCTACTAGATTTTTCTTGAATTCACTCGACATCATATAGTGTAAACTTTTTGCAAGATAGCTCTGTAGTCCGAAATTTTTCTTGGCTAGCGCAGTAAATAGACGCCCGTTGATCCGTCTTGTCTTTGTATGCAGAACGTACAGAGTCGCTTTCCTCTCTTTTTTTCGTTGATTAAGGCCGTTTCTCAAGACACCACCATCACATTTTGCTCCGGCTTCCCTCATCTTTCTGTGCTGTCACATAGCAGTTCATTGTGTTCATCCTGAGGCTAACTCATCTGTCTGTGCTGCCACATAGCAGTTCATTGTATTCATCCAAAACCCATAGACTAGGCTTTTAACAAAAGGGTGGGAAATAACCTATCGATAATACCTTCCTTCTTAATAGAATCTCCTGCCGTCCTATGTCCCACGGCCATAGCACGCCCAACCATCTCACCAACCCTGTCTCTTTCCACACGTCATGTGTCTCACGGCCATAGCACGCCCAGCCATCTCACCAACCCTGTCTCTTTCCACACGTCATGTGTCTCACGGCCATAGCACGCCCAGCCATCTCACCAACCCTGTCTCTTTCCGCACGTCATGTGTCTCACGGCCATAGCACGCCCAACCATCTCACCAACCCTGTCTCTTTCCGCACGTCATGTGTCTCACGGCCATAGCACGCCCAACCATCTCACCAACCCTGTCTCTTTCCACACGTCATGTGTCTCACGGCCATAGCACGCCCAGCGATCTCACCAACCCTGTCTCTTTCCACTGGGACGGCCGCTAGAAAGAGGCTCGAAAGAAGAGAGTTTGAACGAGTTGACTTCTGAATCATCCTCTTTCTGTTTGTTTGTTCGTTTAGGGTTTGTTTTTGTTTTTTTTAATTCTGTTCATTAAACAAATAGGGTTGCTTATTCCATCCACTTAATCTTGAATTCAAACCAAATGACAGTTGCTTGAAACGGATGGTGGTCGGGATCAGGCTGGTGATCAGTTTGTACGCAAAACAAACTCTCCGTAGTAGTAGTTGCACTGGGTAGTATATCAAGCAACACAATTGCAACAACAACAATAAAAAGCTTCACTCTGCTTTGGGAGGTTTCCGAAACCATGGTTTTGTTTTGCTTGCTTGCATGCTTGTGTGTTGTGTGTGGGGGGGGGGGGGGGGGGGACGAGGGGAGGGGCATTTGTTTGTTCGTTGTTTTTTTTTAACATTAACCATGTAGCCTCGCATATATAATTGCTATGAAATGAATAAATACACAACATAAACAGCTAAATAAGCAAGTTTAATTGGGATTTTGTTTTAGTAGAAAACGACAGGCAAAGGAGAGAGACGAGCTCAAAAAAGGCGAAGGCTTCTATGGTATTACAGCAACTAAGAGTGGGGCAAAATCACAAGTAGTTAAAGCACTTGTTTGCACTTTTGCGAGTTAAACACATACACACCCCTCCTCTGCCACACCACATCTCTCTCTCTCTCTCTCTCTCTCTCTCTCTCTCTCTCTCTCTCTCTCTCTCTCTCTCTCTCTCTCTCTCATGGAGCTAAAAAAATATTTTGTTTGCATCTCCCCCTTCCACTTGACCCACGACAACCGCTACACTCCAGCAAAATAAAAGAACTAATTTACACCCAGGCTTAATTTATACCCAGACTTGTATTCAGCACGTACACAAATCTCCTCACCCGGGCTTTTTAAAGGTCAGTCGCCTGAAAACGCCAAGTTCGTTTCTACAACCTTTCTGACTGTACAGGGGCAATATGTAGTCTGGTTAACCGTCTGTCTGTACATGGGCAATATGTAGTCTGGGTTAACCGTCTGTCTGTACATGGGCAATATGTAGACTGGGTTAACCGTCTGTACATGGGCAATATGTAGTCTGGGTTAACCGTCTGTCTGTACATGGGCAATATGTACTCTGTGTTAACCGTCTGTCTGTACACGGGCAATACGTAGACTGGATTAACCGTCTGTCTATACAGGGGCAATATGTAGTCTGGGTTAACCGTCTGTCTGTACATGGGCAATATGTAGTCTGGGTTAACCGTCTGTCTATACATGGGCAATATGTAGTCTGGGTTAGCCGTCTGTCTGTACAGGGGCAATATGTAGTCTGTGTTTGCCGTCTGTTTGTACAGGGGCAATATGTAGTCTGGGTTAACCGTCTGTCTGTACAGGGGCAATATGTAGTCTGGTTAACCGTCTGTCTGTACAGGGGCAATATGTAGTCTGGGTTAACCGTCTGTCTGTACAGGGGCAATATGTAGTCTGGGTTAACCGTCTGTCTGTACAGGGCAATATGTAGTCTGGGTTAACCGTCTGTCTGTACATGGGCAATATGTAGTCTGGGTTAACCGTCTGTCTGTACATGGGCAATATGTAGTCTGGGTTAACCGTCTGTCTGTAAATGGGCAATATGTAGTCTGTGTTAACCGTCTGTCTGTACAGCGGCAATATGTAGTCTGGGTTAACCGTCTGTACAGGGGCAATATGTAGTCTGGGTTAACCGTCTGTCTGTACATGGGCAATATGTAGTCTGGGTTAACCATCTGTTGTACATGGGCAATATGTAGTCTGGGTTAACTGTCTGTCTGTACAGGGGCAATATGTAGTCTGGGTTAACCGTCTGTACAGGGGCAATATGTAGTCTGTGTTAACCGTCTGTCTATACAGGGGCAATATGTAGTCTGGGTTAACCGTCTGTCTATACAGGGCAATATGTAGTCAGGGTTAACCGTCTGTCTGTACGGGGGCAATATGTAGTCTGTTTAACCGTCTGTCTATACAGGGGCAATATGTAGTCAGGGTTAACCGTCTGTCTGTACAGGGGCAATATGTAGTCTGGGTTAACCGTCTGTCTGTACAGGGGCAATATGTAGTCTGGGTTAACCGTCTGTCTGTACAGGGCAATATGTAGTCTGGGTTAACCGTCTGTCTATACAGGGGCAATATGTATTCAGGGTTAACCGTCTGTCTGTACAGGGGCAATATGTAGTCAGGGTTAACCGTCGCTCTGTTTTGTCATCCTGTCAAAGTCACTACCATTTTTCTACGAATCGTTATGACGGTCATTAGCCCTGTGTGTCCAATAATTTAGGGGTGAGTGTATCGTTAGATGTGGGTGAGTGTGTCGTTAGGTGTGGGTGAGTGTGTCGTTAGCTGTGGGTGAGTGTGTCGTTAGCTGTGTGTGAGTGTGCCTTTAGCTGTGTGTGAGTGTGCCATTAGCTGTGTGAGGGTGCCTTTAGCTGTGGGTCAGATCACAAAGATGTAGTGACTGTCTTCCATGTGCCCAGCGGAACTCTGACCGGTCACAGGCGAGGGTGGTGAACCTCTGCTATCTCCATCCATGATTTGGTCACGACACCGTAGATCAAGGTGGCAAACCTCTGTCCCCACCATCCATGATTTGGTCACGACACCGTAGATCAAGGTGGTAAACTCTGTCCCTCCATCCATGATTTGGTCACGACACCGTAGATCAAGGTGTAAGCCTCTGTCCCCTCCATCCATGATTTGGTCACGACACCGTAGATCAAGGTGGTAAGCCTCTGTCCCCTCCATCCATGATTTGGTCACGACACCGTAGATCAAGGTCGTAAACCTCTGTCCCCCACCATCCATGATTTGGTCACGAAAACCGCAGATCAAGGTGGTAAACCTCTGTCCCCTCCATCCATGATTTGGTCACGACACCGTAGATCAAGGTGGTAAACCTCTGTCCCCTCCATCCATGATTTGGTCACGACACCGTAGATCAAGGTGGTAAGCCTCTGTCCCCTCCATCCATGATTTGGTCACGACACCGTAGATCAAGGTGGTAAGCCTCTGTCCCCTCCATCCATGATTTGGTCACGACACCGTAGATCAAGGTGGTAAACCTCTGTCCCCTCCATCCATGATTTGGTCACGACACCGTAGATCAAGGTGGTAAACCTCTGTCTCCTCCATCCATGATTTGGTCACGACACCGCAGATCAAGGTGGTAAACCTCTGTCCCCTCCATCCATGATTTGGTCACGACACCGTAGATCAAGGTGGTAAACCTCTGTCCCCACCATCCATGATTTGGTCACGACACCGCAGATCAAGAGGATGGAAGATGAATATCTTGATTCGCTGTAGATCAGAGGATGGAAGATGAATATCTTGATTCGCTGTAGATCAAGAGGATGGAAGATGAATATCTTGATTCGCTGTCTCACTGGTCGCCTGTGTCGGGAGTTTCAGTTGGTGGTGGAGGTTGCTGACCATGTCCTCTCTCCACCACGCTCAACGAGTGTCACAAGGGAACAGCTCACTATGCAGGGCTGCCTCTTTGGTAACCGCCTGCACCTGCTTCTTCGTGTCTCTAGGTGAGGTCGGCCCACTGCTGTACGTGGCTTTGGCCCGCTCGCCTTACCGTCATGTGTGGGCTTCAAACTTGACATTGTGACGTTATCAGTGGCGGGCAGAGGGCCGGCACATTGTGATGTCATCAGTGGCGGACAGAGGGTCGGCACATTGTGACATCATCAGTGGTAGACAGAGGGCCGGCACATTGTGACGTCATCAGTGGCGGACAGAGGGCCGGTGTCGTATATAATACTGTCGCTCATAAAATCGTGTCGCAGCGACAGTATTTCCCGGGAAATACTGCATTTTATGGACAGCTACAATATTCTATGGGACATTTTTCGTGAAAAGTTGTCGCGCGACATTTTTTTCCAGCAATTATTGTCGCTGCAACAATATTTCACGTGAAATGCTATCGCTGCGATACAATTCCACGGCGACAGTATTATATACGACACCGGCACATTGTGATGTCATCAGTGGCGGACAGAGGGCCGGCACATTGTGATGTCATCAGTGGCGGACAGAGGAACGGCACATTGTGACGTCATCAGTGGCAGACAGAGGGCCGGTGTCGTATATAATACTGTCGCCGTGGAATTGTTTCGCAGCGACAGCATTTCACGTGAAATACTGTTGCAGCGACAATATTTGCTGGAAAAAATTGTCGCGCGACAACTTTTCACGAAAATGTCCTATAGAATATTGTAGCTGTCCATAAAATGCAGTATTTCCCGGGAAATACTGTCGCTGCGACACGATTTTATGAGCGACAGTATTATATACGACACCGGCACATTGTGATGTCATCAGTGGCAGACAGAGGGCCGGTGTCGTATATAATACTGTCGCCGTGGAATTGTATCGCAGCGATAGCATTTCACGTGAAATATTGTTGCAGCGACAATAATTGCTGGAAAAAAATGTCGCGCGACAACTTTTCACGAAAAATGTCCCATAGAATATTGTAGCTGTCCATAAAATGCAGTATTTCCCGGAAATACTGTCGCTGCGACACGATTTTAATGAGCGACAGTATTATATACGACACCGGCCCATTGTGACGTCATCAGTGGCGGACAGAGGGCCGGCACATTGTGACGTCATCAGTGGCGGACAGAGGGCCGGTGTCGTATATAATACTGTCGCCGTGGAATTGTATCGCAGCGATAGCATTTCACGTGAAATATTGTTGCAGCGACAATAATTGCTGGAAAAAAATGTCGCGCGACAACTTTTCACGAAAAATGTCCCATAGAATATTGTAGCTGTCCATAAAATGCAGTATTTCCCGGGAAATACTGTCGCTGCGACACGATTTTATGAGCGACAGTATTATATACGACACCGGCACATTGTGACGTCATCAATGGCGGACAGAGGGCCGGCACATTGTGACGTCATCAGTGGCGGACAGAGGGCCGGTGTCGTATATAATACTGTCGCTCATAAAATCGTGTCGCAGCGACAGTATTTCCCGGGAAATACTGCATTTTATGGAC
>CM031608.1:94886532-94906532 GCA_018398815.1 Conus ventricosus | reverse complement strand
ACAAAAGAATAACGCTCTATACATATCATCTTATAATCTAACAAAAGAATAACGCTCTATACATATCATCTTATAATCTAACCAATATGTGCATGCCTCAGTGATAACATTCAGCTGTAAAACCTCTCTGTCTCTTTCTCTGTCTGTCTGTCTATGTCTATGTCTATGTCTATGTCTATGTCTATGTCTGTCTGTCTATATCTCTCTCATATATATATGTGTGTGTGTGTGTGTGTGTGTGTGTGTGTGTGTGTGTGTGTGTGGTGTGTGTGTGTGTGTGTGTAAATAAGTACGAAACTATCTCTCTATCTATGGTTTACATGTATACATAGTTTGGTTGGTAAACATTGTTTAGACTTTGCACAGAAAAGCTCAGCTAGTAGATGGCCGGGTCATCACAACGGTGCTGGGACTGTGGATTCTGTTGTGATTTTGAAGAACTGAAAACTAAAGCTAAACCTTCATTTTTTTTAACCGCAGTACATGTGATTGTGCAAAATGAGAATGTGTGTGTGTGTGTGTGTCCAATTTTTTTTTTTTTTTCTGAATCATGACCCTGTTAAATCTGAGTCCAGACCAAAGCACAAATCCACAGCAGTCCATATCCAAGGCAGCACGTGGTACCTCCAGCCGTGGCCATCCCAACTCTGGTGAACACAGGAGGAGACCGCTTCTCCAGGCCTGGAGCACTCATCTCCACGATGGCCTCACTTCCGGCAGGGGGCGTGTGGAACAGGAAGGGCGAGTAATCCACCCAGGCCGTGACGTTACGGCCCTTGCCGTAGAAGGCTTCGCCAGAGGACTGGGAGTCAGAGGCTGAGGACGACGAAGGCAAAGGAACCAGGTCCCAGGTGGCCACGCCGTAGAAGAGAGTGAGCGGAGCGGCAGGTTCCCGCCCATCCTCGGCTGAATCTCCTGCAGACCCTTGCCATTCCCTGACCTCAAAGGTCCCGTAGGCAGGGTTCTCGTAGCGCCCCAGGTAAGCGGAGAGGTTGTGGGCCAGCGGCCTGCTGGTGTCGTAGGGCGGCCAGGTCCGGCTGCTGTCGTCGTGCCAGGGCTCCGGGAAGGAGCACATGGTGGAGATGTTGAGCCAGGTGGGCAGGTTCAGGGCCTG
The DNA here is from genome assembly GCA_018398815.1 of Conus ventricosus. Lineage (NCBI taxonomy): Eukaryota > Metazoa > Mollusca > Gastropoda > Neogastropoda > Conidae > Conus > Conus ventricosus. Next base: position 94,905,418 of record CM031608.1, on the reverse strand, counting down.
GTCCAGCAGGTAGGCGTGCAGGGTCCCCCGGGTCCTGTAGCTCGTGTCCCCTCCAGTCATGACGGCGAAGACCCCCAGGTGGCGAGAGGGACCAGAGTCAGCAGGCTGCGGTAGCCGTAGGAGGACCCCCCGTGACCCACCGTGGGGTACCCTGCAAAACAGTGACCCACCGTGACCCACCGTGGGGTACCCTGCAGAACAGTGACACCACCGTGACCCACCGTGGGGTACCCTGCAAGACAGTGACCCACCGTGACCCACCGTGGAGTACCCTGCAGAACAGTGACCCAACGTGGGGTTTTGTTGTGGAGAAATTGTATGGATTTCATGCATGTTTTGGTTGTATATATATATATATATATATATATATATATATATATATATATATATATATATATATATATATATATATATATATATATGAGTCCGATCCAGCGGACGAAAGGCCTAGGAGCAGGCAATACAAATAAATCTGCCTTCGAGAGGAATTACGATGGTACCCTCAGGCAGCTAGTTAAGGGTTTCTCATATTTATAATATCTTCCCCCCATTTTCTTCATCTTCAATTTTTTTTTTTCTCAAAGTTCAAATCTCTGTCAAGTCATTACTATGATGACTGGAGAATTGTTAGCCTGCACTTGTTTCCCCCACTACTTAATTGTTTAGCATTATATATATATATATATAATATATATATATATATATATATATATATATATATATATATATATATATATATATATATAAAAACAAGAAGTCGTCCACTCAAGTGTCTTCCCTTCTTTTATTTTTCAAATTTTCGCCTTTTTCAAGGCTTCATCAGGAATCTCTGCATTATCAGAAAAAAACACACAAGAAACACCATCAGAATCCCAAAGGTAAAGATAAAATCACTTTACCTACTTGTATCTATGTCTACACACACACACACACACACACACACACACACACACACACACACACGGATACATATACATACAAACATATATATATAAATATATATATATATATTATAGAATAAATATATAAAAAGCATACATACCATACACAACACACACACACACACCACACAACACACACACTAACACACACACACAACACACACCCACACATATATACATACACACACATAAGGCCCCACATACCATCTTACATACACATATCATTCACACATGTATGCATTTCCAAAAATTCTAACATTGGGTAGATTAGTAAACCCCATTCTATCCGCTTTAACTAATTTCAAATATGATATCATAAAACATTATTACCAACTTAAAATACATGGGAGAGTGAGGGCTCAAAAGGAAATGATAATATGCGGAAAAATGTAATAAGGTATAGGTTAAGCAAATAAGAGTGAGGACGAGCAGAAGAAGTAGAGACAATGAAGAGTGAGTGGAGTAAACAGAGGAAAAGTGACAGACAGAGAGTGAGCAAAAGAGGAAAGGGGGGGGGGGGGGGGAGAGGAAAGAGGGGAAGGGAGAAAGGGACAGAGAAGAGCAGAGAAATAGAAAGGGAGGTGGTGGTGGGAAAGAAAGAAAGAAGCAAGAGAGAGAAAGAAAAAAAGAGCGAGAGAAACAGAAAAGAAATAAGAATAGAGAGAGGAAAGAAAGAGAGAGAGAGAGAGAGAGAGAAGAAAGAAAGAGAGAAGAGAAGAGAGAGAGAGAAGAAAAGAGTAGAGAGAGAAGAGCGAAAGAGAGAGAGGAAAGCCAAATAAAATAGGAAAACAAACATTACATTTTACCTTTTCCACAGCCTGCTTGACAATCTGATCAAAGGCAGAAGTGTACACAACAGGCAAACAAAATATGGACTGAATAATATGGTCCTGAACTCCAATACACTCTAGAAAAAAAAAAAAAAAAAAAAAAAAGAAGAGAAAGAGAGAGAGTGGGGTTGGGAGGGGGGTGGTTGGAATAGGGGAATGCAATGTGATAGCGGCAGATGGGATTGAAGAGAGAGGAGAGAAGAGAAGAAGAGAGAAGAAGAGAGAGAAGAGAGAAAAAGAGGAGAGAGAGAGAGAGAGAGAGAGAGAGGAGGAGAGAAAGAGAGAGAGAAAGAGAGAGAGAGGTAGAGAGTGAGAGGGAGAAGAGACGGAAAGAGATCGAGAGAGAGAGAAGAGAAGGAAGAGAAGAGGGAGAGAGAAAGGAACAGACGAGACATATTGACTGACAAACAGACCAGAGAGAGAGCGAGAGAAACAGAGACAGAAAGCGAAAGGAGGAAAAGAAGGGGTAGAATGAGAGGAGAGAGAGTATGAAAGTAGAAAGAGAAGAAAACTAAAAGAGAGAATAGAAATCCTGAATAAATTAAAGAAACCAAATAGGAGTTAGACTAGTGTTGACCGATTGCTAAGGGAAATTGAGAAGGGACACCCGGGCTTGCTGACCAATATACGGGCATTTCACTGGAGAAAACTGCGCACACCTTAGGCATGAAAAGAATATGTTGTTTACCCCAACCACCTTCGATATGAAACAAAGGGTTCACTAAAACTGACAGCTGAATGAAATTCCCACCAGCTGTCACAGAACACTGTTACTACTTTACACCTGATTCAGCAAAATAAACCAATGTAGAAAGAAAATCAGAAGCTCACAGAAGAAAGGATAGACACGAATCGGAAATACCAAAACCAAGGGTAAAACCCAGACGTCAACAACCCAACGGAAGAGAACCTTCATCTCTTCGACCAGTATTTATACCTAGCACCAAAAAATTGTCTTGACTGAGATCAGACAAAATCTGCAAGAATGTCCGATTGTTTTGCACCCACACCAAACACCCTCTAGACATAATTCTGACCAACTTCCTGGTAATCCATACTGGGCGGGAAAGACTCAGGTTGCACCGTTTTCATCAAAACAGAAGATCAGAAATGATGAGGGAGGAGACAACAGGCGGGAATAGACAGAGAGATGATGCAGTAGAAGTTTTTTTAAAGAGCCTTGGTACAAATCAACTGGCGCCAGTGCCCCAAGAGATGAATCCTGCTCTCGATTATTTCATTGAAACATGCACTAGAAGATTTCATAGAAGTAATAACCGGAAACGTTGAAAGACAATCTCACAAAAGAGAGCGGAATGCTTTGCATGAAACTCAAACTGCCCCTCACTCACCAGCGGCCTGCCGAGTTTGCAGATAAATCAGCATAACATCATCACCTCCCTTGCAGAAGATGATAGAATAATCCATCAGGCTAAAAGATGAGAAAATTATGACATTCATTGTAAAGACCCGCAACGACAGAAACCTGCAAAAAATTAAACTGGTGGCTGAAATTGGCTGAAAAGGGGAGAAATTACAAAGAATCCAGCTTTCAAATTTGTTACCAACATAGCCAAAATCACAACCTGTGCCAAAATGTAAAACCTTTAATTAAAACCCATAAGTCCCTCCCTACCCATTATATGTATATTGTTTATCAGATGTGCAAAACGCCGGGACAACCTTTGCAACATCATCCAGGTTCCATCATCCACCTAACTAATTATATACCATACAATAAATGGACTCCAAAGAGTTCCTTTCAAAAGGTAGATACCATTAACATTGTACATAGCCCCCTTCCCCGTCGGGGCCATTCTTTTGCTGTGTGTGATGTGTTGCCCTCTATCCTAGCGTAGACAACTCCATGGGTGTACCTGCTAGTAGCCAAATGCTAATGATCATTACCTTCGTCTATGAATGTTTCAAACAAAATGGTGTTGTTGAGGGCCTTAAATTGCGCTCGACAACAACACTGTGCATATATGGACTGATGGGAAACTTTGATCGCTGTCCCCAATCATGCACTGCGATGGGACCTTGTTCATGCGTGCCATTTTGTGGACATTTTATGGGGGAAGTTGGAACCGGAGACTTGTAAGTGAGTCTCCGGTTCCTCTTCATCTCTTCTCTTGTCCCAATGAAAAGCATCACTTATTGACACCTGACTGGAGTCGCTTTAGAGATGATGGTATAGCTTTTTTTGCTGGATGACAGGGATGTAGACAGATTCAAAGCCCATATACCAGACCTCTGCACCCTGTATTAGCTGGACAGTTTCTCATGTGAAAAAACGCTCGAATATTTAGGATCTAATGGTCCACATTACGGATTCGGGATTCATATGAAACTGAAGTGTTTTCGAAGAATTGAACAGTTATCTAACCCCCCTCCTCTTTGTCACCTCAAAATAACAGTATTTAGAGCCTTGCATTAGAATTGGTACAAGACTCAGGATGCGGGTAATATAATGACGAATCTGAAAAAGCGAGTCAAAGAATACGCAAAGTTTTCTCACCTTGTCAGGCTGTCAGGCTGGCAGAATAGTAAGGCTTTTGGCAGATCTCACACAGGAGCATCTAAATCACGAATATAGATCCTTCACCAACCCCAGAAAAAAGTAGAATAAAAAGATTGCATGGGGGGCACAAATTGAACCCTCGACCCCATCCAAGTTTAATATTAATAAGAAGATCCTACAACCTTATATTCAAACCCACCATAAGGACTTTTTCCCCTCGTAAAACCATAATACTGCCAATAGAAGATTAGGACAATCAAAGAAATATAATAAACCAACAATCCCAATACAGTTTGTCCAACAGGCCCCAAACAATGTACTGGTTTTTTTCAAATGCAGTAAAAGTTGATGACACCAGTAACATGCAAGTTGATTCAAATGAACTAAATCGCCGTGGATGGCCGCGTGGAAAATTTACCAACACCTACCATGTACAACAACACCTAACGTGATATAGGTCATCAGGTGTAGTCTTCATTCCATCCTGATCATTGTTACTGGATCAACGGTGAACTTTAAAATGATATGGGCAATCATAAAATGATACAAATCACGCCAAAACTAGCAAATGTATGGTTGCCCACCATGTAAGCTCATGCCTCACCCAAAGGTCCCTGATGATTCCGTTCCTATCAATAGCCCCATTTGAAACAGTGAAAAAGAAACAAAAACTTTTTACAAAGGGAATTGTATACTGGCAGCCAATCTGGTACCATTTTTGTAGAACTAAATCCGCAGAAAATACTGGATTCTTGCATCAGAAAAGGATCGAGTATTGTGCTGAAAGAAAACAACAACACTGTGTGTATTTACTACGGATTACTGATTCATCATTACCTGGTGTGATGTCATGAATTGAGTCTTCTCTTTTCTATACCATGGTGAAATGCCTCCTCCTCCCTCTTATCTTTACCCTTTCATAACCCCCCCCCCCCACCTCCTCTGTCTGCTGTCTGTCTGTCCTGTCCTGTCGTCTGTTGCTCTCTCCTCTCTTCCTCTCCTCATCTCTCTCTCACTCTCACTCTCTCTGTCACACACACACAACAACACACACATACCCACACACACACACACACACACCACACACACAACACACCACAATCACACACACACACACTCATTCACCTTCTCCTCGTCCTCTCTCTGCTCTTATCTTTCTTATTCTCCTCTCTCTCTCTCTCTCATCTCTCTCTCTCACGCACACTCCTCTCTCCTCTATCTTTTTCTTACCCTCTTTCTCCATCCACCCCCTCTTTTACGTGGTCATTTTCTTTCTGTCCCTATGTCTCTCGCTGTAGCTGTCTGTCATTCTGTTGGCTTCTGTTGGGTCAATTTTCCTTCCCTCCCACCCACCTCTCTTTTTTCTATCTCTCTACTTTTAGTTTTCTCTCTCTTTCTTACTTTCAATTACTCTCTCTCTCTCACATTCTACCCCCCCCTCTCTTTTCCCCTCCTTTTCGGCTTTCTGTCCTCTGTTTCTCTCTCTCCTCTCTGTCTGTTTGTCTGTCAACAATGTCTGTCTGTCTCCTTTCTCTCTCCCTCTCTCTCTCTCCTTCCTCTCTCTCTCCTCTCTCGATCTCTTTCCGTCTCTTCCTTTCCCTCTTCCCACTCTCTCTCCTCACTTTCTCTCTCTCTCTTTCTCTCTCCTCTCTCTCTCTCTCTCTCTCGTCTCCTTCATCTCATCTCTCTCTCTCTTCTCCATCAGCACCGCTAAACTACCATGGCATTCCCCCTACTTCCCACCCCCACCCCCTCTCCCCCACCCACCTCCTCTCTCTTTCTCTCCTCTTTTTATTTTTTTTTTTTTTTTATTTTTTTTTTTCTAGAGTGAATTGGAGTTCAGGACCACTATTATTCATGTCCATATTTGCTTTGCCTGTGTACACTCTGCCTGTGGTCAAGATTGTTAAGCACTGAGAAAAGTAAATAAGTAATTGTTTTGTTTCCTAAGTCTTATTTTGGCTATTTCCTCTCTCTCTCTCTCTCTGCCTCTCCTCTCTCCTCCCCATTCTCTCTTCCTCTCTCTCTCATCTCTCTCCTCTTTTTTCTCTCTCTCTCTCTCTCCTCCACTACTTCCATCTCTCTCTCTCTCATCTCTCTCTCTCCTCTCTTATCTTTCTCTCTCTCTCTCTCTCTTCTACTCCCTCTCTCTTCTCCGCTCTCTCTCTCCTCTTTCTTTCTCTCTCTCTCTCTCTCTGCCCTCTCTCGGCTCTCGCTCTCTTCTTTTTCTTTCTCTCTCCGTCTCACTACTTCTCTCTTTCTCTCTCACCTCTCTGCCTTCTCTCTCCTCACTCTCTCTCTCACTTCTTTCTCTCGCTGCTCTCTCTCCTCCTCTCTCTCAATCAATCTCTCTCCTCTCTCTCTCTCTCTCTCTTCTTAGGCTGGCGGGGCGCGCCTTCTTTTTCTTCTCTCTCTTATCTCTTTCTTCTTCTTCCCCACCCCCCCTCTTCCCTTCTATTCTCTAGCTCTCATCTTCCCTTTCTCCCCCTCTCCTCCCCACCCCCCCCCCTTTCTCTTTTGCTCAAGTCTCTGTCTGTCCCCCTTTTCCTCTGTCTTACTCCCACTCACTCTCTCATTACTCTTCCTTCTTCTGCCTCGTCCTCACTCTTATTTGCTTAACCTATCCATTATTACATCTTCCGCATATTTCATTTCCTTTTTGAGCCCCTCTACTTCCATTTATTTAAGTTTGGTTAATAATGTTTTAGGATATCATATTTTAAATTAGGTAAAGCGGATAGGAATGGGGATTTCACTACCGTCTACTAAGGTTTAGATATTTTTGGAATGCATACATGTGTTCATAGTGTGTATGTCGCGAATGTGGGCCTATGTGTGTGTATGTATATTGTGTGTGTGTTGTGTGTGTGTGTGTGGTGTGTGTGTGTGTGTGTGGTGTAAGTAAACCTGTATGTATGCATAAATATATATTAAAAATATATATGTATGTATATGTATCCTGTGTGTGGTGTTGTGAGTTTGGTGTGTTTGTGTGTGTGGAGTGTTGTGTGTGTGTGTGTGTGGTAACATAGATACAGTAGTAAAGTGATTTATCTCTACCTTTGGGTTCTGATGGTGTGACTGTGTGTTTTTTCTGATAATGCAGAGATCCCTGATTAACCTGAAAAAGGCGAAAATTTGAAAAATAAAAGCAGGGAAGACACTTGAGAGACTACTTCTTGTTTTATATTAGGATCCAGTAAATGGTTTTATCGTCCCACCTCCTCGCTGCTGGGTGCATGGCCAGTTTACGTTGGGTTTTCTTTTTTTACCCTATATATATAGATATATATATAAGTCGAGGCTGACTGCTTAGAAGTCAGTAACTCGATTTTTTTCGATTATGAGATTTTAATACTCTCTGATAGATTTGGTACTCTCTCTTTCCGATAGGCGATGGTCCAGATTTCGTTTTCTAGTAAAAATTGATTGAGTTATTATTAAAACCTAAATCATTATCTTTTATCCCTGGGTCTTTTAGATAGCAAAAAGTACTGTAAGTAAAGTTCCAGACTTTATAGTTTCGCTTTGTTCTACAGGGCACCACACACTGGTGGGAGCTAAATAGTACGAATCATGCTATCATGACATATATCAGGTGACATCAAAGCACATCATTTGCCTGCAGAGTAATGCTAGAACACGGATTCCTCAACTAAACTGAGTTATAGTCAAACAAGTTTTCATATTAGATCAACACTTCTTCCCACTGGCCAAAAACATAATCAAAGGTGCAAGATACCGACTTGTACAGGTAGCGTCGGGGTCTCTTAGTGTAAAACGTTTGTGTGAATATGTGCATCTGCACTTGTCCGGTTGTACTATCAATCTAAACACATCGGGCAGTATGTAACATTTCCAGCGGTGGGAATGGCTCCTTAAAAATGTTATTTCATTCCGTGCCCGTAGGACGGCTGCAGCCGTTCCTTCCCTTCGACGGAAAGGAAAACCTGCTCACCAACAGTTGTCAGACGGCATGATTTTGGTGTTTTGTGCGTACATTAGAGTCAATTTTTATGACGAATGCTATCAGGAGTCTAGCATATCATAATTTTGATATTGAAGGAAAGAAGAACTCCTTATCGAAGTGCAAGATATGTTTTATACATTATCTGTCTTGTAGTTCTGATTCTTCCCTGTGAACTTACTATATGCAACATGCACATACACAGAAAAAACAAAATACATTTTCCTGCTTTTATCTTACTTACATTTTGACAAGTAAAAACGGACAAAAACCAATGGAAACATGCAGATATTACTACACCATTTATTGGAGTGAATAGGTGCATCCATTTTGCTTGATATTTACAGGATATTCAACAGGATATGTACAGCAAAATTATGCAGCCTCCACTCCACCTTATGTCACCTACACGCTCAGTGCAACCGTTTCAGCAGGCTGTCCCCTCACCTGATTTTACACACACAATTGTGTTGCGTGTGTGTGTTGTGTGTGTGTGTTGTGTGTGTGAGTGTGTGTGTGTGTGTGTGTGTGTGTGGGTGTGTGGGTGGTGTGTGTTGTGTGTGTGTGTGTGTGTGTGTGTGTGTGTGTGTGGTTTGTGGTGTGTGTGAGCGTGTGTTGTGTAGTGTGTAGGTGTGAGTGTGTGTGTGAGTGTGTGTGTGTGCGCGCGCGCACGGTGTGTGTGTGGTGTGTGCGCACGCGCCAACGTGTTGTGTGTTGTGTGTGGTGTGTGTGTGTGTGTGTGTGTGTTTGTGTGGTGTGTGGCGCGCGAGCGCACGGGTCGCAAGGTGATGTGAGTGTTTGTGTTGAGTGTGTGTGTGGTGTGTTGTGTGTGTTGTGTTTGTGTGTGTGAGTGTTGTGTGTGTGTGGTGTGTGTGTGTGTGTGTGAGTGTGTGTGTGTGTGTGTGTGCGCGCGCGCACGTGGTGTGTGTGGTGTGTGTGTGTGTGTGTGTGTGTGTGAGTGAGTGTGTGTTTGTGTGGATGTGTGTTGTGTGTTTGTGTGTGTGTGTTTGTGGGTGAAGTGCGACCGCACGTTTGTGTTGTGGTGAGAGTAGTGGTGTGTGTGTGTGTGTGTGTTGTGTGTGTGTGTGTGTGTTGTGGTGTGGGTGTGTGTGTGTGCGTCAGAACCGACTTTTGCTGATAATTTCAATTGCCTCCGCAAGCGAAAAATTGCTGTCGATTGGTTCGACATCTTGAAAAGAAATGAACAGCTTATCCCTTTCCCAAACACCCCTCTCCCAACACATCTTCCTCCCTCTCCCACACATCAACCCCTTACTCCCTCTGCCACCCACATCGTGGGAAACTCCAAAACCAAAACCACCCAAGTTAACAAAACTATACACCAGCCAGATTATTTTTTCCCAAGATTCCTGATTTCACCAGCGATAAACATCCCACTGCTATCTAGTCACAACTTGAACTGATCAGGAGGGGTAACTACACACTTCTGACATGGGCCAAGCCACCCGTTAGCTGGGGCTTGGGGATCAGCTTTCACGTCGTTTCCCACTTGCTTATCAGCGAGCTGACAGTGTCACCATCATTACGTCATCAACATATGTCCGCGGTTCCGTTGAACGGAAAGACGCCTAGCACCCCAACACCAACGATGCCTGCACGTTCCATATTCCGCAGCCCACAGAGCAATCCCGCTATGACTCCAGCGGTGTTAACCACAGAATGACACCTTCCCTGACACTTCACAAGCCATACATCTCCAGGGTCTCCCTCACAGTCATTCCACCCCAAGAAAGCAGGGCCCTAACAACCCCCACCAAAAAAGAAACTGACAATGAAACGTTCTGTGCCAACCCACTAACGTGGAAAAAGAACGTCTAGAAAGGCTCTGAAGCCTGCAAGGTAAAGAACATGTAGCTAGTCATGAAAAACCATTCAGCAAAGGAATACGCTCTGCTGACTGCACCAAATGCAGGTTTGATTGATGAAAAAAATTTGAAAAGTGAGATCGCCAGGCAATTACGACATTTCTAATGCTAGCCATCCTATACAGACAAAAGCATTGTATGCTCTAATAGCACTGAACACGAGAGCAAGACCAGACTCGGGGGCAAGGACAAGTGTCCATTACCCAAGCAAACGCTCGTTGCCAGATCCTTCACTTCCACCATCACTGGCAGCAGGGTCAGGGTGTGCAAGAAGTTTTTTCATTGGCGACCCAGGATGTAGGAGAGGGCCTATGTCCAACCATGCCATGCCCAACAGCACATGGGCACCTTACAGGAGTGATGGACTTGGAAAAACACCCAGCTCACAACAGACACAGACAGCTGCTGTGGGAAGACGTACAAGAGCACATCCGATCCATTCCCCTGTGATGATAGTCATACACAAGAAAGACACCAAAACAGTACCTTGACCCTGCTTCACACCGCAACCAAGATTTACCATCTTTACAAGGAGAAATGCCAGCTGAGGGGAAAACACTCCAGTGACTTGTCGTAATACATAGATGATTCAATTCGGATTTCACTTATCCTTCCACAAAACAAAGAAAATCCAGTGCCTAAGTGTGTTTGATAAAACAATGCGGCAAAACTCAAAGAAGGCGTACAGGAGAGGAGAACAAGGACTACAAGGCACACCCAAATGAAACGTAAGTATCAAGAGAGGAGAAGGCAAAGACCAAGGAGCTGCCAAACAAGATTCCGACAATCCATGTTGTACTCTTGACCTTCAGGCTGTTCTAGACCAACCCCCAATGCGGCCTTGTTATACCAATGTACTACAAGCCAAGCTCTCTGTGGTACACAATACACGTTGTATTCCTGCAGCAGATGGAACGGCAACCTGCTATGTGTTTGGGATTAGACACATAGGGAAAGATGGGCTCAGTGAAATGCCTTCTTGGCCATTCTTCTCTACTTCCAGTCACTTCCAGTGACAGTGAAAGAGCTGTGCTCTAGTCATACTGCTGTGGAGACAAAATCGCAATCAGAACGTAGCCGTAGCCATCCAGGACGTCTAGCCCTCGAGCAAGTTCACAATATCACTTCATTCACCCTCAAGTACCTGGAGACCGTACCATTACGCAGATGGAAAGTGATTCTATGCACTCAGCAAATGCATTCGCACCAAAAGCAAGCCCAGTTGACACTCCCGTGGCTGGTGACATATTTTCCGGGCATGGCGAGGCTGCACACCCCTACACTGCGTCCCATTTCGTTTCAGTCAGAATCCTTGACTTCAAGCACCTGCATCACAGGTCATCCGCAACACCAAGGTGGACAGGCACACAACAGTGAGCTGGCTGAAGATGAAGTGATCACTTCAGCAAAGGCCAGACACCATGTACTTCAAGTACGACTTTGATGACAGTGGATTACGACCAGCTGAGTCTCTCAACACCCTCAGCAAGGAGGGAGCAAGCCATCGCTGGGCAGATCATCAAGCCGCGTTACCAGGGCAACTGCCCATTTCAAGGCCAAGAAGCGAGACTGCTTTCCCTGTGGTCGCTCAGTGTTGTGATGCCAGAGAGCACCACCCCTTCTACAACACCTGCCGACCTTGCAACACAGGTGGACCGTCATGAGGAGCTGAATGTTGAACGACTGTGACAGTGGGAGGAGGACAGACTATAAATTGCTAGCAAATCTGTTGGGGAGGGGTGGGAATGGGAGGAGGTTGGTGTGTTTAGGCAGTCGGACTGTTTCAACCTGCAGAGAACAATGATTATCACAATCCCTGTGTGTCTGAGTGCTAAACTCATTTAGAGAACAATGGATTATTCCACAGTGTGTTTTGCTATAACTGAATTTAGATTCTTCATGAAGAAAGCTTGAAACCTGTTACATGTTTCTGAATTTGTGGAGATGCATTTGTGAGATCGGAGTGGAATGTGGGATTTCCCTGTTTAAATAACTATAATCTTGGATGCTATGTCTCAACAAAATATTCTTCGTTTCCAGCGGCGAAAAGAACAGAGAAGAACAGTGGTATGTACAGTTATTATGTCTTTTTAGTATTGGTACATATTTTTATTTGCAATGTTTGATTGATCAATGTTTCCACCTCATTGGGAAAGGCACACATACTATTGTTTTCCCGAGTGTCTTGCTGTCTATCAAGTAGAAGGAATATATTTAACTAAAAAGACTTAATTGCAAATGTACAAAGTTTTTATCTCTAGAAAACACACTCCAGTATATCCATGAATGAGTTTAATAAAACTTCTTAATTCGAGTTGAGATTTTTGTCAGTATGTTGATAAAGTGACCATGCCAAAGAGAACCTGCAAGAGGTAATTAATTGGGAAAGACTGATAGCTCCCAGGTTGGCCAGCAATAGGGGGGAATAGTGCGTGCTAGAATCCGCAATCAAGTTGAGTACTTCTAGCAGCCACAGTGCAACCGCCCTATCCAATTACGGGGTGGGGGCTACAGCTCAAAACAGTGTTACTAACTTCTAGCAGTACAAACATGACAGAACAGTGGGTCAAATGCTGAGCGGAAATTGCTGTATTCAGTTGGTACTACAACTTACATAAAAAAAGAATGTAGGCATTGTTTTATCCTTTACATTTTTACATCACTTTAACACCATAATTTACGTTGATACATAGTGGAATTTGCAAAGCATTCCCTCATAAAAAACATAATATAGCTGCTTAAACTTTCTCGTTTGTGTTTTCTTCAACAGTGCAAAATTCAAGTTACGAAGTTCTAGCAGTCAGCCCTCGATAGATATAAATATATATATATATATATATATATATATATATATATATATAATTATATATAATTATATATGGTGTGTGTGTGTGTGACTGTGTCCTGTGTCTGAGTGTTGATCTGTGTATGTTTATGTGCCTTTCGTGCGTGCGTGCGTGCGTGCGCGCCTCGCGCGCTTGCTCGCATAGGCGCGGCGTGTGTGTGTGTGTGTGGTGTGTGGTGTGTGTGTGTGTGTCTGTCTGTCTGTCTGTTTTGTGCTCTGTATCTGTGCATGTGTCTGTGTATGTTTGTGTGTGTGTGGTGGGAGAGAGAGAAGAGAGAGAGAGAGAGAGAGGGGGGGGGGGGCAGGGTAGGGTGATCCCAGAGATTAGGAGTAGTGAAGGAAGAATGGGAATGGAAATGTATGGATGAGCTGTGTTATTTGTTGCTGGTTGTGGTGGGTAGAGGTTGTTGTTAAGATAGTCTTGTTACCCAATTGTGAAAAAAAAAATAAAATAACTAAATAAATAAACAATGACACATACTCTCCTTTTTAATTTCCTTCCTGCAACGACAAGCTTTTTCTCTAGGAAACACATAATGGCAGTGAAACATCATCAAATTCATATGGAGAAATAATGATCTTCAGTCTAACCCATCGTCATCGCCTACATCAGTGAGAAAACGAGGAATTATAAGCGGGAGTTTTATTTTCCATCCAGCAAGACGCTCTCTCCCTCATGCTGTCCAACTTAAAGACAAAAGCAAATCAAAGCCACAAAGCAGTTGTAAAAATAACGCTTTAAAAGAAAATACACGCATACAGAACAGAAAGGGATTTTTTTTAATACATGCCCTCTGTAGGACGTCAACGGAAAACACAATGGACAGGTCTCTAAAACGGCTCCTGTTACTACCCCCTGGATGGGGATCATTAAGACAACGCTCTGTTGACAACCACTGAGGGGGATCAATTTATGAGTTGTCTTCAATTACTGCCTGTGCCCCTTCAGAAGGCACGTACCACGTCGCTCATATCGGCCCCCGTCCACAGCCACAGCCCCGCCCCCCCCTCCACAAGCCACAGCCCCGCCCCCCGTCCCCACAGCACAAGCCCCGGCATCCCCGTCCACAGCCACCGCCCCGTCACCCTGTCCACAGCCACAGTGCCTGGCCCCCCCCGTCCACAGCCACATCCAGCCCCCCCCCCCCACCTCCCCCCCCCGTCACAGCCACTAGCGCCGGTCCCCCCTTCCACAATCCACATCCCCGGCACCCCGTCCACAGCCACAGCGCCGGCCCCCCGTCCACACCACAGCCGCCCCACCGGCACCTCCGTCCAACAGCCACAGCCCCCGCCCCCTGTCCACAGCCACATGTGCTGCTCCCTCCACTAGCCCAGCCCCGGCCCCCTGTCCACCGCCCACAAGCCCCGGCACCCCGTCCACAGCCACAGCCCCGCCCCCTGTCCACAGCCACAGCCCCGGCCCCCCCGCCACAGCCACAGCCCCCGGCACCCCGTCCACAAGCCAAAGCCCCTGGCGGACTGTCCACAGCCACAGCCCCGGCACCCCGTTCCACAGCCACAGCCCCGGCACCCTGTCCACAGCCCCGGCAAACCACCACCCGTCCACAGCCACACACCGCCCCCTATCCACAGCCACAGCCCCGGCACCCTTCCACACCAACAGTGCCGGCCCCTTCCGCCACGACACAGCCCCGCACCCTGTTCCACAGCACATCGGCCTCCCGTCAAAGCCACAGCCCCCGGCATCCCCCCGTCCACAGCCACAGGCCCCCTCCTCTCCACAGCCACAGCCCCGGCACCCCGTTCCAAAGCCACGCGCCCGCATTCCCCGTCACACACAGCCCCCCCCGGCTCCCGTCCACGAGCAGCCACACCCCGGCCACCTCTCCGTCCACAGCCACAATCCCCGCCCCCTCCACAGTCCAGCTAGCCCTGGCACCCCGTCCACAGCCACAGCCCCGGCACCCCGTTTTTACAGCCACAGCCCCTGAGCCCGGCACCCCGTCCACATCACAGTCCCGGCACCCAGTCCACAGCCACAGCCTGGCTGTCACCTTCACAGCCACGTCACATTGTCCACATCCACAGTGAACAGCCTGGGCTGTCCTTTCACAGCCTCGCACATTGTACCACAGCCCACACCTGCTGTCCCACCCAAGCCGCCGGCAACATTGTCCAACAGCCACAGCCCTGTCTTGACCCTTCACAATCCCAGCACCCTGTCCACAGCCACACCTGGCTGTCCCACACACAGCCACGGCACAACGCACCCCGTCCACAGCCACAGCCTGGTGTCCCACCACAGCCCCGCCCCCGCCACAGCCACAGTGCCGGTCCCCCGTCCACAGCCACAGCCTCCGGCCCCCTGTCCACAGCCACAGCCCCGCACCCCGCTACAGCCCCAGCCCCGGCCACATTGTCCACAGCTCACAGCCGGCTGTCGCACCACAGCCTCGGCACCCGCCGTCCACACGACAGCAGGGCAGTCCAGCAAACAGCCCCGGCAACCCCGTCACACAGCCACACCCCGGCACCCCCTCCACAGCCACAGCCCCGGCACCTCACGGCCGTCCCAGCCACAGCCCCGGCACCCTGACCCACATCCCCAGCTGGCGTCCCTTCACAACCCCGTCACATTGTCCACAGCCCACAGCCTGGCTGGTCCCAACCACAGGCCCCGGCACATTGTCCACAGCCACAGCCCAGCTGTCCCTTCACAGCCCGGCACCTGTCCGACAGCCACATCCTGGCTGTCCCAACCACAGCCCCGGCACCTCGTCCACAGCCCACAGCCTGGCGTCCCCACCACAACCCCGTCCCCCCGTCCACAGCGCCACAGTGCCAGTCCCCCGTCCACAGCCAACAGCCCGCGGTCCCCCCTGTCCACACCACAGCCCCTGCACCCATCCCACAGTCCCACAGCCCTGCAACATTGGTCCACAGCCAACAGCCGGCAGACCCACCACACCCCGGCACCCCGTCCACACCACAGCCCCGTCACCCCTTACCACAGCCAACATCCCATCCCGCACCCCCGTCCACTGCACAGCCCTGATACCCTGTCCACATAAGAGCCACAGCCTGGCTGTCCCTTCAAAGCCCCGGCACATTGTCCACCAGCCACATCCTGGCTGTACCACCACATGGCCCCGCACATTGTCCACAAGCCGACACCTGGCAGACCCTTCACAGCCCTTAGCCCCGCACCCTGTCCACAGCCTACAGCCAGGCTGTCCCACCACAGCTCCGCATCTCGTCCACCGCCACAGCCTGGCTGTCCCACCACACCCCTGCCCCCGTCCACAGCACAGTTGCCGTCCACCCGTCCAGACACAGCCACAGCTCAGCCCCGCCCCCTGTCCACAGCCACAGCCCCGGCCAAACCACCGTCACACCACAGCCCCCGCGCGGCACCCCGTCCACACCCACCCCACACATTTTCCACTAGCCAACACCTAGCAGTCCCACCACAGCCCCCGGCCCCGTCCAAAGCCCACAGCCCCCCGCATCCGAACCCGCCACACCACAGCCGGCCCCGCACATGGTTCCCATCCACAGCCTGCGTGTCACCACCACAGCCCCGGCCCCCGTCCAGCAGCCACAGTCCTGGCCTGTCCCCCACAGCCCCGGCCCACCTTCCACTAGCCACAGCCCCGGCACCCTGTTCCACAGCCACAGCCTGGCAGTTCCCTCCACAGCCCCGTCACATTGTTCCACAAAGGCTTACAGCCTGGGCGTCCCACGACAGCCCCGCACAAATGTCCACACCACAGCCTGGCTGTCCCTTCACAGCCCCCGGCACCCGGTCCCACAGCCAAGCCTGGCTGTCCCACCACAGCCCCTGCACCTCGTCCACGAAGCACAGCTGGCTTGTCCCACCACAGCCCCGGCCCCAGTCCACAGCCACAGTGCCGACCCCCCGTCCACAGCCACAGCCCCGCCCCCTGTCCACAGCACACCCCGCACCCCGTCCACAGCCACAGCCGCCGGCAACCCGTCAACAGCCAAAGCCCCGGCACATTGTCCACAGCCGACAGCCTGGCTGACCCCTTCCACATCCCCGGCAACCCCTGCTCCCCAAGCCCACAGGCCGTGGCTGTCCCACACAGCCCCGGCACCCGTCCACAGCCACAGCCTGGCTTACCCACCACAAAGCCCCGGCCCCCGATGCACAGCCACATGCCGTCCCCCGCCTTCCACAGCCATGCCCCGCCGCCCTGTCCACAGCCTACAGCCCCGCACCCGGCCACAGCCACAGCCCCGGCACCCCTCCACAGCCACAGCCCCGCACAATGTCCACAAGCCACAGCCTGGCTGTTCCCCACACAGGCCCAGGCCCCGCGTCCCTAGCCACAGGCCCTTGTCTGTCCCACCACAGCCACCCCGGCCCCCCGACCCAGCCCCGAGCCTGCTGTCCCGCCACAGCCCCACCACACCCCGTCCACATCCACTAGCCTGTGCTGTCCACCAGCAGCCCCAGTTTCACCTCGTCACAGCCACAGCCATGGCTGTCCCACCACACCTCGGCACCTCCGTCCCAAGCCACCCAAAAAAAGCCCCCCCCCCCTGGCGCTGTCCACCACAGCCTACGGCACAGGGCACTCCACAGGGAAACAGTCCGATATCAAGTCGTCATGATGCTACCCACCAACGAGACACTGCACTGCTGCCGATCACTCAGAGGTGTTCAGTTGGCGCCTGGTTCTGATCCAACATACACAGGACACTACCTACAAAACCTCTCTACTGAAGACAACACAACGGACACAGACACCACCAACACAACCTTCTTCTGAGACGACAACCAAATTGCTTACGCGCGAGCCAGCGTTGAGTGAGCGTCCTCCTCAGAAGACCCGTCCCAAGCGACAGCCCCCGTTCCTGCTGTCAGTGCAGTCGTCTAATGGAGACTGATTTAATCATGAGGTAAGATTATGAAATGCCATGAGTTCGGTCTGATCGCATGACAAGGGCCGCACACGACGCTACCTTCATACTACATCCTCCCGGTTGTCACCCGTCTGAAAGATAAGTCACCTGCAGTGTTTTAATCAAAAATATTACATTTTTATCTTTACATCATCACCTTTACACCATATGTTTACGTTGAACATAGTGATTTTGCAAGCATTCCGCTCATAAGAAACATAAATATAGCTGCTTAAACTTTCTCTTTGTGTTTTCTTCAAAAGTGCAAAATTCAAGTTACGAAGTTCTAGCAGTCAGCCCTCGATTATATATATAATATATATTTATATATATTATATATATAATATTATATATATTATATTTATATATGTGTGTGTGTGTGTGTGTCTGTGTCTGTGTCTGTGTGTGTGTCTGTGTGTATGTTTATGTGTGCGTGCGTGCGTGCGTGCGTGCGTGCGCGCGCGCGCGAGCGCGCGGGGCGCGCGTGTGTGGTGTGTGTGTGTGTGTGTGTGTTGTGTGTGTGTGTCTGTCTGTCTGTCTGTTTGTGTCTGTATCTGTGCATGTGTCTGTGTATGTTTGTGTGTGGGGTGTGTGGGAGAGAGAGAGGAGAGAGAGAGAGAGGAGGGGGGGGGGGGGCAGGGGTAGGGTGATGCCCGAGGAGATAGGAGTAGTGAAGGAAGAATGGGAATGGAATGTATGGATGCTGTTATTTGTTGCTGGTGGTGGTGGTGTGGTTGTTGTTAAGATAGTCTTGTTTACCCAATTGTGAAAAAAAAAAAAAAATAAATAAATAAATAAACAATGACACATACTCTCCTTTTTAATTTCCTTCCTTGCAACGAAAGCTTTTTTCTCTAGGAAATTCATAATGGCAGATGAACATCATCATATT
Source organism: Conus ventricosus (assembly GCA_018398815.1). Classification (NCBI taxonomy): domain Eukaryota; kingdom Metazoa; phylum Mollusca; class Gastropoda; order Neogastropoda; family Conidae; genus Conus; species Conus ventricosus. The sequence goes on along the minus strand of CM031608.1, from coordinate 94,886,643 downwards.
CATATGGAGAAATAATGTTCTCAGTCTAACCATCAGTCATCGCCAACTTCAGTGAGAAGAACGAGGAATTATAAGCTGGAGTTTTTTTCATCCAGCAAGACGCTCTCTCCC
>CM031608.1:94853975-94880444 GCA_018398815.1 Conus ventricosus | reverse complement strand
ATGGAGACTGTTTTTATCGATGAGGTAAGGATTATGAAAATGCCATGGAGTTCTGGTCTGAGATCGCATGACAGGGCCGCACTCGACGCTTACCTTCATAATACATCCCGGTGTCACCCAGGTCTGAAAGATACAGTCACCTGCAGTGGTGTTGGTCAGGAAATTAGAGCAACACTCTCAGAACGGTATCAGTCAAGTGGATGAAACTCTCCACGGTGTTTCAATCTTCCCAATGATCCCACAGCAAACATAGCTCTGGGTAGGAGCCGGTCTAGGGCAAAAAACTGTCCCACAGGTACGAGTGGCTCCAATGGAAATCGAACCCACGACCTCCCAGCCGGGAATCCACGACGCTAAGCGCTGCGCCCAGGCAGCTGGTAAAATATTGATTAACTAAGCCACGCATTTTGTATTTCCTTTGCGTTCAGCCACTGTAAGAGAATATGCACGACTTCACAGTAGCAGAGAAGATGACGTCATTCTATGACACATAACAAACTGACTTAGCGTGTGAGATCTTTTATAACGCAGCCGAGCATGCTCGTGTAAAGAGACATAACGGAGGCTTCTGTCCTCGCTGTTTTGGTAATTCGATCGCCAGAGTTACCTCCTTTACTATATCTCTGAAGAACACGGGCACAATGGATTTTGTTGTTTATTCTGATACACACAGGACAGGTGTTACCCCAGAATGCTCCACCTTACCTCTGTAATACCCCCTGTTACCCCAGAATGCTCCACCTTACCTCTGTAATAACCCCTGTTACCCCAGAATGCTCTACCTTACCTCTGTAATAACCCCTGTTACCCCAGAATGCTCCACCTTACCTCTGTAATACCCCCTGTTACCCCAGAATGCTCTACCTTACCTCTGTAATACCCCTGTTACCCAGAATGCTCTGCCTTACCTCTGTAATACCCCTGCGGAACCCCAAGCTGTACACGTCATAGGTGAAGGTCACGGGCAGGTCAGGGCGCCGGAAGCTGGTCATGACTGGTTTGTCCAGGGCGGTACGGGGTTTGTACAACTCCCCCATCGTGTCCTCTGCCATGACCCTCCGTCCGTCTGACCCTTGACCTTTGGCCAGGTGAAAGTTCATCCACTTGCCCATGTCGTCTGCCGTGCTGACCACCGCGCCTGACCCGGCCAGCTCTGCCCAGTGACTGGATGGATGGACAGACAAAGAATGGCCAGTCGTCATGTTTAGAGCACAGCCAACCACGAAGGCCACATCGTCAAGCAAGCAGGTTACAAACGAACCTTTCAGGATGGCCAATAACAAGTCTAAACCAATCCTGATCAAATCAAGCGCTGAAACTCAAAGACTGATGCAACACGCAGCAAACCACCGACCATATCTGAGTCGGAACAAACGAAACATAGGCCTACTATTTCCTCCGGTCTCTTTTATTCATAGTCCTTGATACATATGGCAGGCTACGTGACTGGAATGTTCTAACCTTCCTGCGATCGGCAGGGGAAGCTGTCAGAATTCAACCATGGCACTTGTGTTTCTGGAATGAAGATCAGAAACAATATTTGTTTGCCACCCCCCCCCCCCCCCCCCGTCCCCTTAAAGTGTTACTGACCACACCTGTTACATCTTAAAGGAATCTAGGGAGGATGTCACATGTTGTCTTATCTATCAAATTAGTTTTTTAAGGTAAGTAAACTATTAGCATTGTGTACGACCTTACCCTTCTGATTTTAAGTGATTTTTGGTCACAGATCTTCTGTTTGGTCTGGACTACCTTTTTTTATCAAGGACAACACGTGGCCACTGTAGAATGGCCACTGTAGAATGGCCACGCCAGAACCCAACTACTGCCACTCTTTACCGCGGCCTAGGCTACATTTTGTTGAGTGGTAAGTCTTGTTTAGTGATAAGTCTTGTTTAGTGATGGGTCTTGCTTTGTGGTAAGTCTTGTTTAGTGATGGGTCTCGTTTAGTGATGGGTCTCGTTTAGTGATGGGTCTCGTTTAGTAATGGGTCTTGTTTAGTGATGGGTCTTGTTTAGTGATGGGTCTTGCTTAGTGGTAAGTATTGTTTAGTGATGGGTCTCGTTTAGTGATGGGTCTCGTTTAGTGATGGGTCTTGTTTAGTGATGATCTTGTTTAGTGATAGGTTTTGCTTAGTGGTAAGTCTTGTTTAGTGGTGGGTCTCGTTTAGTGATGGGTCTCGTTTAGTGATGGGTCTTGTTTAGTGGCAAGTCTTGTTTTGTGATAAGTCTTGTTTAGTGGTGGGTCTCGTTTAGTGGTGGGTCTTGTTCAGTGGTGGGTCCCGTTTAGTGCTGGGTCTCGTTTAGTGATGGGTCTCGTTTAGTGATGGGTCTCATTTAGTGGTGGGTCTCGCTTAGTGATGGGTCTCGTTTAGTGATGGGTCTCGTTTTAGTGGTGGGTCTCGTTTAATGGTGGGTCTCGTTTAGTGGTGGGTCTCGTTTGGTGGTGGGGCTCGTTTAGTGATGGGTCTCGTTTCGTGATGGGTCTTGTTTAGTGGCAAGTCTTGTTTAGTGATACGTCTTGTTTAGAGATGGGTCTCGTTTAGTGGTGGGTCTCGCTTAGTGATGGGTCTAGTTTAGTGATGGGTCTCGTTTAGTGATGGGTCTCGTTTAGTGGTGGGTCTCGTTTAGTGGTGGGTCTCGTTTAGTGGTGGGTCACGTTTAGTGGCAAGTCTTGTTTAGTGATAAGTCTGTTTAGTGGTGGGCCTCATTTAGTGATGTGTCTTGTTTAGTGATGGGTCTTGTTTAGTGATACAACTTATTTAGTGATGGGTCTTGTTTAGTGATGGGTCTTGTTTAGTGGTGGGTCTTGTTTAGTGATACGGCTTGTTTAGTGATGGGTCTTGTTTAGTGATGGGTATTGTTTAGTGATACGGCTTGTTTAGTGATGAGTCTTATTTAGTGATAAGTCTTGTTTAGTGATAAATCTTGTTTAGTGATAAGTCTTGTTTAGTGGTGGAAAAAAAAATCTTGTTTAGTGATAAGTCTTGTAGAGGGATGGGTTACGGAACTATGAATAATCCCAATCAAACTTCATCTTCCATATTGTCTACTTTTCTAATCATGTTACTTACTCTCTCTCTCTCTCTCTCTCTCTCTCCTCTCTCTCTCTCTCTCTCTCTCTCACTCACACACACACACACACACACACACACACACACACACACACACACACACACACACACACACACGCACGCACGCACGCACGCACGCATGCACGCACACACACACACACACACACACACACACACACACACACACACACACACACACACGCACACACACAAGCACGCCAGCACGCATGCACGCACACACATCAGTTACTCACAAATTCAAACTGCGGGACACAGGCTTCAGATTTCCAAAATAGAATTTGTAGGGCAGCGCAAAGTGAGAGGTGTCGGAGAAAGCATCCCGGACGAAGGAGGACCTGCCCATCCCCAGAGGCTGGTACACATGACGTCTCACCAGATCTTCCCAGCTTGCACCGCCAATGAGTTCCGTCATGCGCGTGGCCAGCCCGTACATCAGATTGCTGTAGATGTAGACGTTTCTAAACGCGTCCGGCGACTTAAGATATTTCAGTCGACTGGAAAAGAATTTGATACAAATATCCAAGTGAGATATCCAGTATCACAGTGTGTGTGTGTGTGTGTGTGTGTGTGTGTGTGTGTGTGTGTGTGTGTGTGTGTGTGTGTGTGTGTGTGTGTGTGTGTGGTGTGTGTGTCGTGCGTGCGTGTGTGCGTCCGTGTATGTGTGTGTGTGTGTGTGTGTGTGTGTGTGTGTGTGTGTGTGTGTGTGTGTGTTATATATATATATATATATATATATATATATATATATATATATATATATATATATATATATATATATATATATATATATATAATAGTGTGTGTGTGTGTGTGTGTGTGTGTGTGTGTGTGTGTGTGTGTGTGTGTGTGTGTGTGAGTGAGTGAGTGTGTGTGTGTGTGTGTGTGTGTGTGTGTGTGTGTGTGTGTGTGTGTGTGTGTGTGTGTGTGTGTGTGTACAAAATAGATATCCAGTATCACAGTGTGTGTGTGTGTGTGTGTGTGCGTCCGTGTATGTGTGTGTGTGTGTGTGTGTGTGTGTGTGTGTGTGTGTGTGTGTGTGTGTGTGTGTGTGTGTGTGTGTGAGTGAGTGAGTGAGTGTGTGTGTGTGTGTGTGTGTGTGTGTGTGTGTGTGTGTGTGTGTGTGTGTGTGTGTGTGTACAAAATAGATATCCAGTATCACAGTGTTTATGTGTGTGTGTGTGTGCGTGCGTGTGTGCGTACGTGCGTGAATGCGTGAGCGCGCGCGCGCGCGCGCGTGCGCGCGCGCGCGCGCGCGCGCGTGCGTGCGTGCGTGCGTGCGTGCGTGCGTGCGTGCGTGCGTGCGTGCGTGCGTGCGTGCGTGCGTGCGTGCGTGCGTGCGTGCGTGCGTGTGTGTGTGTGTGTGTGTGTGTGTGTGTGACTGATCTGTTGTTATTTTCTAACAGTTTTCGCTCTTCCTCTGATATATCTTAGTTTACTCGGAGGAAATAAAAGGAAAATACATGAATATGAAAGTGACATTCAACTGCGTCATTTTCATTTTTTGGATAACTTTCTTCACATGTCGTAACAGATTTCTTCCTTCCCTTCCTGTTTTCACCCTTCTTTCACGCCGTTAAAGAAAGAGGGGAAAAAAAAAAACAAAGACGCAAGCAAACAACACAACAACAACAAAACCCGCGCAAGCAAAGACAGCAGACGATGTCAAGAGGACATGGGTCACTCAACTCTTTGAGGTTGGCTCTGGTCAGGGTGGTGTTGACCCAGCCTGTTGTTGGCAGGTGGCCATTTGTGGACAGCAGTCTCACTGTCGGGGTGAAAACTCAAAAATATGGGGGGGACAAGTTACCTAAAAGGGAAGAAGAAGGTACTTTTATTCTAACCAAAAGATTTAATGAATTAAAGTAAAAAAATGTAGACAGCTTCAAAGATATCAATTGTGGAAAGCATGTGACAGCTTCAAATATATAAATTGTCATAGAATAATTCATGAACTTCAATTAATTTCATAAAAAAATTCTGAGTCTTAAAGATATAAATTGTCAAGAAAAACCTTCTGATGCTCAAAGATATAATTGCCCAAAAAGAAAACCATTATGAAGTTCTCGTTATTTGATAAGAAATATCACCTTTCATTTAAGATGTCAGGAAAGTCATTCATGAATGATTAAGATCATTTTGCACAACAATAGCTGTCTAAATGTCCTGTACATGTCCTAAATGTTCTGTAGCTGTCAATGTTCTTTCTGTTGGAAACATTCTAGCTGTCCTAAATGTTCCTTATTTCCCTTTAATGTTCCTTTGTGTAAGGAATACATGTAGCTGCCAAATTTCTGAGCTGTCCTAAATGTTCCTTCGTGTCTGGCACAACACTGTAGCTGTCCTAATGTTCCTGTAGATGGTCAAATTCCTGTAGCTGTCCTAATGTTCCTGTAGCTGTCCTAAATGTTCCCTTTGTGTCTGGCAAACCCTGTTCTGTCCAAATGTTCCTGTAGCTGTCCTAAATGTCTCTGTAGTGCCCTCAAAATGTTCCCTTGGGTCTGGCACATACCTGTAGCTGTCCTAAATTTTAAAGTTAGCTGTCCTAAATGTTCCTGTAGTGTCTAAATGTTTCTTCTTTGTCTGGCACAACACTGTAGTGTCTAAATGTTCCTGTAGTTGTCCTAAATGTTCCTATCGTGTCTGGACAACACTGTAGCTGCCCTAAATGTTATTGTGCTGGCACAAATGTACGTGTCTAAATGTCCTATCGTGTCTGGCACAACACTGAAAGCTGTCCTAAATGTTAGTGCAGCTGTCCTAAATGTTCCCTTCGTATCTGGAACAACACTGAGCTGTCCTAATGTTCCTGTAACTTGTCCTAAATGTTCCCTTCGTGTCTGGCCAACACTGTGCTGCCCTAAATGTTCTGTAGCTGTCCTAAATGTTCCTTTCGTTCTGGCACAACATACTGTAGCCTGTCCTAATGTTCCCTTCGTGTCTGGAATACACTGTAGCTGTCCTAATGTTCCTGTAGCTGTCCTAAATGTTCCTGTAGCTGTCCTAAATGTTCCCTTCGTGTCTGGCACAACACTGTAGCTGTCCTAAATGTTCCTGTAGCTGTCCTAAATGTTCCGTTCGTGCTGGCACAACACTGTAGCTGTCCTAAATGTTCCTGTAGCTGTCCTAAATGTTCCTTCGTGTTGGCACAACATTTTGTAGCTGTCCTAAATGTTCCTGTAGCTGTCCTAAATGTTCCCTTCGTGTCTGGCCACACTGTAGCTGTCCTAATGTTCCTGTAGCTGTCCTAAATGTTCCTTTCGTGTCTGGCACAACACTGTAGCTGTCCTAAATGTTCCTGTAGCTGTCTAAATGTTCCCTTTCGTGGTCTGGCACAACACTTTTAGCTGTCCTAAATGTCCTGTGCTGTCCTAAATGTTCCTTCGTGTCTGGCACAATGTAGCTGTCCTAAATGTCCTTTTTTAAGGCTGTCCTAAATGTTCCTTGTGTTGGAAAATGTAGTGTCCTTGTTCGGGCCCTGTAGCTGTCCTAAATGTTCCCTTCGTGTCTGGATACAACTGTAGCTGTCCTAAATGTTCCTGTAGCTGTCCTAAATGTTCCTTTCGTGCTGGCACAACACTGTAGCTGCCCTAAATGTTCCCTTCGTGTCTTGGCAAACACTGTAGCTGTCCTAAATGTTCCCTATGTGTCTGGAATACACTGTAGCTGTCCTAAATGTTCTGTAGCTGTTTTAAATGTTCCTGTAGCTGTCCTAAATGTTCCTTCGTGTCTGGCACAACACTGTAGCTGTCCTAATGTTCCTGTAGCTGTCCTAAATGTTCCTTTAGCTGTCCAAATGTTCCCTTAGTGTCTGGCACAACACTGTAGCTGTCCTTATGTTCATGTAGCTGTCCTAAATGTTCCTGTAGCTGTCCTAAATGTTCCTTCGTGTCTGGCACAACACTGTAGCTGTCCTTAATGTTCCTTTCGTGTCTGGGCACAACACTGTAGCTGTCCTAAATGTTCCCTTCGTGTCTGGCACAACACTGTAGCTGTCCTAATGTCCTGTAGCTGTCCTAAATGTTCCTTGTGCTGTCACTAAAGTTCCTGTAGCTGTCCTAAATGTTCCCTTCGTGTCTGGCACAACACTGTAGCTGTCCTAAATGTTACTGTAGTGTCCTAATGTTCCTGTAGCTGTCCTAAATATTCCTGTAGCTGTCTTAATGTTCCCTTCGTTTCTGGCACAACACTGTAGCTGTCCTTAAATGTTCCTTTCGTGTCTGGCACAACACTGTAGCTGTCCTAAATGTTCCTGTAGCTGTCCTAAATGTTCCTGTAGCTGTCCTAAATTTTCCCTGTAGCTGTCCTAAATGTTCCTTTCGTGTCAGGCACAACACTGTAGCTGTCCTAAATGTTCCGTAGCTGTCCTAAATGTTCCGTTCGTGCCTGGCCAACACTGTAGCTGTCCTTAATGTTCCTGTAGCTGTCCTAAATGTTCCCTTTCGTGGTCTGGCAAAAACACTGTAGCTGTCCTAAATGTTCCTTCGTGTCTGGCATAACACTGTAGCTGTCCTAAATGTTCCCTTAGTGTCTGGAATACACTGTTAGCTGTCCTAAATGTTCCTGTAGCTGTCCTAAATGTTCCTGTAGCTGTCCTAAATGTTTACTTAGTGTCTGGCCAACACTGTAGTTGTCCGAAATGTTCCTGTAGCTGTCCTAAATTTCCTGTAGCTGTCTTAATGTTCCTGTAGCTGTCCTAAATTTTCCCCTTTGTGTCTGACACAACCCTGTACCTGTCCTAAAATTTCCTGTAGCTGTCCTAAATTTTCCCTTTGTAGCTGTCCTAAATGTTCCCTTTGGCCTGGTACAACACTGTAGCTGTCTAAATGTTCCTTTTGTTTTCGGGCCCACAAAAACTGTAGCTGTCCTAAATGTTCCTGTAGCTGTCCTAAATGTTCCTTTTGTGTCTGGCACAACACTGTAGCTGTCCTAAATGTTCCCTTTGTGTCTGGCAAACACTGTAGCTGTCCTAAATGTTCCTGTAGCTGCCCTAATGTTCCTGTAGCTGTCCTAAATGTTCCTTGTGTCTGCAAAAACCTGTAGCTGTCCTAATGTTCCCTTCGTGTCTGGAAATCACTTTTAGCTGTCCTAAATGTTCTGTAGCTGTCCTTTAAATGTTCCTGTAGCTGTCCTAAATGTTCCCTTCGTGTCTGGCACAACACTGTAGCTGTCCTAAATGTTCCTGTAGCTGTCCTAAATGTTCCGTTCGTGCTGGCACAACACTGTAGCTGTCCTAAATGTTCCTGTAGCTGTCCTAATGTTCCTTGTGTCTGGCACAACACTGTAGCTGTCCTAAATGTTCCTGTAGCTGTCCTAAATGTTACCTTCGTGTCTGGCACAACACAGTAGCTGTCCTAAATGTTACATTGCGTGTCTGGCACAACATTGTAGCTGTCCTAAATTTTCCCTGTAGCTGTCCTAAATGTTCCCTTCGTGCTGGCACAACACTGTAGCTGTCTAAATGTTCATTGTAGCTGTCCTAAATGTTCCTTTGTGTCTGCAAACCTGTAGCTGTCCTAAATGTTCCCTTCGTGTCTGGCACAACACTGTAGCTGTCCTAAATGTTCCTTTCGTGCTCTGGCACAACACTGTTGCTGTCCTAAATGTTCCTTTTCGTGTCTGGAATACACTGTACTGTCCTAAATGTTCATGTAGTTTGATTTAATTGTTTCAGTAGCTGTTATTTAATTTGTTCCCTTTGTCTGGCACAAACTGTAGCTGTCCTAAATGTTCCCTTCGTGTCTGGAATACACTGTAGCTGTCCTAAATGTTCATGTAGCTGTTTTTAATGTTCCTGTAGCTGTCCTAAATGTTCCCTTAGTGTCTGGCACAACAATGTAGCTGTCCTAAATGTTCCTTTCGTGTCTGGCACAACACTGTAGCTGTCCTAAATTTTCCCCTTTTCGTGTCTGGCACAACACTGTAGCTGTCCAAAAATGTTCCTGTAGCTGTCCTAAATGTTCCTGTAGCTGTCTAAATGTTCCTGTAGTGTCCCTAAATTTCCTGTAGCTGTCCAAATGTTCCTTCGTGTCTGGCACAACACTGTAGCTGTCCTAAATGTTCCTGTAGCTGTCCTAAATGTTCCTTTCGTGTCTGGCACAACACTGTAGCTGTCCTGAATGTTTCTGTAGCTGTCCTAAATGTTCCTTTCGTGTCTGGCACAACACTGTAGCTGTCCTAAATGTTCTGTAAGCTGTCCTAAATGTTCCTTTCGTAGTCGGGTCACAACACATGTAGCTGTCCTAAATGTTCCTGTAGCTGTCCTAAATGTTCCTTTCGTGCTGCACAACACTGTAGCTGTCCTAAATGTTCCTGTAGCTGTCCTAAATGTTCCTTTCGTGTCTGGCACAACACTGTAGCTGTCCTAAATGTTCCTGTAGCTGTCCTAAATGTTCCCTTCGTGTCTGGAATACAGTGTAGCTGTCCTAAATGTTCCTGTAGCTGCCCTTTAAATGTTCCTTGTAGCTGTCCTAAATGTTCCCTTCGTGTCTGGCACAACACTGTATGTCCTTATGTCCTGTAGCTGTCCTAAATGTTCCCTGTAGCTGTCCAAAAATGTTCCCTTCGTGTCTGGCACAACACTGTAGCTGTCCTAAATGTTACTGTAGCTGTCCTAAATGTTCCTTCGTGTCTGGCCCACAACACTGTAGCTGTCCTAAATGTTCCTTCGTGTCTGGCACAACACTGTAGCTGTCTTAATGTTACTGTAGCTGTCCTAAATGTTCCCTTGGTGTCTGGCACAACACTGTAGCTGTCCTAAATGTTACTGTAGCTGTCCTAAATGTTCCTTTCGTGTCTGGCACAACACTGTAGCTGTCCTAAATGTTCCTGTTGCTGTCCTTTAAATGTTCCTGTAGCTGTCCTAAATGTTCCCCTGGTGTCTGGCACAACACTGTAGCTGTCCTTAATGTTCCTGTAGCTGTCCTAAATGTTCCCTTCGTGTCTGGAATACACTGTAGCTGTCCTAAATGTTCCTGTAGCTGTCCTAAATGTTACTGTAGCTGTCTTAAATGTTCCCTCGTGTTGGCACAACCTGTAGCTGTCCTAATGTTACTGCAGCTGTCCTAAATGTTCCCTTTCGTGTCTGGACAAACTGTAGCTGTCCTAAATGTTCCATTCTTGTATGGCACAACTCTGTAGCTGGCCTAAATGTTCCTGTAGCTGTCCTAAATGTTCCTTTCGTGTCTAGCACAAACCCCCTTGTAGCTGTCCTAAATGTTTTCCTGTGTAGCTGTCCAAAATGTTCCTGTAGCTGTCCTAAATGTTCCTTTCGTTTCTGGCACAACACTGTAGCTGCCCTAAATGTTCCTGTAGCTGTCCTAATGTTCCTTTCGTGTCTGGCACAACACTGTAGCTGTCCTAAATGTTCCTTTGTGTCTGGGACAACCCTGTAGCTGTCCTAAATGTTACTGTAGCTGTCCTAAATGTTCCTTTCGTGTCCGGCACAACACTGTATCTGTCCCAAATGTTCATGTGGGCTGTCCTAAATGTTCCCTTCGTGTCTGGCACAACACTGTAGCTGGCCTAAATGTTCCTGTAGCTGTCCTAAATGTTCCTTCGTGTCTGGCAAAACACTGTAGCTGGCATTAAATGTTCCTGTAGCTGTCCTAAATGTTCCTTTTATATCTGGCACAACCTGTAGCTGTCCTAAATGTTCCTTTTGTGTCTGGCTCAACACTGTAGCTGTCCTAAATGTTCCTGTAGCTGTCCTAAATGTTCCTTTTTTTGTCTGGCACAACAATGTAGCTGTCCTAAATGTTCCTTTTGTGTCTGGTACAACAATTTAGCTGTCCTAAATGTTCCTTTCGTGTCTGGCACAACACTGTAGCCGTACTAAATGTTCCTTTCGTGTCTAGCACAACACTGTAGCTGTCCTAAATGTTCCTGTAGCTGTCCTAAATTTTCCCTGTAGCTGTCCTAAATGTTCCTTTCGTTTCTGGCACAACACTGTAGCTGTCCTAAATGTTCCTGTAGCTGTCCTAAATGTTCCTTTCGTGTCTGGCACAACCTGTAGCTGTCCTAAATTTTCCCTGTAGCTGTCCTAAATGTTCCTGTAGCTGTCCTAAATGTTCCTTTCGTGTCTGGCACAACACTGTAGCTGTCCTAAATTTTCCCTTTCGTGTCTGGGACAACCTGTAGCTGCCCTAAATGTTCCTGTAGCTGTCTAAATGTTCCTTTCGTGTCTGGCACATCACAGTAGCTGTCCTAAATGTTCCCTTCCTGTCTGGCACAACACTGTAGCTGTCCTAAATGTTCCCTTCCTGTCTGGCACAACACGGTAGCTGTCCTAAATGTTCCCTTCCTGTCTGGCACAACAATGTAGCTGTCCTAAATGTTCCTTTCGTGTCTGGCACAACACTGTAGCTGTCCTAAATGTTCCCCTTTCCCTGTCTGGCACAACACTGTAGCTGTCCTAAATGTTCCCTTCCTGTCTGGCACACACTGCAGCTGTCCTAAATGTTCCCTTCGTGTCTGGCACAACCCTGTAGCTGTCCTAAATGTTCGCTTCGTGTCTGGCACAACACTGTAGCTGTCCTAAATTTTTCCTTTCGTGCTGGCACAACCCTGTAGCTGTCCTAAATGTTCCTGTAGCTGTCCTAAATGTTCCTTTAGTGTCTAGCACAACCCTGTAGCTGTCCTAAATGTTCCTGTAGCTGTCCTAAATGTTCCTGTAGCTGTCCTAAATGTTCCTTTCGTGTTAGCACAACCCTGTAACTGTCCTAAATGTTCCTGTAGCTGTCCTAAATGTTCCTGTTAGCTGTCCTAAATGTTCCTTTCGTGTCTAGCACAACCCTGTAGCTGTCCTAAATGTTCCTGTAGCTGTCCTAAATGTTCCTTTCGTGTCTGGGCACAACCTTGTAGCTGTCCTAAATGTTCCTGTAGCTGTCCTAAATGTTCCTTTCGTGCCTGCACAACCCTGTAGCTGTCCTAAATGTTCCTTTCGTTCCTGGCACACACTGTAGCTGTCCTAAATGTTCCTTTCGTGCCTAGCACAACCCTGTAGCTGTCCTAAATGTTCCTTTCGTGCCTGGCACAACACTGTAGCTGTCCTAAATGTTCCTGTAGCTGTCTAAATGTTCCCTTCGTGTCTGGCACAACACTGTAGCTGTCCTAAATGTTCCCTTCGTGTCTGGCACAACACTGTAGCTGTCTAAATGTTCCTTTCGTGTCTGGCACAACACTGTAGCTGTCCTAAATGTTCCTGTAGCTGTCTTAAATGTTCCTTTCGTGTCTGGCACAACACTGTAGCTGTCCTAAATGTTCCTGTAGCTGTCCTAATGTTCCTGTAGCTGTCCTAAATGTTCCTGTAGCTGTCCTAAATGTTCCTGTAGCTGTCCTAAATGTTCCCTTTGTGTCTGGCACAACACTGTATCTGTCCTAAAATGTTCCTGTAGCTGTCCTAAATGTTCCTGTAGCTGTCCTAATGTTCCTTTCGTGTCTGGCACAACACTGTAGCTGTCCTAAATGTTCCTGTAGCTGTCCTAATGTTCCTTTCGTGTCTGGCACAACACTGTAGCTGTCCTAAATGTTCCTTTCGTGTCTGGCATAACACTGTAGCTGTCCTAAATGTTCCTGTAGCTGTCCTAAATGTTCCGTTCGTGCCTGGCACAACACTGTAGCTGTCCTAAATTTTCCCTTTCGTGTCTGGCACAACACTGTAGCTGTCCTAAATGTTCCTTTCGTGTCTGGCACAACACTGTAGCTGCCCTTTAAAATGTTCCTGTAGCTGCCCTAAATGTTCCTGTAGCTGTCCTAAATTTTCCCTTCCTGTGTGGAATACACAGTGTTCAAATGCAGCCAACAAATGAAACTGAAAGCACATTGTCTGTTCTTTAATTTGATAAACAGCGTTTTTTTTATATTCTCGATTGTTGAGAAAGGCAATGTTCATCCTTATTGACTTCTTTCGCTGAATGGTCTTAAACTATTATCAACGACTAATAAGTGCATGCGTCAAGGAAACATGAGGTTTGTATTGAAAGTTCCCCCTCACCCCCCTCCCCTACAGCCATCCCCTCCCCTCTGGTGTGTATGTGCGTGCGTGTGTGTGTGTGTGTGTGTGTGTGTGTGTGTGTGTGTGTGTGTGTGTGTGTGTGTGTGTGTGTGTTGTGTGTGTGTTTTCTATCTATATTCTATCTATCTATAAAGGGACATATATGTATATATGCTACAATATGAATATAATATATATATATATATATTTATATTTATATATATATATATATTTTAATATTTATATATATATATATATATATAGACACTCTTTCAAATGACAAGACAAACAAGCAAGTTGTTATCTCTCAACGTTTCGGCACCTGGCCTTCCTCAGGGCACGCTTTATTACTGCACTGACTCACAAACAATGCCTTTTCCTCCACACTCCACCACTCCCCAAGAAACAAGCTCACGTGCCGGTCAAGATTCAAAGTGTTCAAAACAATGTTCACAAAATTTTCACCAGTTGAATCTCCATATTCTCTCACATGCTCTAACCCAACTCGCCAACAGTCCCCAGCTGTTAACCTACTTCCCACCCCCCTTCTCTCTCTATCTCTACCCTCCCACCCTTATATATATATATATATATATATATATATATATATATTATTTATATTATATTATATATATATATATATATAGAATGTGTCTGTCTGTCTGTCTGTTTGTTTGTCTGTCTGTCTGTCTATGCCTGTGTCACCCCAAAACATCAACCGTCCAAGACCAGCTCTGACCTGCCGTCCTCCTCCATGACCTTGAGAAGCAAGGTGGCGGTGAAGGCTTTGCTGAGGGAGGCGATGTTGACCGGGTGGCCCCGTCCACCCTCTCCTTCCCGCCCACCCGGGTGACCCCGTAACCCCGTGACATCACCACCCGGCCATCTTGCACCACCGTGATAGCCAGGCAGGGTTGGAGTTGGCGCGGACACGCCTGGACCCCTCTCAGCACGGTGTCCACGGCGGAGACGTCAAAGGCATGGGAGGTGACGACGAGTGCAGACAGCAGGAGGATGGCAGGAGCTGCTGTCGCCAGGCAGTCTGGCAGCGCTCTGGTACTGCCTGCTGTTGACAGCAGTAACAAGTCTTAGACGCACAAAGACAGATGGCAGGCTACAATACAATTGACGGGAGGGGGGGGAGCTAACACTGCGCGCACTGGACCCTTTATGAAGACAAATGGCAGGCTACAATACAATTGGGGGAGGGGGTGGGGAGGGAAGATAACACTGCGCGCACTGAACCTTTACAACAAAGACGAATGACAAGCCACAATACAACTGGGGGAGGGATCCACACACACACACACCACACACATTGTGTGTGTGTGTGTGAGGGTGGGTGGGTGGGTGAACGGTCAAAGTAAATAAAACTCCAAACCAACCAAAATTAAAATGTACCAAATGTTCGGCTTTAATTGCCTTCGCCAGGGGGTACAGACTGTAAAAGTAAAAACGCTCGCATCCTCCACTCGCAGTCATTAAACAGAATCACAAATTTGCGCAGTTGAATAAGGCTCATTAGAATTTTCTTTTTTTTTTTTTTTCTTTTTTTTACTGAAGTAAAAAAACATTGTGTTAAAACAGAGCACATAACAGGGTAACAGTAAGTTGGGAAGGAAGGGGTGAAGGGGACAAAACGACAACAGCAGGTAAACCATCATATTCGCATTGACCCCACAAACCACAGCATTGATACAAACAACGAGAGAGAGAGAGAGAGAGAGAGAGAGAGAGAGAGAGAGAGAGAGAGATTGATTGATTGATTGATTGATTGATTGACTGATCTTCAATGCGCAAGGATGAAGATTTTAGGCCAAAGCCTAGTCTTACAATCTGTCCTTGTCATGCATACATTACTTCAACACATATCATTCATACCGACAATTCAACGTGAGAGAGAGAGAGAGAGAGAGAGAGAGAGAGAGAGAGAGAGAGAGACAACAAAGTGCCTATTGCTCCGGGCTGAAGTAAAGGAGACGGAGCACGAGAAACACGTGACATGTTGCATGGTTGTAATAAATAAACATCAATGCTCACATGCTCACATACACCTAAACGCACGAGCGCGTGCGTAGGCACACACACGAACACACATTAACAGAACGGGGAGAGGGCAAGGGGGGGGGGGGGGGGGGGGGGGTGCCGAGTGAAGACGAGAGAGAGAATGAATGAATGTGTCACGAGTTTGTCACGAGGCCTATGACGATTGACCCATCTAGGGTGGTGGAATTATTCATTTATTTATTGTCGTTGTTGTTGTCGTGTATCCGTCCCTTAATGTGGCTTGTGGTGTGTTTGCACCTTAAGGTCGTTCAGCTCAGGTTAGGTTTGCTTTCTCTCTCTCTCTCTCTCTCTCTCTCTCTCTCTCTCTCTCTCTCTCTCTCTCTCTCTCTCTAATTCCACTGCCCGTGCAATTCATCCTGCAAGTTCACGGGTGGCTGGTACCTTTCGCTTGAACTGGCTGTCTCTATCGGCCTCTCACCTGTCTTTTTACCTGCCGCACGTGCCGCATTCCTCTTAGGCTTGAGGTATTCTCACTCTGTGACGTAGGGTGGCATGTTGGCCGCCATCGCTTAGGCAGGTTTTCTCTTCACTCGAGCGGAAGATGTCTCTGGGAGCGCCTGCTCCGGTTCTGGTTCTCTACCACTTCGTCGAAGGTACGGTCGGTACCTTCATTCCTACAGTCGGGGAGGGACATCACGTCATCTCTTTTCCGCATCTGCTCTGCTGGTCCTCTCGACTGGACAGAGGGCAGAGAGTCGCTTGACCCGCCACTTTTGGGTCACCCACGGGTAGCTGGTAAGCATCAGTTTCGTGGTTTGTTTGGTTTTCTTGTTAGCTGGCTAATTCTTCTCTTTTGCGCAATTTCTTTTGGTTTTCAAAATTATAAAAGAAATATTGTTTGAGACCATTTTTTTTTCTGGTTAATTCAATCTTTAACCTGGCCAGTCAAAATTATATCCAAAAGTCTTTCTCCTTTTTATGCATCTGGTGATGCGGTAGTCGGTGGGGATGGGGGAGAACCTGGTGATTCAGGGTTGGTACTTGCTTGGTCTCGCTCGTCCGCCCCTGTCACAATCACCGGTCTCTTAGTCTTCGGCCACCGTCTGTTTGTGTGTGCAAGGGGAACGAGTGTTTTATGTTTGCGAGCGTGCGTATGCATGATTAGTCGTTTGGATGCGTGATTGGAGAATTGTGTTATTTTGAAATGTTGCTATAAAATGTGGGGATAATTGTGCCATTGAATTATGATTATTTGTAAATGTGGTGTCAGTTATAAAGCAATGGTTGCTGTATTAGTTCAGTTCCTAAGAAAGGAAAATGTTGAACGTGAATGAAGGAAGGATGAAGACATAAATTCCTATTCGTTTTATAGCCTGTTAATTTAATGCAGTCTCTTGCCTGCTTCGTGTGAGAAGACCTTTAGCGAACATTCCTGATTTGGTTTGTTTACTGTGTTATGCTCAGGTCTGTGTTGAGCTGGTGCTATTAATGTATTCAGCAAACCTCCCCTCGCCCATCATGCGAGTGGCTGTTAGGATTTAACAGCATGTGTCAGACCGTACTGACTGCGGGGTTCCAGTACCCTTCTTTCCTTCCAGTTCCTTCCGTTTCCTCTCCTCCCGGGGGGATTCACCCGAAGCTTGCGCTGTTGGGGCCGCGCACTGGTTGATGAGCACGTGGACTTTGCTGGAGGGTCCTAACCCCTGTCCGGGACCTTCAGCGACAACGCCCTGTCCCATGGGATGCGTTCTCCACTGTCCTCGGACTTCATACAGCCCATGTGACCAGTGTGGTTAGCTCTGTGTCGTGCAATTTGGGTGTGTGTGTGTGTGTCAATGGTGTCGGCATTGAAAGACACTCCGTTCAAGAACCGACCCGGTTTGGGGCACCTGATGCGACTCGGTGCTCCCAGTGGACTTTGGAAAGGCAGGGGTGTGGGGGAACCACATGAAGCACAGGAAGGAATGTGTGCTGGAAATGCTTATTTATGATTATGGTTATGTTGTGTGCGTTGAAATGCTTGTTTGTGACTATGGGTATGTCGCGTGTGTTGAAATGCTTAATTGTGTGTATGTCGTGTGTGTTGAAATGCTCGATTGTGATTGTGCATGTTGTGTGTGTTGGAATGTTTATTTGTGACTATGTGTGTGTTGGTGTGAATAAATGGGGTGTTGTATTGTAATCTTTCTTGTGTGGTCTCTTGCCGGGCGTGTGAGGTCAGTCACTCCCTTCACTCCCATCTAGACCGATCCTGTCAGGGCAGACCTCCAGGGGTCGGTCGTGACAGAATGAATGATTTATTCAGATTAGGCCATAGCCCATACTGAAGGGGTGACACCCGTAATACACGAATAAAGAAGAATTATCACAAAAAGAAATGGAAAAAGCAGTTATGCACACATACGATGCAAAACTATTATGAATACATCGCTCGTAGTCGCTTTTGTGCTCCGTATATGTACCTGGCAAGATCCAAGAGGACACGTTCATTTCGTGTTGCTAATAGTAAGCTGACTCTAAATCTACAAGGATCAAAATAATACTTTGACTTAATAAGTTTTACTCGAAGGTCATTGAGAGCAGGACAGCAAAATAAAAAATGTATTTCATCTTCCTTGGCCTGGTAGCATAACCGACATATCAGTCCATTTTCTTTCAAAGCACTGTATCTAAACCGATGGCAAGCTATGTCAGAGATACCAAATCTAAACTTAGTCAATGCACTCTTAATATACCTGTCCATTTTCATTTCAATGTATGGCTCAATCATATACGTTGTTTTAAACAGTCTGTATTGTGCAAATATGTCCTGTTGTTGATATGGTCATGCCAGTCTTGCCATCTGCAATCAATCATTCTTTGTTTAAAACATTTCGTTGTCCGAAACATATGCAAAGCCATATGAATTTAAGCACTGACGAACAGTGGTAGCCCGTGTCTTCTTACCATTATAATCCAAATTTCGTAACGTCCTAAAAGCTTTGAATGACATCTTGGTTTCCTCCATTCTGGTTATTTTCAACCAATACTTAATGCATTTTTAAAAAAGAATTAACATAAATCGGATACCTTCCAAGTTCGCCATAAACTAAATCATTTGCTGTTCGATTGTCTATATTCAAAAATCTTTTCATAGCATATAAATGAACATTCTCTAATACAACACCTTTCTCAAAAGCCCAGATTTCTGCTCCATACTGTAAAATTGGCTGCACCTGAGAGTCAAATAATTTCGAAAAAAAAAACACTAGAAAATGCGCTACTATTCAATTTGTATAAAATACGAAGTATAACTGTGACTGCTCTCTTTGCTCTGTTTGCTAGATCTTGAGAACCAAAGGTGAAACTTAATTTGGTAGTAAAATAGAACCCAAGATACTTGTATGCATTGACTACAACCATGTATTCACTTCCATAAATCCATTTCTCATTACGTGCTAAATAACCACCTTTACGAAACACAATAATGTTGGGTCTTATTCATATTAACTTTTAATTCTAATTGAGTAGCAGCTGAATACAAACTGTTCGATTGTCTTTGCAGACCAACTACAGTTGTAGACAATAAAATAATGTCATCAGCAAAAAGTAAGACGAACAGTTCCAAGATATCAAAAGTCACACCATGCCGTCCATGTTGAATAATCTCCAAAGCCAATTCATTTATGAACAGAGAAAATAAAACAGGACTACAAACATCCCCTTGCTTGACCCCTCTAGTACACTTGACAAAATCTGATAATTTTGCTCCCGCTCTAATTCTTGCTTTCACCTCCTTATACATACCTTTCACACAATGATACAATTTACCTTGAATTCCATTTTTTAACAAAATAGGCCACAGCAGTTTCCGTGAAACTGAATCGAAAGCTTTCTCAAAATCAACAAAAGCCACATACAGCTTCTTGTTGTTTACAAACTGTTTTTGAATTGCAGCTAATAGACTAAACATGTGATCAATAGTAGAATAACCTTTTTTGAATCCTGCTTGGTGTTCTCCTGTTATATTATTCTGAGATATCCATTCATGTAGTCAATTATTAATAACAGAACTATAAAGTTTGCTACATACATTGCACAACGAAATACCTCTATAATGATTTACATCGTTTATCTCCCCCTTCTTAAACAGAGGTAAAATTATAGATTCTTTACCATCTTCTGGATAAATCCCGGTGTCAAAAAGATAGTTATACAATTTAACTAAAAATTCTAGAACAGTCGCACCAGAATGTTTAAAAAAACTCCCCAATGAGGTCATCAGGTCCGGCAGTTTTACCATTCTTTAATTTCTTAATAGCTGTTAATATTTCCCCTCTGGATATTGGCCTGTCATAAGTAGTTTCTTCATTATTTATTGCATTGTCAGTCTCAGTGGACTCATCGTCGTCCTTATCCAAAAGATTTTTAAAACGTAAGAACCAGTATGCATGTTAACGAAAGAAACAACATGGTTGAACGTGGCAGTGAAAATGAAAAAAAAGTGGTGGCGATGACTGTGTGTTTGGGAATGGGACTATCAATGATGATGATCATGTAAATAAGAAAAGTGATAGTGGTTATGTGATGCCGAATGAAAATTCCAGTGTGGCTGACTGTCTGATTACCAATGTGTCAAACAGCATAGAGACTCTGCGTCATCGTGGCTGACCGTCTGATTACCAATGTGTCAAACAGCATAGAGACTCTGCGTCATCGTGGCTGACTGTCTGATTACCAATGTGTCAAACAGCAATAGAGACTCTGCGTCATCGTCTGTTTCAACGACCAGACCTAATTTAATGACTGCGACTGACCCTAAGACTAAAATTGATTCTACGACTATGATTGAAATAGAACATGGTGGTGATTGTATGACAATGAACACATTTGTAAATAGTGTATCATTTCTTCATTGGAATATATGTGGATTATTTAAAAAAAACTGGATGACAGAGATTTTATCCAGTTTATTTCTTCCTTTGACTTTGTTTGTTTGGTGGAAACGTTTGCTGAGGCGTTCCAGTCAAACCTTTTCCAAGACTATGAATTATTTGTAAAACCAGCTGTAAAATTTACAAGACAGGGACGGGCCTCGGGAGGATTAGTGTGTATGGTTCGTAAAAGTCTTGTCCCGTATGTGCACCAGGTGGATTGTGACAGTCTGTATACAATGTTATTTAGATTTGATAAAGAATTATTTTGCTCTGATAAGCCTGTCTTACTTGTATGTACATATGCCCCTCCAGAAAATGCACCTTTCTACACACTGCATGGCTTTGATAATGGCACTGAAATGTTGGAAAATGCACCTTTCTACACACTGCATGGCTTTGATACTGGCATTGAAATGTTGGAAAATGCACCTTTCTACACACTGCATGGCTTTGATAATGGTATTGAAATGTTGGAAGAATGTATTGTAAACAAGTTGTTATCCTTCGATGATGCTGAGATACTCTTATGTGGTGACATGAATGCAAGAACTGCGAATATTTCTCCAGGTAATGTAGATGATCGTGATCTTTATGCTAATTTCAAGACTGCAGACGCAAGTACAATAGAGGTTCTCAAGATAACTTATTAAATGTATATGGGAAAAAGCTTCTTAGTATGTGCACTGTGCTAGGATTGACAATTATAAATGGAGTATGTAATGACGATCTCGAAGGTCGTTTCACATACATTTCGGATGTGGGGAGTAGTGTGAATGATTATTTTCTAGTGTCTACAGATTTGTTTGAACTAACGTGTAAAAAGATGACTCTAAATGTGATGGAAAGATTTGATTCTGATCATTTACCCCTGGTATTGTGCATTAAAATTCCAAATGAACAGTTACATACCAGTTTTGCCCCTAATGTAAATGTTAACCAGTTTATTGTTAAATATTGCTGGAATCAAGATTACAGTCAACAGTTTTCTTTATGCATGAATTCATCAAATGTTCTAGAAAAGTTAATCGCCGCTGAAGATCTTATTTCTGTGGATGTTAATGAAGCTCTGAACTTGTTTAATATAACTATCAATGACCAAGCTGAAACAATGAGGAAAGTTGAGCTTATAAATAAGAAATTTATACAGAATTGGTTTGATCGAGAATGCAGGGTAGACAAACGTAAACTACGTAGATTATTCAGAATTTTTCTGAAAACAATGGATAAAGAGGATAGAATATTGTTCTGTATAGCGAGAAGGGAATATAAACATTTAAATGAAAGGAAACAGAAAGAACATAATCATCTCCTATTGAACGATCTTCTGTCTTCGGGTAATAATCAGCAATTATTTTGGAAAACTATTCACAAGATTTCCAAAACGAAACTACAACCTACAAATAATATTCCGAGAAGAGAGAGAGAGAGAGAGAGAGAGAGAGAGAGAGAGAGAGGGACAGACAGACATACAGACAGACAGATAGACAGACAGACAGGCAGACAGACAGGCAGAGACATAGTGACGTGCGGGAAGAAACAGAGAGGGGGGAAGGGGGGGGGGGTTGTAGGGAGATAATAAGGACAGACATACAGACAGACAGATAGACAGACAGGCAGGCAGACAGACAGGCAGACACATAGTGACGTGCGGGAAGACACAGAGAGGAGGGAAGGGGGAGTTTGATGGGGAGATAATTAGAGCTAGGGGAAGTGCGAGGGGAAGGAGAGATGGAAAGAAATGGTGAGGGGATGGGGGAAGGGTGGGGGAGCTGGGGAGGGATAGGGGATGGGGGCATTTGAGAGGAAGGGTGGATTAAAGGAGGATACGGGGGGATGGGAGAGTCAGGAATGCAAGGGGGAGAGAGAAATGGGGGCGGGACATGGGGGGGAGGGGGGGGAGGGAGAGCAGGACTGGGGAGAAGGGAAGGGAAGAAAATGGATTTGGTAACAGAGTTGATATTCTCTAAGTAAGAAAAAAAAGGACTTGACAATAGAGTTGATATTCTCTACGTAAGGGAATAAATGGACTTGGCAATAGAGTTGATATTCTCTACGTAAGAGGAAAAAAGGACTTGGCAATAGAGTTGATATTCTCTACGTAAGAGGAGAAATGGACTTGGCAATAGAGTTAAATATTCTCTACCTAAGGGAAAAATGGACGTGGCAATAGAGTTGATATTCTCTACCTAAGGGGAAAAAAGGACTTGGCAATAGAGTTGATATTCTCTACGTAAGGGAAAAAATGGACTTGGCACTAGAGTTGATATTCTCTACGTAAGGGGAAAAATGGACTCGGTAATTCTCTACGTAAGGGGGGAAATGGACTTGGTAATAGAGTTGATATTATCTACGTAATGGGAAAAATGGACGTGGCAATAGAGTTGATATTCTTTACGTAAGGGGAAAAATGGACTTGGTAATAGAGTTGATATTCTCTACGTAAGGGGAAAATGGACTTGGTTATAGAGTTGATACTCTCTACGTAATTTCCAACAACATATGTCTCATGTAAATCGCTCCCCTCCCACCATCTCGTCAAACACCACTATCATGCTTACAGGCATACACTTATCACACACAATTATATAGCATACATATGTACATGCGCGCGCACACCACACACACACACACACACACACACACACACACACACACAGAGAGAGAGAGAGAGAGAGAGAGAGAGAGAGAGAGAGAGAGAGAGAGAGAGAGAGAGAGAGAGAGAGAGAGAGAGAGAGAGAAGATGAGCCACTGTATGAGCAATGTGATTTTACACTTTATAAAATGTTAATATCTTTCGATTAGCAATGGCCTGTACCATCCTCAGGGTAGCAATGGCCTGTGCCACCAACCCCTCACGGATTATTTACAGCGGGAAGTGACAGGGGAGCATTGGCCTGTGCCACCTACCCCTCACGGATTATTTACAGCGGGAAGTGACAGGGTAGCAATGGCCTGTGCCACCTACCCCTCACGGATTATTTACAGCGGGAAATGACAGGGGAGCATTGGCCTGTACCACTCACCCATAAAACAGACTGCATCTGTTCTCTGTGGGAAAAGGTCCATATAAAACAGACTAGTAACAAAGTAACGATTCTTTAACGTTTTCACGTGTGTCCGGGCTCTTAGGAGGCACTTTTGGTGCCTTTCTTTAATATCTGATGTCTGAAGAAGCAGACATATTTGTTGACAATGCACTTGTCTGGTCGGTGGTATGCATTTCACTTGTCTGGTCGGTGTTATGCATGAAATAAGCTTTAATTTCCATTCTCAACTGCATGCTTGTTTATGTCAGTCAGTGGTTTGCTCATGATACGAGCCACTGGTGCTCCAGATGGATCCATCCGCCCTGCCCCGAGCCACTGGTGCTCCAGATGGATCCATCCGCCCTGCCCCGAGCCACTGGTGCTCCAGATAGATCCATCCGCCCTGCCCCGAGCCACTGGTGCTCCAGATGGATCCATCCGCCCTGCCCCTTCCATGTCTCCACACGCTGGGAGGCCAGGGTGGGGAATAACGCGTGTCACTGTAGGACAACGTGTCAGCAAATGGTGAGGTGTTGAAAAACATCCGTCACTCAGCTGGAAGTGGGGTGGAGTAGGGATGGAACAAGCAGGGGAAGAAAAAAGGGATAACTTGTAACATCATGTAGTTGTGCGTGTAGCGTGTGTCTATGAGAGAGAGAGAGAGAGAGAGAGAGAGAGAGAGAGAAAGAGAGAGAGAGAGAGAGAGAGAGAGAGAGAGAGAGAGAGAGAGAGAGAGAGAGAAGAGAGAGAGAGAGAGGTCCATGACACGACAGTCTTCAGACAAGGTGGTGAAATGAACGACCGCGAGCACATCCGTCCTTTGCACTGAGTTCAAGGACTCACCAGTCATTTGAGAAAAAAACAAACTTGTTTACAAAACCTTTCAAACACATCTTCTAAAAAAAAAAACATCGGCAATTTTGTTTAAAATCTTTCCTCCGTAAAATCTTAGATCAGATGGAAAATGTTAATATCTTTGAGAAAATTAAAAGATCATAATTAATCAGGTGGGACATCACTAACGAAGGTTTCCATAGAATCTGCTGTAAAGTGTTTATGTCTCATATCATGCAAGTCCCAGCACTTTATAAAAGAACATGTTTCACTGTGAGTGGTACATGACATGGAATGCACCACGGAGCGTCTTCACCTTTAAAAAGATAAGAATGGGTATCAAAGCAGTGGCCTGAATGCAAACGGCACAAAACTGTTTCTTCTTTACGGCCATGTCGGGAACAAGGTAATAACTCTTGAGGTGTGGACGGATTTTAATATTTTGTTATCCATTTGCAAGTTTCATTCCTCCTGCCAGGGCTCTTCAACGCAAGCCTGGGTTTGGGGTTTCAGATCAGTGTGAGGGATCGACAGTCTGCTTAACTCTTTCCTTGTGGTACTCGTGGCAAGTTTGGGAGTCCGACAAAATGGGGAAATCTTTGTATTGATTTAGAGACCATTTCAAGAGCCAGGACCAAGGCGGTCAACTCGGCAGTGTAGATGGAGCTGTCAGTGGGAATGTGTTTCGAACATCTCTGAGAAGGGTCTGTTACAGTTCAATCAAAAAGAGAACATGCCACAACGTGAGTGAGAAATGGTGCGCCTGTCAATCAGGCCATATCCCTATCGTTGTCCAGCCGTACTTTTCAAATCCTACGTTTGTCTCACTGCACCTATTTGATTACCACCCACCCCCACCCACCCCCCACCCCCACCCCCCAAAAACTGAGAAAAGATAGCCCTGTTTCCGATAGAAAGACCATCGATTTGTTTTCTATCAGTACAGGTCTGTTGAAGCTGTTAGTAGTTGCTACGCAGAGCCTAAAGTCACTGGTGATTCTACATCATCATCGCATCATGACGACAGTCTTCACAACAGAGCAGCGGCCATCATCCACTTGGGCCGACAGACTTCCAACACAAGATCAGGTTGCACACCAAAAATTCGCCAAAGTCTCGCTTAAGGAGTCGAGTATTTATAGGTAGGCACAATTACATTGCTTCGGTAATGTTTTTATTTTACCCCTTAGTGCAAATATAGAGCCACTGATGAGTGCAAAAGTCTAGAACGTGACGTCAGATAAGGGGCTAGTCATGAAGTTCTAGATTGTGAATGACTTCCTAGGTTCAAATTCCTAAATTCAAGGGAGATGATTGGTGAGATGTTGCTCCTTTGATCTATCATTAGTTTAATATCAAATGTACGCTACGCCTCAAAACGTTGACACAGATTACATAGTGATTTGGTGCTGAAATCTATTGTGGTGTGTTGAATCAAAACGTTAACATAGATTACATAGTGACTTCGTGCAAAATCTTTATTGTGGCGTGTGGCATCACCTCTGCTGATTGTGGCCACACTGGATCGTTGGAAATTGCGGAGGCCGGCCACACTGGATCGTTGGAAATTGTGGAGGCTGGCCACACTGGATCGTTGGAAATTGTGGAGGCCGGCCACACTGGATCGTTGGAAATTGTGGAGGCCAGCCACACTGGATCGTTGGAAATTACGGAGGCCGCCCACACTGGATCGATGGAAATTGCGGAGGCCAGCCACACAGGATCGTTGGAAATTGCGGAGGCCAGCCACACTGGATCGTTGGAAATTGCGGAGGCTGACGACACTGGATCGTTGGAAATTACGGAGGCCGCCCACACTGGATCATTGGAAATTGCGGAGGCTGGCCACACTGGATCGTTGGAAATTACGGAGGCCAGCCACACTGGATCGTTGGAAATTGCGGAGGCCGCCCACACTGGATCATTGGAAATTGCGGAGGCTGGCCACACTGGATCGTTGAAAGCATAGGTTTAAAATGACCGTGCCGCACATCGACCTTCACCGCAAGGGGTGGGGGTGGGGGTGAAGGGGGAGTAGAGAATCCATGGAAAGTACACTATGACATCTGCTATCTGGAACGTATGAGCACTCAGGTAGATTGTCCAACTGCAAGAAGAGGCAGATACTCCTTGTACACTCTCGGCCTCTGCGACGTTAGAAGGAAGAACACCAGGAGTATGAACCAAGGACATGGTCTACGCTTTAGTGGAGATGCTTTTCGCAAAGGGTAAACCCCTGCCCTGCTCTGCCTCACACACACACACACACACACACACACACACACACACACACACACACACACACACACACACACACACACAAGAAGAAGAAGAAGAAGAGGAGGAGGAAAAGGAAGAGCAGGACGAGGAGGAGAGGGGGAGGAGGGGGAGGAGGAGAACAGTCTTGTAGTCATTGAGGCCACGGTCCTATATGAAGGGGTATGCACATAAACAAGACCATTATACCAGAAGGAACATATTACATTCACAAACAGAGCCAAAAAAAAAACAAATATCGTAGTAAACGTTTCTGCAGTAGAACACCAAAACAAACCAAGCATTTACTTCAGAACTAAAATCTGCAGCAATTCCTGACAGAGC
>CM031608.1:94831475-94848975 GCA_018398815.1 Conus ventricosus | reverse complement strand
AAGGATTGCAATAAGTCTGATCTTGCATTTCGACATTCACTATCGAACCAGGAATTGTTGTTCTTTTCACCTATAACAATATGTTTTTTCATACATTGGCCTACGAGAGTCAAACATTCGTAAAATTTATTCAGTGCCAGGTTGACATCAGTAGTCATCAGAATTACAGCTTCGTTCAAAATATCTAGTATCTCTTGTGACTCGAAGGCCTGTTTGATATTCATCTAAACGATCCTTGTTCCAAATGAACCTTTGAATGACACGTTTTACAGATTTATTTTGAATGCGTTTTACATTTCTTGGTAGGTTTAATCTTAATTCAATAGGTAAATGTTTAGATTCAGCAATGTTGAGCACTCTCATGCTTAGAGCATGTTCAAAAAGGCACCTTGAAATCAAAAAATAATCTATGATACTTGCCCCATTATGTGCTATATATGTATAGTCTCCGTGCTTATCAACTGAGGAAACACCATTTAGAATTATTAATGAGAATTCTTCGCACAATTTCAATAAGTAACATCCAAATTCATTCATAATTTCATCTTTGGAATTTCTAAGATATGCTTCATCTTCTTTAGTATTATTGTCATCATCGTTCCAAACATTAGTGTCAGGAGAGTAACTTCCCTAGCGTTTGATTTACCTGTCCTGGCATTAAAATCTCCCATAATAATGAAAGGTAATTCTCCATACTGTTCAAAATATCGAGAAGACAGTGCTCAAGCAGATATATTCCATTTCTTATTTCTGTATCTAAATAATACGGGCTTGATGCTGGGGGAACATAAATGCCTAACAGTATAGTGTCGACATGTGAGCCACTAAACTGTTTAAATAGTTTCACAGCAATACAATTATCACATTCTAATGAAATGCGTTCAACAAATCTAGAAATTGTCTTTTTTACCATAAGAACAACACCACCAGATAGACGGGATGTCGCAGCATCAGATAATTTCAATCCAGGTGACACAAAAATTTTAAAAGAAGGAAACAGATATGAAGGGAAATTGGTCGCAAAAGTTTCTGACAAAAATACGATGTCATATTTACAGAATAAAACCGTAATTCAGGTTGGTATACAGAGCTCAAACCCTCTATATTGTAAGAAAGAAAGGAAATGCAACAGTTCTCTGCATTAGCATCATTTGCAGGGCCTGGTACAACCCCATGGTATAGTGACAAGGGCAGGGCCGAATCCCTAGGTGTCTATAGATTGGCTTCTATCCGCCTGTGATGATCCTGTTTCGATGCGTGGGAAACAATCTGTGACCTGCTTTTGTCTGAGAGTGGTTTTATCGTGTGTTATGCTTTGTCATTGTACGTCCGATTGCCAACTTTGTTTTGCTGCGTGTTTGTCTGCCATGTGTTTTAGGTGTTTCTGATATCATAGAACAGTTCTGTTGTTCCGACACTACAGGAAGATGGGTCATACTTGAACAGTTCATACCGTCACGTCTACCGTCAGGCTTTCCAAAAGACTGACTCTCTAGTTCATCTGCGCCAGTCCATGGGTCCACCAGGCGTTTCACCATGGTGGTGCTGTCGTCTGCCTTGGCTTCACTGGCGGGTGGAGTGGTTGAGGATGGGCGTGGCGAACAAGGTGTGTGGGGATCCAGATCTGCATCAGGTCCATCAGTGACTGCTTGCTGGGTGGAAGGGGGGAGGGGGGCATCACAAGAGGGGTCAGTGCTGCTATAGAATGCACGATGCACAACACATTCACAACCGACCATTGGGCCCAGCTGGTTTGCCTCAGAAGTTGGTGCAACGTCACCAGTCATCAGACAAGATGTCTGCGTGTCATGTTCATGATGGAGCCGGGATTCCAGGGTAGACGGTCCCTGACCTTCCCAGAATTAGGTCTAGGCACATGGTTCTCATCTTCCGTGTTTGGGTGTGACGTGAGTCTGACGCCCCATTGATTGACCGTCACTCTGGCTGAGGGGCGTGGAGTTCGCTGTGGCTGTGGAGGATGGAAGGCGCTGTCCCTGGAACATCCACTGGGGCTCCATGGCCTGCATCCACAGGTGTCCCTGGAACATCCACTGGGGCTCCATGGCCTGCATCCACAGGTGTCCCTGGAACATCCACTGGGGCTCCATGGCCTGCATCCACAGGCTTCTGGCGACATTCCCGTTCCTCACGGTGCTCGCCACGTGTTCTGCATGGTGTCTCCGATGTGCGGTGTAATCTGTGTTGAACGATCAGGGAGTGACGGGAATGCAGCCATGTCTGCAGTCCATGGGAGGCCCTCATCACAGTATGATACCGGCCTCCACTGGGACTGTGGGTGGGTGGAGTCCATGTAGATAGGCGTTGGCACTGGGTCACGCTGCTTAAATCGTTCAATAGAACGATCAGCAGCGGCATCCTGCGTGAAACTGGCTGCTGTCCATGGGATGTCTTCAGCAGAGGACGTCATTGGCCTCTGTCGGGACTGCAGGCGAGTGGAGTCCACGTGGGTTGGAGCTGGTGCCAAGCCATGTTGACTGACTGGTTCAGCGAGTCATCAGGGACAGCATTCCGGGCCAGACTGTAAGAGAGTCTTCGTGGGTCTTTTCTGGGGCCATGGTGTTGCATGCTCCTGCGCTTGTGGTAGAGGCGCCCGTTCCAAACGTAGACCTGCCTGCCAACGTTCATGTCTTCTGTTTGATGGCTTGGAAATGGCGGGGATGAAATCATATCGACAGTCCGAGGAAAGTCATCAGTGGAGTTACGTGAGCTCCACTTCTGTTGTGGGTGTCGGACATCTTGGTAGGCATGATGTTGATCCACGTCTTCCCAAGCCATGTCGTGCTGGTTGACCGGTTCATCCATTTGACATTGCTGCTTTGAGTGACTTGACTTGCTGTAGTGATACCGAGGAGGGGTGGCGTTGGTTACATCGCCAGAGTGTCTTAGAGTGTCCCTTTCATGATTCTCATGTTGTTTGCTCTTGCAGAATATGCGTCCTTTCCAGAAGTAGGCATGTCTGCCAGCATTTCTCTCCTCTTTGATAATCTGGTTCTGACGGCTGGTCAAGTCGGAAGCAACACGTATACCCAGTGTTTTTGCCATTTCTTTCCTGCACTCCTGTTCCCTCAGAATGGTCAGCTTATCCTGCCAGTGGAAAAGACGAGCGACAATCGGGCGAGGGTAATTACTGTTGTAACTCCTTCGACCAACCCGATGTGCCCGCTCCACGTCATCAATTGTCCACTGCTTGGAAGGAAAAAATCGGTTCAACAGCTGTACTATCATTCTGGTGCACTTGGAGTTGGTCTCACTTGGGCCTTCAAAAACGTTGAAAAACCTCAAGTTGTTTCGACGAGAAAATGACTCGATTTTGTCTACTTGGCTGTCCATTTGGTGGGACACATCTATAAACAAATCTTTCCACTGGAAGAGATTTTCACACTGTTCTTCGAGAACTTGACATTTGCTGGCAAGCAAATCAACTCTGGCTTTTAGCTGATCATTTTCCTTCTGTAGAAATCCATACCAACACTTGAACCTTTCCATGATGTCAGTGTTCTCACGCTGTGAATAGCCAGCCATAGAAAACAGTCTTTGGTTCAAGTCTCTGTCAGGTCCATGATTATGATCGGATGTTTTCTTAATATGAACAGGTGTACCACCAGCACTGGAAATATACTTAGAAAACGCGTTTGACCCGTGTTGGTCCAGGGTTCCGCTCAATGTCACCGCAGGACAAGAGAAGCCAACGAATGACAACTGCAGAAGACTTCAGGAAGAACAGCAGGAGTAAACCCTTTGCGTGGATTATTATCACAAACCTGAGTTTTTGCTTTGATTTTGATCTTGAGATCGCTTGAAAATAGACAGTCACTGACCACATGAGGAAAAGACGGTTCACGTGTGCAATTTTACATCCAGAGACTGGTACACGCGCCGACCACGGACACGGATGCTGGTGTGTTTGAGAGAATTATTGTCACAGCCGCCTGCATTGTTTGCTTTTGTATTGAGCCTCAATGCAGCCAGAAAAACTGATGCGAAGAGCAGAGTCACGGACCACCTCAGAGGCCAAACAAGTCTTATTTCATGCGCCAGTGCACAACTTCTCCCTTTCTTTCTCTCGCGAACAAGCGAACACCTTGCACGTGCTGCACACATGCTGCGTTGCCGTCATCTAACAGTTCCCCAAAAAACTGCTCAGATTTGAAATCTCTATTATGCATGTATCAATCTTTTAAATGAAAATAATGTCTAATCCGATCAAAACCCGAAACCAAAAATCAGTCAATAAATCGAACGCACCTTACACAACCATGAGTCCAAAAATCACTGAGGATCGATGATTCAAAACTGGCAAACTAATCCATTTTGGGACACAACACACCGACACGTCTGACCAGTCTTGAAGCTCACGCTCAGCCCCGGACGTGACTGTGATGTTACTGTAAATGTTCACTAGATCTGTCTATACTCTTAGGTAGTGATGATAACAGAGAGAGAGAGAGAGAGAGAGAAAGAGGAGAGAGAGAGAGAGAGAGAGAGAGAAGAAGACAGACAGACAGACAGAAGACAGACAGAGACAGAAACAGACAGAGAGACAGAGAGAGAGCAATAAACCAGAGAAGAGAGAGAGAGAGGAGAGAGAGAGAGAGAGAGAGAGACGCTTTTTGACGCTTTGATGTTTTATTGCCTTCAGCGAAGTTAGCCATAAAGGCAAGGGGGTTCCACACATAGTTTTAGAAATCGCATCATTCATAAATCATAACAAATAATAATCATGATAGAAAACAATACAGTCAAAACAAATATTACAAAGTTTTTTTTTTGCGTATTAATGTTGCCGGGCATCTTATACACGTTCATGAGTGACATAAATTAAACACACACGTAGAATATACTATCTTCCCTTCCCTATCGCACCCCGCATCCTCCACTCCCACCCCGTCCCCTCCTCGCCGCCACCCCCCCCCCCCCCCCCCCTACCCCTCCACACTTGCCTTTTCCTATCCTGACCCACCAGTCTCCTTCCTTTGACCCTCACTCTCTTACCCTCCCCTCAGTCCTAACTGACAACACTCCACGCATACAAGAGAACCAAAAAGAGCACACGCTCACTCACACGCATACGTCGCACAAACACCGCTCTCCTAGCTTGTCCACCCCCCCCCCCCCCCTTGCCCATCCCTCCCCCCCCCCCCCCCTTCATAATATAACTGTTCTGTCACTCCTCGCGCCGCTCCCTCACCCCCACCCCCCTCTTCATCTCCGCACGCCCCCTCCCCCTCCCACCCGCCCTCCCCCTTCCCCACGCCCACCAACCCTCTCAAACGCACGCACACTTGGCCTACAACATTCGGACCATCCAATGACTACAGACTTAGTTATTTAATTATTAGGTTCTAGTTTCTTATTTCTTATTTTCATAGCTTCCACTATATATTTAGCAAAGGCAACAATGGTTGAATTATCATTTGTTAAAAGATCCCTAATACCATTTATTGATGGCTGGATATGAATCATATTAAAGAAGGAGTATTTACGACGAATGTCTGAGAACTGTTGACACTGGAAAATAAAGTGTACTTCATTTTCAACATTATGACCACACAATACACAGTTTGTGACTTCTCTATCCACACACCAGTGTTTTGCAATACCTAAGCCGTGTACTCTTAATCTAAAACCTTGTCAGTGCTTCTCTCATTCTTTTATTTGTAATTAAAGTTAAATACTTCTCTGGTTCAAACACAGATTTAAATGAATAATACCATGAGTATTTATCACTAGTTTCAATCTCTGAATGCCATTTTTGCTTGTAGCATGATATAAGCCTGTCCTTGAATTCTGATAGAGAGAGAGAGAGAGAGAGAGAGAGAGAGAGAGAGAGAGACAGAGAGAGAGAGAGAGAGAGAGAGAGAGAGAAAGAGACAGAAAGAGAGAGACACACAGAGAGAGAGAGAGACAGACAGACAGAGAGAGAGAGAGACAGAGAGAGAGAGAGAGAGAGAGAGAGAGAGAGAGAGAGAGAGAGAGAGAATACAAGATATAATATTTTATTTATAGATTGGTTCCAATTCTGCAAGAGAAAGGGAAGTGATGAGTGTTGCGGCACAAAGTGTCACAACTTCAAGTGTTTGTTCTATTTCACTCCCCTCCCAGCACAAAGTGTCACAACTGCAAGTGCTTGTTCTATTTCACCCCCCTCCCCAGCACAAAGTGTCACAACTTCAAGTGCTTGTTCTATTTCACCCCCCTCCCCAGCACAAAGTGTCACAACTTCAAGTGTTTGTTCTATTTCACCCCCCTCACCAGCACAAAGTGTCACAACTGCAAGTGCTTGTTCTATTCACCCCCCTCCCGAGCACATAGTGTCACAACTGCAAGTGCTTGTTCTATTTCAATCCCCTCCCCAGCACAAAGTGTCACAACTGCAAGTGCTTGTTCTATTTCACTCCCTCCCCGCACAAAGTGTCGCAACTTCAAGTGCTTGTTCTGTTTCACTCCCCTCCCCAGCACAAAGTGTCACAACTGCAAGTGCTTGTTCTATTTCAATCCCCTCCCCAGCACAAAGTGTCACAACTGCAAGTGCTTGTTCTGTTTCACTCCCTCCCCCAGCACAAAGTGTCGCAACTTCAAGTGCTTGTTCTATTTCAATCCCCTCCCCAGCACAAAGTGTCGCAACTGCAAGTGCCTGTTCTATTAATCCCCTCCCTAACACAAACTTGTGACAACTTCAAGTGCTTGTTCTGTTTTACTCCCCTCCCCAGCACAAAGTGTCGCAACTGCAAGTGCTTGTTCTATTTCAATCCCCTCCCCAGCACAAAGTGTCGCAACTGCAACTGCTTGTTCTATTTCACTCCCCTCCCCAGCACAAAGTGTCGCAACTTCAAGTGCTTGTTCTATTTCAATCCCCTCCCCAGCACAAAGTGTCACAACTGCAAGTGCTTGTTCTATTTCACTCCCCTCCCCAGCACAAAGTGTCGCACGGCACAAGCTTCCGCATGTTCCAAAGTGCGACACTTTGTGCAAATCTTCTCAGCACAAAGTGTCGCACTTTTGCACAAAGTGTCGCATGCGACACTTTGTGCAGTTGCGACACTTTGTGCCGCAACAGATGAGGGATGGGAGGAGGGCAGTGGTGAAAGTGAAATAGACAAGCAGGTGAAGCATTATTTACACCTCTTTTTTCAGATTAACAACAAAACAACTAATATATTATGGACTGCATCCAACCGGAAAAAACAACAACAGAAAACCAGCCAAATTAAGAAATAATCAAACAACACAAACAACATTATGCTGCCAGATAGGCAAACGATCAGATTTACTTCTGTCAGACACATTCATTCTGCTGCAATCAGACATTGAAAACAGGTCATACGACAGTAAACAAAGTTATCGTCTACACTGTCGTCATCATCAGATATGTACGTGTGATGACCTTCAAGGTCACCCTGACATATACCATTCAAAACATACAGGTGTAAATCAGAGCACGTATCAAGTAACATTTTGCCATAATTATTAAGCACAAGGCCTTCAGAATGTCTGTCCGAGTTCAAAGCACCACTTAGATATTCATCTTGAAACTCACACGCATTGGTTACAAAACAACAAGAAATATTTGAGTTCTTCCATCTAAGTCTCCATTCATTACTGTATGAGCATCATGTTGTTCATCATACGGCAAAGAATCACATAAGAAACATTCCAATAAAGAGACACAATTTTCAGTCAAAATGCACATAATAGGGCGAGTCTTCAGGTGATATAAAAGCACAAACATATATAATGTGTCTCTGCATGGCCAAAAGGCATTTATCACAAACATACACAATGTGTCTCTCCATGCCCAAAAGGCATTTATCACAAACATACACAATGTGTCTGTCCATGGCCAAAAGGCATTTATCACAAACATACACAATGTGTCTCTCCATGCCCAAAAGGCATTTATCACAAACATACACAATGTGTCTCTTCATGCCCAAAAGGCATTTATCACAAACATACACAATGTGTCTCTCCATGGCCAAAATACATTTATCTAATAGAAAAGCGTAAAAGAGAGGAACGTCACACATATAGGTCTGACATAAGAATTCAGCTCATTCCTTATCAGATATACAATTTCACCCGAACGTCTTCCGTGTACCGGCAGTTTAACACTCTGTGTGTGTGTGTGTGTGTGTGTGTGTGTGTGTGTTGTGGTGTGTGTGTGTGTGCGCGCGCGCGCATGCACGCGCGCGCATGTGTGTGTGTGTGGTGTGTGTGTGTGGTGTGTGTGTGTGTGTGTGTGTGCGCGCGCGCTCACACACACACACGCGCGCGCGCGCTCACACACACACACGCGCGCGCGCACACACACAACACACTCTCTCTCTCTCTCTCTCTCCTCTCTCTCTCTCTCTCTCTCTCTCTCTCTCTCTCTCTCTCTCCACACACACACACACACACACACACACACACACATACACAAGCACACTACACCACACCACACACTGAGCAAGAGACAGAGATAGAGAGAGACAGACAGACAGATGCATTTAGAGACAGACCGATAGATAGATAGATAGATAGATAGATAGATAGATAGATAGATAGATAGATAGATAGACAGAGAGGTAGAGAGGTAGGGAGGTAGGGAGGTAGATAGATAAAACATCTGGCAGCTTTCCTCTGCAGTGAATTCAGGGCTAACAACACGGTGTTTAGAGAGAGTGAACCAGTTTCTTTTCTTTTAGCTGGATTTTGATAGCTGGAAACCAATGTTTTTGTACACACACAATGAAAGCATTTCCCAAACTTACCTTTGGCATGGTGGATTGTAAACCAACGTAGTTCTTCCTTTAAAACAAATCCCACAAGACGGTATGCCGACTGCCTCGGCCCCCTGTTCCTACTGCCGACGACAGTTCTGATCTTCATATACACGCCGTTCACAACTTGCACAGCAAACTGTTGATTACAAGCTTACCGGTGTTCCGGTTGGAAACTGTTTCCCACCCAGATTGTTCCCTCGGACAGAATATCCCTCATACCGTCCCAAGGGGAAGAGAAGTGTGTGTGTGTATGTGTGTGTGTGTGTGTGTGTGTGGTGTGTGTGTGTGTGTGTGGAGGGGGGGGCAGGGGGCTGAGAAGAGAGAGGAAGGAGGAAGGCATGGTATTGCTGAAGGGTGAAGGGGAGGAGTGGGAGGGAGGGGGTGTGGTGAGAAGTAACCATACTGCTGTGGAATGCTCAGGCAGAGCGTTCTGTAACGCTGTGTCTCGGCAAGGGAACGTTTCTCGCGAACGCTTGAAGCGTTCTATGATGGCCCTCAGAGCTTGTTTGCAGAGGGAAAAAGATGGCGGCGATTTTGAATGGATTACGGTTTTGCCTTTCTCATATCTGTGAGTGGATTTGCCTTCCCTGCGGGTATTTGCTTAGCTACAATAATCCTACATCTCAGTGATCATGCTTAGCTACAATAATCTTACATCTCAGTGATCATGCTTAGCTACAATAATCCCACATCTCAGTGATCATGCTTAGCTACAATAATCCTACATCTCAGTGATCATGCTTAGCTACAATAATCCTACATCTCAGTGATCATGCTTAGCTACAATAATCCTACATCTCAGTTATCATGCTTAATAATCCTACATCTCAGTGATCATGCTAGCTGCAATAATCCTACATCTCAGTGATCATTTGGCGATCCATTTCATTCCACTATTCTTTCAAATTGTTCTATTAGGAAAGGAATACCACTAAGGCGGCCTGCAGAGTTGGAGAAATGGACAAGTGTCCAGCATGTCATCAACCCAGTGTTGGAGAAATGGACAGTATGTAGCCTGTCTTCAACCCAGTGTTGGAGAAATGGACAGTATGTAGCCTGTCTTCAGCCCAGTGTTGGAGAAATGGACAGTATGTAGCCTGTCGTCAACCCAGTGATGGAGAAATGGACAGTATGTAGCCTGTCGTCAACCCAGTGATGGAGAAATGGACAGTATGTAGCCTGTCGTCAACCCAGTGTTGGAGAAATGGACAGAGTGTAGCCTGTCTTCAGCCCAGTGTCGGAGAAATGGACAGTATGTAGCCTGTCGTCAACCCAGTGATGGAGAAATGGACAGTATGTAGCCTGTCGTCAACCCAGTGTTGGAGAAATGGACAGAGTGTAGCGTGTCTTCAGCCCAGTGTCGGAGAAATGGACAGTATGTAACCTAAATAACAATATAGTTTCTGGATTCTGGATTCGACATTAGAAAAGTAGTTAGACTCAGAATCAAAAACTTACTTTGAGAATATTTCGACAGGATGACCCTGTCTTCTTCAGCTCACTGTTGCTGTTGTGGCAGCGAGGCCTGTTGTGTGGGTGAGCAGTTGTCGGATCTGATTGTAGATGGGGTGAAGTTCAAAACCTTGATCTCTGTTCAGGCTGGGGTGTCTGATCTTGATTTCGATGGCTTCGAGTGGTGAGTGGTCGTGCTGTCTCGCCGATGTCGGTATTGGCACAGTCTGACACCCTACCACGTCCACGTACAAAAAACAGGTAATAAACATGAGAGTTTTCACAAGATTGAAATAGTTGTCGTAAGTGAAATATCTCGTGGTTGTTTTCATGTCAGAATTAACTGTTTTCAGTCTTTGATTATCACGCGAAAACATGTTATTGTCACAAATAGACAGTTATTGTCACACATAGGTTACTGTCACATGGAGACAGGTTATAGTCACATGTTGACATCTATTTTCATGTAGCAATAGCTGGTATCATGTGACAGTAACTGCTTTGACGTGATAATCAGCTGGCTGTTCTGACATGAAAATGGCAATTTTTCAGGTGATAATACCCATTCTCTGCATTGAAAACAACAAGCATCATCGTTAGGTTGTTGTTTTTTCTGTTGACAGGTGAAAACGATGTCAACACAGTAGTGATGGTTTCATTTTCTGTTGACAGGTGAAAACGATGTTAACACAGTAATCCTGGTTTCATTTTCTGTTGACAGGTGAAAACAATGTAAACACAGTAGTGAAGGTTTCATTTTCTGTTGACAGGTGAAAACGATGTTAACACAGTAATGATGGCTTCATTTTCTGTTGACAGGTGAAAACGATGTTAACACAGTAATGATGGCTTCATTTTCTGTTGACAGGTGAAAACGATGTTAACACAGTAATGATGGCTTCATTTTCTGTTGACAGGTGAAAACGACGTAAACACAGTAATGATGGTTTCAAAGTGGAGTGACAGCAGCTGGAAACTGAAAAAAGAACAAAAACAGTTATTCTGCTGGTGGTTTTTTGTTTGTTTGTTTGTTTGTTTGTTTGTTTTGTTGTTGTTCGTTTTTGTCGCATAACTATGGCTTTTGCCGCTAACATGCTCCCATACCCGCCACAGCTGCGCGGGTCTCTGTGTGGAGCTGGTCTCTGCCAGAGATGCAGGTCGCTACTCTCACATCAAAGCACGCTTCCAGATGGCCTGGCAACTGGATGCACTAGAGCATCAAATCAGCGTGCCAACGTCTGTCTGCCCATCACATCGTCCCCCTGCTGCCGCTGGCACAGAGTTGGGCTGTTGTGAGCTGAAGATGACCACGGTGGCCGTGTCGTGCCCTAAGCACTGGATGTTGTTGGCTTTGCGCGCTCACAGTTGGAACTAATTGACAGTATTTTTCTCAATTAATTAACAGTAGTTTTACTCAATGAATTGACAGTATATTTACTCAATCAATTGACAGTATTTTCACTCCCTAGCTGAAGCAACAAGCATGTCACCTAGGGTCATAGCGAGGCATCTGGACGAGGTTAAAACTTTATAGGTAAACTTTTTTTGTTTTTGTTTCGTTCGTTTGTGTTAGATATGTTTGTTTGTTGGAGTGGAAAGAAGGGCAGAGCAGTCCTGTCAGCGTTGTGTCGTTGATGTGTGTGAGCGTTGTGCCGTTGATGTGTGTGAGCGTTGTGTCGTTGATGTGTGTGAGCGTTGTGCCGTTGATGTGTGTGAGCGTTGTGTCGTT
The DNA here is from genome assembly GCA_018398815.1 of Conus ventricosus. Lineage (NCBI taxonomy): Eukaryota > Metazoa > Mollusca > Gastropoda > Neogastropoda > Conidae > Conus > Conus ventricosus. The sequence goes on along the minus strand of CM031608.1, from coordinate 94,837,008 downwards.
GATGTGTGTCAGCGTTGTGTCGTTGATGTGTGTGAGTGTTGTGTCGTTGATGTGTGTGAGCGTTGTGTCGTTGATGTGTGTGAGGGTTGTGTCGTTGATGTGTGTGAGCCTTGTGCCGTTGCTGTGTGTGAGCGTTGTGTCGTTGATGTGTGTGAGCGTTGTGTCGTTGATGTGTGTGAGCGTTGTGCCGTTGATGTGTGTGAGCGTTGTGCCGTTGATGTGTGTGAGCGTTGTGCCGTTGATGTGTGTGAGCGTTGTGTCGTTGATGTGTGTGAGCGTTGTGCCGTTGCTGTGTGTGAGCGTTGTGCCGTTGATGTGTGTGAGCGGTGTGTCGTTGATGTGTGTGAGCGGTGTGTCGTTGATGTGTGTGAGCGTTGTGCCGGTGATGTGTGTGAGCGTTGTGTCGTTGATGTATGTGAGCGTTGTGTCGTTGATGTGTGTGAGCGTTGTGTCGTTGATGTGTGTGAGCGAGTGAAGGAACGAGGCAGGCAGCTGTGTGAGCGTTGTGTCGTTGATGTGTGTGAGCGTTGTGTCGTTGATGTGTGTGAGCGTTGTGCCGTTGATGTGTGTGAGCGTTGTGTCGTTGATGTGTGTGAGCGTTGTGCTGTTGATGTGTGTGAGCGTTGTGCCGTTGATGTGTGTGAGCGTTGTGCCGTTGATGTGTGTGAGCGTTGTGTCGTTGATGTGTGTGAGCGTTGTGTCGTTGTGTGTGAGCGTTGTGCCGTTGATGTGTGTGAGCGTTGTGTCGTTGATGTGTGTGAGCGTTGTGTCATTGATCTGTGTAAGCGTTGTGTCGTTGATGTGTGTGAGCGTTGTGCCGTTGATGTGTGTGAGCGATGTGCCGTTGATGTGTGTGAGCGTTGTGTCGTTGATGTGTGTGAGCGTTGTGTCGTTGATGTGTGTGAGCGTTGTGTCGTTGATGTGTGTGAGCGTTGTGCCGTTGAGGTGTGTGAGCGAGTGAAGGAGCAAGGCAGACAGCTGTGTGAGCGTTGTGCCGTTGATGTGTGTGAGCGTTGTGCCGGTGATGTGTGTGAGCGTTGTGCCGGTGATGTGTGTGAGCGTTGTGTCGTTGATATGTGTGAGAGAGTGAAGGAGCGAGGCAGGCAGCTGTGTGAGCGTTGTGCCGTTGATGTGTGTGAGCGTTGTGCCAGTGATGTGTGTGAGCGTTGTGCCGGTGATGTGTGTGAGCGTTGTGTCGTTCATGTGTGGTGAGAGAGTGAAGGAGCGAGGCAGGCAGCTGTTTGAGCGTTGTGCCGTTGATGTGTGTGAGCGTTGTGTCGTTGATCTGTGTAAGCGGTTTGTCGTTGATGTGTGTGAGCGTTGTGCCGTTGATGTGTGTGAGCGTTGTGCCGTTGATGTGTGTAAGCGTTGTGCCGTTGAGTGTGTGTGAGCGTTGTTCCGTTGATGTGTGTGAGCGTTGTGCCGTTGATGTGTGTGAGCGTTGTGCCGGTGATGTGTGTAAGCGTTGTGCCGGTGATGTGTGTGAGCGTTGTGCCATTGATGTGTGTGAGCGTTGTGCCGGTGATGTGTGTGAGCATTGTGCCGTTGATGTGTGTGAGCGTTGTGTCGTTGATGTGTGTGAGCGTTGTGTCGTTGATGTGTGTGAGCGTTGTGTCGTTGATGTGTGTGAGCGTTGTGTCGTTGATGTGTGTGAGCGTTGTGCCGGTGATGTGTGTGAGCGTTGTGCCGTTGATGTGTGTGAGCGTTGTGCCGTTGATGTGTGTGAGCGTTGTGCCGTTGATGTGTGTGAGCGTTGTGCCGGTGATATGTGTGAGCATTGTACCGTTGATATGTGTGAGCGTTGTGTCGTTGATGTGTGTGAGCGTTGTGCCAGTGATGTGTGTGAGCGTTGTGTCGTTGATGTGTGTGAGTGTTGTGTCGTTGATGTGTGTGAGCGTTGTGTCGTTGATGTGTGTGAGCGAGTGAAGGAGCGAGGCAGGCAGCTATGTGAGCGTTGTGTCGTTGATGTGTGTGAGCGTTGTGTCGTTGATGTGTGTGAGCGTTGTGCCGTTGATGTGTGTGACCGTTGTGTCGTTGATGTGTGTGAGCGTTGTGCCGTTGATGTGTGTGACCGTTGTGTCGATGATGTGTGTGAGCGTTGTGCCGGTGATGTGTGTGAGCGTTGTGCCGTTGATGTGTGTGAGCGTTGTGCTGTTGATGTGTGTGAGCGTTGTGCCGTTGATGTGTGTGAGCGTTGTGCCGTTGATGTGTGTGAGCCTTGTGCCGGTGATGTGTGTGAGCGTTGTGCCGTTCGCGTTGATGTGTGTGAGCGTTGTGCCGTTGATGTGTGTGAGCGAGTGAAGGAGCGAGGCAGGCTGCTGTGGTCTGGGAGTTGTGCGTCGCTTGGTACTGTTGCCATGGAATCACAAATCACCCCTCATCTTACAACCATCGACGAGGTTACGTCTTATCATCCTAGGATCACTGGTTCGAATCTCCGCAGGGCTGTATCGGTAAAGAGGGATTTCCCCGTTCGGATTTAAAATAGGTTTTCAATCCAAAAGGCCTTCGAATGAAACTGATACACGTATGTAAACATAACACTTTGCGCACACGGAATAATGATAATAATAATAATAATAATAATAATAATAATAATAATAATAATAATAATAATAATAATAATAACAACAATAATAATGATAATGACAACAACAATAATGATAATAATGATAATACTGATGATGATGATGATGATGATGATGATGATGATGATGATGATGATGATGATGATGATGATGATACAAAGAACAGAAAAATAATAATGATGATAATGATGATAATATTGATGATGATGATAGATGATTATAATGATACTGACCATAATAATGATACACTCAGGCCAAGTCATCGGACCTTAAAGTTACGAACGGTGCATGATTCTATTTGGGTCCATCATAGTAACACGGCCACATCGACCGACCTGTGCACGGATTGTAAAGACATGAGAACAACGACTGGGAATCCACACGGAGAACAACCAGACCCAGGCAACAGTCCGCTCCGAGGACAGTCAGGACACAACCATCTCCAGCCTGGTGCGCGGTACTTATCCTTGGAATTTATTAGTTTGTTGTATGTATATATATATATATATATTTATATATATATATATATATATGTGTGTGTGTGTGTGTGTGTGTGTGTGTGTGTGTGTGTGTGTGTGTGTGTGTGTGTGGTGCGTGCGTGCGTGCGTGCGTGCGTGTGTGCGTGTGTGTGTGTGTGTGTGTGTGTGTGTGTGTGTGTGTGTGTGTGTGTGTGTTTTATCCTTTAATCAGTACACAATGCAGCAACTTCAATTTCATGTGTTCTGTATATGAAGCAGGAGATCCACCATTAATTTTACTACAACGTTCTTTAGATTATCTGAGTGCGTAAACTGTTCGCTGCATTTATTTGAAGTATTTAACAACGCTACGTTTTGAGGTATGGGGGGCTCCCCTTTTGAACGACACCGCTTTGTTGCGTCTGCTCTCCAGCGAGAGTGCATGACAGCAGGTAAGACCCAATTCATCGCTTTCACATCTGTGCGCGCGCCCGCCCCCTTCTCCCCCACTTCCTCCACCCCTTGCCACCCCTTCCCCCCTCCTTTCCTACCTCCTCCTCCTCCTCCTCTTTCCAGCAGTTCAGCGCCACCTCTTACAACCACACTTTCCTCTGCTCCCCTGCCCCCCCCCCCCCCCCCCCCCCCCCCCTCTCCCGTTTCATTCACCATCCACTCACTCGCTCCCCCCCCCCCCAATCCCTCCCCTCCTTTCCTACCTCCTCTTCCTCTTTCCAGCAGTTTAGCTCCACCTCCTACACCCGCACTCTCCCCTGCTCCCCCTCTCCTCGTTTCGTTCACCATCCACTCACGCGCCCTCCCTCTCCCTCCTCATACTACCCCACACCCCTACCCCCACCCCCACACTCCTCCCCTCACTCATAGTTTTTCGCGTTAACCTGTCAGCGCTTACATTTCACCCTTGTATTGCGTAAGTACAGTGTGTGTGTGTGTGTGTGTGTGTGTGGTCTTCATCAGCCCCGACTGGGTGTTGGTGTTCTTACACCCACCACAACTACCGGTCAGTCGGGCTGATGAAGACCAGCAGTAGCTGGCCGAAAATTTCCCTAAGGTATTTATTAGACTCTTGAGTCAGAACACACAGAAACATGAGTAACCCAGAGTCGGAAAGTGTCTTTGCTCAAAGTGCGTGTAACTGTTTTGTATGAATGTGCATGTCCATGCATGTGATTTTGGTGTGTGCTTATGTTATTATGTGTGTGAGCGTGCTGTGTGTGCATGGTATGTTATGTCACTGTACTGTCCTAAAAGCCCTTTGTCTTCCTCTGTCACTGTAATGTCCTCAAAGCCCCATGTCTTCCTCTGTCACTGTAATGTCCTCAAAGCCCCACGTCTTCCTCCTCTGTCACTGTAATGTCCTCAAAGCCCCACGTCTTCCTCCTCTGTCACTGTAATGTCCTCAAAGCCCATGTCTTCCTCCTCTGTCACTGTAATGCCCTCAAAGCCCCATGTCTTCCTCTGTCACTGTAATGTCCTCAAAGCCCCATGTCTTCCTCTGTCACTGTAATGTCCTCAAAGCCCCATGTCTTCCTCTGTCACTGTAATGTCCTCAAAGCCCCATGTCTTCCTCTGTCACTGTAATGCCCTCAAAGCCCCATGTCTTCCTCCTCTGTCACTGTAATGTCCTCAAAGCCCCATGTCTTCCTCCTCTGTCACTGTAATGTCCTCAAAGCCCTATGTCTTCCTCTGTCACTGTAATGTCCTCAAAGCCCATGTCTTCCTCTGTCACTGTAATGTCCTCAAAGCCCCACGTCTTCCTCCTCTGTCACTGTAATGTCCTCAAAGCCCCAAGTCTTCCTCCTCTGTCACTGTAATGTCCTCAAAGCCCCACGTCTTCCTCCTCTGTCACTGTAATGTCCTCAAAGCCCCATGTCTTCCTCTGTCACTGTAATGTCCTCAAAGTCCCACGTCTTCATGCAGACATCTTAATACTAAGTTCACGGTCTATGAATGTGGAAATCTAGGTAGCAAGCTTACAGTCTATCAACATAGCCATCTGAATACCACGACACATGTTACAGTCTATAAACGTAGCCATCTGAATACCACGACTCACGTTACAGTCTATCAACGTAGCCATCTGAATACCACGACACACGTTACAGTATATCAACATAGCCATCTGAATACCACGACACACGTTACAGTCTATCAACATAGCCATCTGAATACCACGACACACGTTACAGTCTATCAACATAGCAATCTGAATACCACGACACACGTTACAGTCTATCAACATAGCCATCTGAATACCACGACACACGTTACAGTCTAGCAACATGACCATCTGAATACCGCAGCAGCATAGAGTCAATGCAGACATCTTAATACCAAGATCACGGTCTATGAATGTGGAAATCTGGATAGCGAGGTTACAGTCTATCATAGACGGCATGGTTACAGTCTATCATGGAGGGCATGGTTACAGTCTATCATCATGGACGGCATGGTTACAGTCTATCATCA
>CM031608.1:94823986-94831375 GCA_018398815.1 Conus ventricosus | reverse complement strand
GGTTTGGGTGGGGATTGGTTGGGGGGGGGGCAGGGGGGGGGCGTGGGTGGGGGGGCATGTATGTGCGCGCAAGCTTTTTGGTGGGGGTATGTCTAAAGTGTTGTGTGGTGTGGTGGGGGGGGGGGGGGGGGGGTATGTATTGGGGGGGGCGTTTGTGCATGCCTTTGGCGCGCAAGCGGTTGTGTGGGGATGCTAAGGGTGTATGTTTAAGTGTGTGTGTGTGTGTGTGTGTGTGTGTGTGTGGTGTGTGTGTGGTGTCGTCGTGGTATAACGGAAATAAAAGTGAAAATTTTTCCTTTTTCTTCTTTTTAATATTCACCTTTCAATAAAATATTGAAACCGTTTTTACTTCCGACGTGCTTCACCCAAATCTCGGATTTATTCATAAAATCCCCAAAGTCTTTAAAGCTCTCTTCTCTCTCTCTCCTCTTCTCTTCTCTCTCTCTCTCTCTCTCTCTCTCTCCCTTCTCTCTCTCTCTCTCTCTCTCTCTCTCTCTTTCTAATCGGAAAATTTCTTATCCCTACTTCTTTGTGGGGTTTCTCTCCCCTTATTTACTTCTGTTTGCCCGTCCAAACCTTACCCCCCCCCCCCCCCCCCTTTCCTCATTTTTCGTCCGTTTGTCTGTCTGTTGTCGTCTGTTGACACCCAAAACCTTTCCCCCCCCCCCCTCCCTCTTTCCTCATTTTCCCCCGTTTGTTGTCGTTATCACCAAAACCTTACCCCCCCTTCCCTCTTTTCCGCCCTTTTTGTCTGTCTGTCTGTCTGTCGCCCATCTGGCTTCTTGTTTTCGCTTTGTCAGTCTGTGTGTGTTTTTGTGTGTGTGTGTGTGGTGTGTGGTGGGTGTTGGGGGTTTGGGGTGTGTGTTGTGTGTGTTTGTTGTGTGTGTGTGTGTGGGTGTGGTATGTTTGTGTGTGGTGTGTGTGTGTGTGTGTGGTGTGGTTGTTTTGGTGTGTATTGTGTGTGTTTGTGTTGTGTGTGTGTGTGTGTGGTGTGTGGGTGCCCGTGGTCTGTCGTCTGTCTGTTGTCTGTCTGTTTTGTCCCCTTCTCTCTCTCCTTCTCTTCTCTCTCTTCTCTCTCTCTTTTCTCCCCCAAAACCCTATTTGTTTTGGCTAATTGTTTTGCTTCCCTTTCTATGGTTGTTTGATATTAGGGTTAGTGCATGCTTTTCAGGAAAGGTTTGTGTGTGATCCCAAAAATGGTGTGTGGTGTGTGTGTGTTGTGGTGTGTGTGGTGTGTGTGTGGCGCGCGCGCGCGCCGCGCCGCGCGGTGGGGTGTGTGGTGTGTGGTGTGTGTGTGGGGGGTTGGTGTGTGGTGTGAGTGAGGAGGGGAGTGAGTGTGTATGCGCGCGGCGTGTGTTTGTGTGTTGTTGGTGGGGTGTTGTGTGTGTGTGTGTTGTGTTGTGGGTTGTGTGGGGGAAGTCTTCCGTGCGCGTGTACGTGACTTTGTGTCTGTGTTTGTTGCTTCTCTCTCTCTCTCTCTCTTCTCCTCTCTCTCTCTCTCTCTCTCTCTCTCTCTTCCCCTCTCTCTCTCTCTCTCTGTCTCTCTAAACAAGCACGGTATTACCCCTTCAAAAAAAGTGCACTGCCGTCGCGCGCGCGTGCCCCTAAAGTAAAAGGGAGAAGAGAGAGAGAGAGAGAGAGAGAGAGGGGGAGAGGAGAGAGAAGAGAGGGGAGAGAGAGGAGTGTGTTTGGTGTGTGTGTGTGTGTGTGTGGGTGTGTGGTTGTGTGTGTGTGTGTTGTTTTGGTGGGTGTGTGTGTGTGTGTTGTGGTGGGGGGGGTTGTGTGTGCGCGCGCGCGATTGTGTGTGATGTGTGTGTGCGGGGCGTGCGTGTGTGGTGTTGTGGTGTGTGTTGGGGGTGTGTGTTTGGGGTGTGTGTGTGGTGTGGTGTGTTGTGTGGTGTGTGTGTGTGTGTGTGTGTGTGTGGTGTTTGTGTTTCCGTATAAAAAGGTACAGCACTCCCTTCGATCGTGTTTTTACATCTTTTTGTCTTTAAAAGTCATAGCTTGTTTTTGCAAAAAAAAATCAATTGCGACCCCCCCAAACTGTTCATTTCGGGTGCTTGTCGTGTTATCACTGCGGGCCTCAAGGAGTGTTCAGTTCAGCGACGTGGTTGTGAACCTCTTTTTGTTTAATTATGTGCCCGGGAAAAGGTCGATGGTAGTCATGTTTGCATGGAAATATGTAAAGAAGCCCGACATTTTCACCGGTTAGCCCAAAAACACGCACAAAACACCCAAAACACCACCCACACACACCACCCCACCACACACACACACCCAACATACGGCCCCGCGCGTACGCCACTCGCACGACACATGCAGCACGCTCACACGAAGCATGCAAGCGCAGCACACACACACACACAACAACACACACACACACCAACACACACACACAAACCCCACACACAACGCATCGTCCACAGGCACATGAGGTCGCACGCGCGGCGCCCCACAGAGAGAGAGGAGGAGAGAGAGAGGAAGAGAGAGAGAGAGAGAGAGAGGGGGGAGAAGAGAGGAGAGAGAAAGAGAGAGAGAGAGGAGAGAGAGAGAGAGGGGGAGAGAGAAGAGGGGGAGAGAGAAGAGAGGGGGAGTTTCTCAAAGTATGTTTAAAAACGTCGCATTTATAAAATTATTTATATTTTATATATATATATATAAAATATATATATATATTATATTAATAAATTATATAATATCTATCTCTATTTAAAATTTTATTTAATATATAATTTATATATATATTTAAATTTTTAAATGGAAAAATGTGTTGGTTTTTCTCTATTTGACACCAAAAACACAGACCAATCAGCCGTGTCTTTCCCCCCCCCCCCATATCCGATCCAGCGGACGAAAGGCTAGGGGGCAGGCAATACAAAAAGATCGCCTTCGAAAGGGGGCGATGGTTCCCCCCAGGCGCTGTGAAGGGTTTCTCATATTTATAATATTTCCCCCCATTTTTTTTCTTTTATTTGTTTTTATTTTTTTTTATTTTTAAAAATTAAAACTTTCCAAGTCATTTCTAAATATGAAGAATTTTTAACCTGCACTTGTTTTTTCCCCCTGTTTTAATTGTTCAGCAGTTGTTTGGTCAATCAGTGGGAGTTGCATCTCTTAGGAGATCCAAGTAAGGTTTTCTGTACAATTTTTGCCCTCCATGCTTGGGGTTTTTGAAGCAGAGCTGACCCTCACATTTAAAAATTCTTTTGATCTCCCTTTATCCTTGAAGGATCCCCAAAATAGGGTCAAAATTTTCCCTTTCTTTTTTTTATGTTTTTCATAAAGGTTTTTTGCACTTTTTTCCTCTCCACATTTTCCTTTTGTTCCCTTTTTTACCCCTTTGCTGGTGCTTTGGGGGTGCGTTGGATTTTTTTTTTGAACCCTTGGGGAGAGAACCCACAGAATTATGGACTTTTTGGGTGTCCTATTTGACACCCGTGCACAGACACAGCGCCGTGTTCCCCGATGGTCCCACAGCGGACGAAAGGCCTAGGAGCGGCAATCCAAAAAGATCTGCCTCGAAGGGGGGTCGTGGTTCCCTCAGGCTGCTGTGAAGGTTTTTCATATTTATAATATATTCCCCCCATTTTTTTTTCATCTTTAATTTTTTTTTTTTTAAATTCAAATCTTTGCCAAGTCATTACTATAATGACTGAAGAATGTTAACCTGCACTTGTTTTCTCCCACTATTAATTGTTCAGCAGTATATATATATTATATATATTATATATATATATTATATATATATAACACAAACGCGCGCGCACATACTTACACATACGCATACACATGCGCGCGCGCCGCGCGCCACACACACACACACACACACACACACACACACACACTCTTACATGCATACACACATACATCCATACATGCGTACATCGTACGTACGTACATACATACATGCACATATCACATACATATATACGTACAAGACTGATAACTCAAAAATTCAAATCTGAATTAGACTGCATAATAACATATGCTATGTCTCTATCCGATCTGAACTTTTCCCTGCGCAACCTGCTCGACAGACACGCCCCCTCCATCAGCTACAGTCAGGGAAGACAGAGCCACGCCTTGGTACAACACAGTCGCCCCACAACTATCCGGGTTTAAAACGTAAACGTCGCCAGGCAGAAAGGCGTTGGCGCCCCACTGGTCTCACTGTCCATAAACAGATATACAACTTTATGAAACGGAATATTGCAGACTTAGTTCAAAAAGCTAAGACTAGTTTCTTCTCGACTCTAGTCTCAGCCAGCAAGACGTGTTAGGGAACTCTACCGCAGCATGAACCAAATTCTGGGCAAAACGAAGACTGCTGTATTTCCCACCAACGTAGATCCCTCACAAATACTTGATATCTTTTGAATTTCTTTTTCCGAGACAAAATAGTCTCTACCGTAATGCATTTGTCTCCTCTAGTCCTTCACGAGTAACATCCACTTATTCCGGCCCAACTTTGTCCAAGTTTGAACAGTCACCACTCAATTTGTGAAGAGATTCTCCAGAAACCTGCAAAAAAATCATGTGAACTTGATCCATCCCGACTTCTCTTCTTCATGAAAATCTGGACTCCCTACTACCTTATCACTAAACATTTTCAACAAGTCTCTCCTGAGTGGTGCAGTCCCTGATGACTTCAAAACTGCCATTGTGAAACCTATTTTGAAAAAAAAATCGTCGCTCGATCCAAATTAATCAAAAAAACTTCCAACCAATCTCCAAACTCCCTTTTCCTGTAAACAAATTCTAGAGAAATTGGTCCTCCATCAATTATCTCAACATCTAGTCTTCTCAGTTTCCACCAGTCAGTCTACCGTGCTGGACATAGCACAGAAACTGCTCCCATCCGAATCCTGAATGATATTCTGACATCTCTTGATGACGACAACTTATCTGCTCTTCTCCTAGACATATCTGCTGCTTTCGACACAATTGATCACGAAATACTCCTTTCACGTCTGAGCACAAACTTCGGCACAGGTGACAATGCACTAAATTGGTTATAGATCGTATCTGTCAAACAGACAGCAGTTCGTCCTATTAAACGAAAAACGGTTTTCTAAAATGTCATCAAACCTTGGCGTTCCCCAGGGGTCTGTGCTAGATCCAGTGCTATCATAATGTATACAAACGCCCTGACTGAGATCATCAACAGCCATTCTGTTCATCATGACATGTTCGCCGATGACACTCGACTTGAACATTCTGACACGCTAGACAACTATGACAATCTCGTCAAAAATCTTCAAGCCTGTGTCTCTGATATCAAACAGTGGATGTCTATTAATAAGCTGAATTAAACGATATAAAACAGAAGCTATCTGGTTTACAAAACACTCTCAAACTCAAGACCCCTTCATCCATCAATAGTCTAGGCTCCACTGACATCTCATTTATGCCATTTGTTCGTGCACGCACACAGTACAACACTATGTTAATCTGACAGTACATGGTTTCAGTGAGTCAGTCAGTGCGTGCGTGCGTGAGTGCGTGCGTGCGTGCTTGCCTGCCAGCGTGTGTGTGTGCGTGCATGCATGTGTGTGTGGTGTGTGTGTGTGTGTGCGTGCGTGCGTGGTGTGTGTGTGTGTGTGTGTGTGTGTGTGTGTGTGTGTGTGTGTGTGTGTGTGTGTGTGTGTGTTCTGCATATATTATTTAGATGTTGAATTGTTAAAACTTGTAAAGCGCCTTGTAGCCTATGTTGTTTGGATGGGCGCTATAGAAATTGTCCTCATTTTGTTATACATACATTCATACATATATACACTCATACATAGATGCAGACAGACAGACACAGACAGACGACAGACAGACGACAGACAGAGAGACAGACTGGAGTGGGAGGGGTGGTGGTGGAAGAGTGTAAAAGAGATGTGATGGGAGCAGGAGCGGGAAGGAAAGAATGAATTAAAACACACACATGAACAAAGGAACGAACAACCGTCACACAAGGTGTGTGTGTGTGTGTGTGTGTGTGTGTGTGTGTGTGTGTGTGTGTGTGTGTGTGTGTGTGGTGTTGTGTGTGTGTGTGTGGTGTGTGTGTGTGTGTGTGTGTGTGTGTGTGTGTGTGTGTGTGCCCCGAATATATTTTTAAATGATGTGTTGTTAAAACTTGTAAAGCGCCCTGTAGCCTACGAGAGAGAGAGAGAGAGAGAGAAAAGAGGAGAGAGAGAGAGAGAGAAGGAAAAGAGAGAGAGAGAGGAGAGAGAGAGAGAGAGAGATTGATTGATTGATTGATTGATCTTTAATACTCAAGGATGAAGATTTTAGGCCAAAGCCTAGTCTTACAATCTGTCCTTGTCATGCATACATTATTTCAGCACATATCATTCATACAGACAATTCAACATACCAACATGTTAATCTAATTCTACAATGATAAGCAAACTGCTCAAAAGCACTAATGAGATGGGGGATGGTAAAACAAAAGGAAAACTTACAAGCAAACAACAACAAAAACTAGAGAGAGAGAAAGAGAGGGGAGAAGAGAGGAAAAGAGAGAGAAAAGAGAGAGAGGAGAGAGAGAGAGAGAGGTCAGAGGAGGGTGGGGAAGGGGAAAATGGTAGGTAGGGGGAGGTTTAAAAGGGATGGTAGACAGAGGGGGAGTGGGGATGAGCGATTTTAACGGATTTAGGTTTTATGTTGAGACGATTTATTCAAAGTATGGTTCACAGAAGACTTAGCAAATGGACGTAATCATTGTAATCAAATTTAATTTAACTACTGAGACATAAATTGTTTATGCAAATGTTCCTTGAAAGGTTTTAAAGTATTCATGTTTTGTAGATTGGGTTTGGAAGTGAGTTCCAGATATATGGTCAGAGTAAGCTAGGCTTGTTTTGTATAGATCAATGCGTGGGAAGGGAAGAAGGAATTTCGTCGAGCCAGAAAAGCTGTTCGATCTTGTAAAAAGGGCATTGATATAACATGGCATAGTATCTGTCAAGATTGTAAACATAAATGATGCCTTGTTGAATTCCAATTGCCTTTTCAGAGGAAGTATGTTCAGCGCTTTTAGTTTTTCGTCTATATATAGATATAGCTGGATGGAGTAGCTTTGCTGCACGTCTATGGAGAGAATTCAACCTTTTTGTGGAGTCATACTGCCGTCCCACACTGTTGAGGCGAAATTTATACGTGACATTATGTGTGTTTAAAGAAAAGTTTAAGCACATTACTGTTGACGTAGCGCTTTAATTGAGATAACAGGAAAAGGTGTTTTGAGACTACCTTGCATACGTTATTTAGTTTGAGATTGCCATTTCAATTCTTTATCTATCGTTAACCTAAAACACGATGCTCGTCTACCTGCTCGATAGAAGTGCCTTTCCCAACTGAAGTTTTAGGCAAAGAGGAGTAAACTGGTGTTTTTGGCGGGTA
>CM031608.1:94793986-94818986 GCA_018398815.1 Conus ventricosus | reverse complement strand
TTACGGCGTCAAATAACTTCCCATGGCCTGCTGTCTTTGGAACGGCACATGCTGAAAGGCATGTGGAGCATTTGGGATAAGGGTTTGCCATTACTACCTCTGAACGACACATGCTGAAAGGCATGTGGAGCATTTGGGATAAGGGTTTGCCATTACTACCTCTGAACGGCACATGTTGAAAGGCATGAGGAGCATTTGGGATAAGGGTTTGCCATTACTGTCTCTAAGTGCGGACAAAAAGCAGGGCAATTTTCCCCTATGACCAGTGAACGCACAAATTCACTTATGTCATTCTATTATATGTGCTAGCTTTACCAAACTGCAGGCACCAAATCAATAATATTACTCTATTTTTCTGCCTACAGGTCAAAGTCTGGAAATGAAAGGTTGTCCCAGATGCAGAACGGTAGTGGAGCCGGCTTGCTGCCCACTCCTCACTCCACTGGTCCACGTGGCGAGCACCTGCGCAGTCCACACCAGGGATTTCTGTCTTGCGGAAAGCCTCGATCTCCTGAGAACTCAAAGTCTGCTCGTAGCAGAACTCGTTCACACAAAGATGTGTCGCTCCAGTTTGACGGTCCCAGCTCGCTGACCCTCGGACCCCTGCAAGGCACAGGTGTGTTTGTGACAAAGACTGGCTGGAGGACACTCTCACCACACCCCCGTTCAGTGCCAAAGAATCTGTGGAGTTCTTTTTCAGAAAGCAGAATGCGTTGTCTCCCATTGATGTCTGTTGTAAAGCAGCAACGATCATCAGAGGATGCCCAGTCCCAGTTTTGATCGAAAGCTAAGATGTCTGAGTTCACCTGACCATGGTATAGAAACGACACGCACCACCAGAAAGAGAAAATCATCGTCTAAAGGACAATACCGTGATCTGGAAACCGTTCGTGATTTTTACAGACAGAGTCATTCCAACAGTTCCTCGTCAGAAATTGGCCAGTGTACTCTGTCGAGCGACTGCCACCCTCAAGAGAGAGAATACTCCAATCACAAGCAAAAGAGAAGGGAAGATCATCGCTCTAGCAGGCAAACCCAAAACGAGCTCTTCAGCAGTCGTCGGTCCCACACAAACCCAGACGTAAACGATCAAGAAAAAGACAGAGAATGGTATTACTTAAACATCGGCTCAATTGATAATCATTTGAGCAATCTCGGCACACGCTTTGATTCACACTTGTCTGTTTCAGTGCATACCTCAAGCAGTACAGACTCCAGTCAACTTTCACAGCAGAGCTCATGCGACAGAGGTACAAGTCCGTTTACTCCACGGACATCCCCCGATTCTGTTTCAGACAACACGTCCAGCTCCGGCTCGGGAAGCAGGGATCATTATGCAAACATTGACCGTGAGTTTCTGCCTTGCGAAATTCTCTTCAAAGATAGACATCAAATGAGCAACGTGCAGCATTCCAGACCTTGCAGTTTACATCAAAGATCAGCAGAATCTTTCATGGAAATCGGCAATATGACAGCAAGAACGGCATGTTCAGGTAAATCAAACAGGCAATCCTTGTCCGTTGAGAACCGTTTGTTTGGTGCTCAACCAATAGCTGACAGTAGAGATTCAACCAATCAACCTATCTCAGACTCGTTCATTTTCAGTCACAACAGTGCAGCACGTCAAAGCCAGAAAAACGTCGCAGCGTCCTCAGTGAAAGCAACATTGTTTCCATACAATGGTCATGCAAACATTTCCTCCATGAATGGATATGGAAATAGTCATGTGAGTGGAGACAGCTCACAAAGCAATCAAGCCTGCTCACATCCACTTCCACTGGCAAATGTAGGTCTCACTTCCCAGATGAGGCATCTCGAACGAGACCCTGTTTGATTCCATCCTGTACCGCACCTCAACGTGCTGATTGTAGTTCCTCAAACAGGGAGTCCTTTTATATGTCCAGAAATCTGAAGCCCGTGCACGGGGCTTTGAGTAAACAAGCTTCCCAAGCACCCGTCCCGTATCCCTTGCCTCCACGCACCGAAGGCAGACCAGGCAGGACAGAGGAAGCACCCGTCCCGTATCCCTTGCCTCCACGCAACGAAGGCAGACCAGGCAGGACAGAGGAAGCACCCGTCCCGTATCCCTTGCCTCCACGCACCGAAGGCAGACCAGGCAGGACAGACAATGTGCCCTACACTCAAGGACATCTAAAATCGTCAGAACAGCGAACGTGGGAAAGCCGGTACATTTATCCCACTGAAAAACAACAGCAGCAACTGCAGCATCAGCAGTCACAAAACTATCAAGAACAAACGTCAGGCTCTCGATCCATTTATCAGAATGAACTTGAGCCGCATGTAAGGCCTCAAGCAACTCATCATCAAATGGGGTGTATGGTCCATTCAAAGCACATTGAAGCTAGACAACCTGAAGAATATCAACTATGGAGACAAGATCAAAGACAGAGGTACTATCTGCAATTTCCAAAAGACAACATACTGACCTATCAGTCAGTGCAAGGACAGCAACAGGAGCGGCCAGAAAAGTTCTGCCATATACTTCATGGAAATGTACAAAGAGATCGTAGGATCCACCAAGAAGTTCATCGAGAAGATCATTTCAGGAGATACAATCAGCGCCCACAAATGAGACAGATAAACATGTTGCAACAAGACGACATGCGTTTTCCCGAAACAACACACAGAAGACACATGAACCATCAGCAGGAATGTGTTAATCTAAAACAGAATTCCTTGAGTGGAAAGCTGTGTCGTCTTCAGGATCTCCACAACAAGGCAACGACTGAAGAGACTGAATCCCAGTATAACTGTTACGGTGAGGGTCAGGCTCAGGACAATCACAGAAAACAAAGCAGAGTGCACACAGGTCATGATAAATGGACGCAGTCCGACCCAGAGAGAACTGAGCCGAAACAAAGGAATCAAGAACAGCACAATCGGATTGCTCAGTATTACCCATCATGTTCCTATGAAGACATGAGGCACAAAAGCCAAGGATCAGAATATTCAAACAGAACACAATCAAATGGCACTCACCAGGGAGAGAAACCAGCGCAACCAAACTGTGGTCAGTTGCATAGCCTGGTCTCTCCGTTACAGCAGCCAAACTGTGGTCAGTTGCATAGCCTGGTCTCTCCGTTACAGCACAGCAGAGAGCACGACTCTCATTTACGACCAAATATGCAAGAGAAGCATGTGCCACTTACACAGTGGAAACAAATTCAACGTGGAAAAGAGCATTCAATGCATGCCTCCACGTGGATGGCGCCGTTCTATGATTCAAGAAATGTAACATCAACGTCAACGAATGGGGTCAGCTCAATGATTTCTTCACCAGTTCCTCTTTTTCATCTCAATCACAACATACCTGAAACCAGAACAACTACTATCCGCCCTTCATCAAACGAGTTGTATGAGACATTTGGAAGGCAGAACGTGGGAAACAATCAGTCTGAAGAAAGCATTTCCACAAACACCATGCAACATTTGTTAAAGGGACAACACAATTCTATGTCTATGCAACGAAATCAAATCGTTGATATTGATGAAAATCGTTCAGTGTTTCCAGTCCAGAATCAAGCCAGTGTTGATATTTGCCAAGAAAGCAGTGGCAACCTAACAGTGTTAAACTGTGGATCTGTTGATTCAGTGCTTCTTGATTATCATGCTGTCAGCCCGAGGATACCACCATGGATTCTAGATTTTAATACTGAGATCCTGCGCACGATAGAAAAATTATCGAAGCAAAGTGGACCAGACCAGCTACACCATTCCGTTGAACAACATGGAGCTGTACACAATCCAGAACAACATGGAGCTGTACACAATCCAGAACAACATGGAGCTGTACACAATCCACAGTCTCTTGGGGCTGTACACAATCCACAGTCTTCAGGTACTACCCCGTCCTCCCAGAGATCATCAGACAGCACGCCGCAAACGCCTGGACTGCAAAACGACCTACTTTCATCACAAAAACAGACACAAACTGGAAATCAACTGAAGGCTGGGCATTATTCAGGAGAGACCTCAACAAACGTCGCCCGTGTTCACCAGCAACAAGGCCCAAATAACATGAACACAATCAATTCAAATCCTAGTACCCAAGTTTGTTCAAACGTCACACCAGTTCCCACGATAGCTTCTCAGACAAGTAAACAAAGCACCCACTGTTCCATAGACATAATGCCCGGGACATTCACATCCAGGATACCTGCAACAGAACATAGCAAAAGACAAGTGACTGCTCCATCTCAAAGAAATGGTTCATCTCCCTCAGTCAACCCTAATCCTCCGGGACAGTTTTATAGTGTTTCTTCCACGTCCAAATCAAATTCTTACAGCACACCGAGCAAGTCATCTGAAACATCTGGTCAAACTTCCTCATCCTGCATGTCAGAACAGGACAATTTCTTACACTGTCATTCTGTTCAACATCTCTCTAGAGAACAAACATGTCTGCCGAACGTTCCTATGGAATCTGTTCGTAGCCTGTACCAGCAAGACAAAGCTGAGAATTCTGGTAATGAACACCTTACTGTTGTCAACCTGTCCCAGCAGGACAAAGCTGAGAATTCTAGTTATGAACACCTTACCGCAAATTCTCAGAGCAGCCAACGAATGAGCGGAGATAATGTAACAGTACAAAGCAATTCCTCCACTGTGCCAGGTGATGAAACTGTTCAAACAATGCAGCTCTGCCTGACTGGGTCAGAAACGAGCACTGGCCAGCTGTTGGTTCATGATATTAAACAAGATCCCTGCTCAAATGAGTTTCTGAATTCAGATGTAAAGAGTGAAACACTTGAGGGTCTAAATAATGATCTGCATCATTCTAATCACACGCCTATTTCTGTGAATGTGCACCAAGTGCTCTCTACTGCTGGCACTGCCAACGAGTCAAACAGGAACAGTTGGCAGGCACCAATGGTGACGATCAGCAGTGTGGATCCCAGGGAGTTCGCTGACGACAAAAGGAACATCAATCTCAGCTGTGAACGTATTTCTTCGTCGCCCCATGTTCCTTCACAAACACAACCCCAGGCAGAATTCCCAAATTCAAGCAGCGGATGTAATTTTGGGAACACTGGCTCAGAACTCCGCATTTCGGGTGTGTTTTCTCTGGCGACGACAAGGAGACAAAGTCATCGTGATGTTCCAGAAAACAACCCTCAAGAAGTCGTCAGTCATACACGAGATCCTGCCAGAGACAAACGCTGGGATGAAAATCAGGCCATCTTTCATGACAAGTCTCGTGAAGAGAGAGGGACGAAGAACATCGACTTTGATTCCCGCAACACAGTCAGTGGCGCAGAACAAATCAGCAGTTACACCGAAATCAAACCACTGGTCGTCAACCCATGCAATGACATGTCTGTCGTCAACCCATGCAATGACATGTCTGTCGTCAACCCATGCTATGACATGTCAGTCGTCAACCCATGCAATGACATGTCTGTCGTCAGCCCATGCAATGACATGTCTAGTAATCCTGCTGTTTCTGATAAGGCCAATACCCTTGAACCATCTTCAAGTCTGTCATCATTAAAAAATTCTGATGTGAGTGCTGTTGAAACCGTGGCCTGTCCCAATGTATCTCCAGTCAATCCTGCCCCAAAATATGAGCAGACTGTACCAGAAAGCATATGTATGCAGGTGGACTATGACCATAAGTTACAGTGCGTTGAGTTAGAAGGCCAACACTATGTGATCCTAGAAGAATTTTTATCCAGCTGTTTTCCTGGGCTCTCTCAAGATGAAGTGGAGTACGCACGTGTGCACAAGCTAAATCTTTTGGCTCGCACCGTGCATTTGGTGGGCTCGGGTCTCTCTGATTATGGGAAAGGATTGACTCAAGTTCTAGCATTGCCTGATGCAGTGAGTTTGGTGCATTATTTCCACAGTATGCCACAGACGCTTGACAAGGATTGTGAGCTTACCGGTTCCAGAAGACACGTAGACAATGGTGCACTAGCACTATCTCATCAGTGTGGTCAAACGTCTAACTTTCAAAAGGCGGACGATTTTGAGCTACTCATGTCAGAAAATATTGCTTTCGGAATCAAAACAGAAAACTGCGATTTGAAGAAGTGTTCCAGTGCTGATGACCTTCAAAGTGTAGACTGTGCTGTGACAGACAAAAGCCCATCTGATTACACCCGTTCCTCCACGTTTGCTGATGTAGATCTCTTCTGTCCTGATCAGCCGTTGACATTCGTGGAAAAGAACTCAAGGGCTAATACTGACTGCAGTGACAACTCCAACAGAAACTCTCTCAGCCACATTTCCAACGCTGGTGATGGAGCCAGAACACGCTCACTGGATGCCGAAGATGGCACTGGAAAATCTGAAAGTGACAATGTCAGTGGAAATATTTTGCCAACGTTTGCTGAATCATTCCTGCTTAGACATGTGCCAACACATCTCCAAATTTCTTCCTTTGCAACTTCGCCGAGTATCGCAACCGATTCCTACAGCAAATCAAAGAATGAGGACAATGTCTCCCTTGAAAGCCCAGCAGATGATGGCTGCATACCCAAAACTCTGCAAATAGTTTGACTCCGGATTATGTGGTTGGTTTTCACTGTGATGATGTTGGCGATGGTGACGACGACGACGACGATGATGATGATGATGTATGCATGATAATCATCGATAGTACATCTTCACCGAGTTGCGAGGTAACGAATATCATTTCTGACCAGCAATGTCATTTTCATGTCTCGCATTCCACCGGCACAGAAGCTGATGAAGAAAAGCATCCTACACAGCTGTCTAGCAATGATTCCACAGTTCCAGAATTGAAAAAGAGTGAAACTGACGACAGTCGCCGTGGATACCTCACCTTTGACATTGAATTCGATGAATCCAATGAGGTGTTTATGGAAAATAGTCCATTTTTCAAATTCAGTTTTGACGAAAGCGATACAAAAGAAACTTCAAATGAAGCACCATTTACATCCTCTGACGTAATGCAAAATTCATCGGGTCACATTTCTGAGGAAATGGAAATGCATCAAAGCTCTGAAGTCTTCGATGATTCTGTTGAATCGAAGATGCTGAAGGGCTCTTCACCTCTTTCAGAAACACAGGAATGTCAAAGAAACCATACACCTTTGAACAGTACAGAGGGTGTCACCACAGCAGATAACAATGAGAGCCATTCATCTGGTCATCTTAGCAAGGCACCTTGTGTTGTCTTCACCGACACAAACGAAAATTATGAAAATCGACCGATTGTTTCCATTGAACTTGACGGCTCCGAAGAGAGCCCCACCAAATATGCCTTCAATGAGCTAACAGTTAGTCGTCACGAATCAATTTTCGGAGCTGAGGAAGGCTTTGGTACACATAATATCAGTTCTAGGACTGCAGCAGTAAAAGAAGAAAACTTCACAGGAGATAATCCCAGAAGTCCTGACTACACTGCTGCGAGAGTTACAACTGATCGGTTTTAGATTCCATGAAGTTATGAGCCATGACAACTTGAAAACAGATGAAGATGGAACTGAGTCCAAATGTCCTGTCGTACATAACGAGATACATGATGATAATGGCGTCGTCTGTCTTGATCTTTTTTGGCAGTCTCCAACGTGTGTTTCTATTGACCACAGCAGTGAGATCAGAGAAGAAGAACACAAAGTCCAGAAACACGCAGACACATCGCAGGAAACGAAGCATTTCCCTGAAGATGGGACAGTGACTTCTTCCGAAGCTATCATTGCTCTAGACTGTGAAGGTACCGCAATAAAACCATTTCCATCCAATTTTTTGACAGATCCGTCTGTTGAGACGACAGCTCCTTTTCAAAGACACTTCGAGGAAGCTGGATTGCAGTCTGTTGACACGACAGCTCCTTTTCAAAGGCACTTCGAGGAAGCTGGATTGCAGTCTGTTGACACGACAGCTCCTTTTCAAAGGCACTTCGAGGAAGCTGGATTGCAGTCTGTTGACACGACAGCTCCTTTTCAAAGGCACTTCGAGGAAGCTGGATTGCAGTCTGACAAAATGAGTGCGGAACAAATGACTGCTCTGGAAGTCATCAGCAACGCCGAAGCCCACCCTAAGACATCAGGTGCAAATGAACAACAACATGAAGAAGCCCACCCTAAGACATCAGGTGCAAATGAACAACATGAACAAGCCCACCCTAAGACATCAGGTGCACATGAACAACAACATGAAAGACGTGACACTGATAGTGCCAATGGAACGGACGTGGACTACTCCAGTAGAGATAATAAGAACACTGGCAACTCCTCTGCAAAGCGTCCAACTAAAAAGGAAAGAAAAATGTCTCTTGATGTGTCAAAGCATCAGGGACAGATTATTGCAGGAAACGCCCAACATGATAACACGGCACCGGTCCTAGCAGAAACTGTTTCCGTGCGAAATAAAAGAGGCTCTGTGTCTACTCCAGACTGGAACGATGTGCGTGAAGCGGGTGATGAAGGGAGTGAGCGTGATTACAGAATCATCAATCTGGGAAGTGTGGAGTTCATTTCTGAAGAATCTGAAGATAACAACATGGACAACTAATCTGAAGATAACAACATGGACAACTAAAAAGGTTCTCAGGATAGCGCAGACCTCTGCACGTCAACAGTTGTCACTTCATCCTTGAGTTAGACTCCATCTCTCAATCAAGTGCTCTTAGTTCAACAGTTGTCACTCCATCCTTGAGTTAGACTCCATCTCTCAGTCAAGTGCTCTTAGTTTCTGCATAATCTTGCTAACAGCCAAACAAAAGGCTTGGGTAAAAAGGTAGTCTTACTGGCGGAAGTATTGTACACCTGTTTCAGAAAACCTGTCCTTTCTGATACGTACTGCAATGTCATACGAGAAATGAACTCAAGAATAAGTGCAGTGTCTTTTCCTAACGTGTGAAGGGCTGATTGTTGATGTTCTTCACAGATCCACTGTCTCCACAACAACTACCCGTTTTAAATTGGTAAAAGAGTGAGATGGCGTCATTGAACGAAAGGTACCACCGAGTTCTATGCCTATGACGCTCATTCGGACGCTCATTCTTACCCTTATATGAGGTTTGGTAACCCCGAAGAGACCATTAGAGATGTCCCCAATATGAACAACGCCAAAATGTCGAGTGTCATAGAGACTTATTAAAGATCAACACTTCTTTCGCGTGTTTTTTTTTCTTCAGGATTATGCAGGGCTTTTGTTCATTCTCAGCTCAGAATGTGACATTTTAAAACGTTTTGCAGAGGTAGTGATAGATTATGCAAACTCTGTTATGTTAAAATGCAAATGTAATTACTTTACTACTTTTATACTATATTCTCTCTCACATTATGTTGTGCAAAGCATATGTTTTATCGTTTTGGAAAAAAAAGAAGATATTTTGTGCAAGGCCACGCAGATTTCAGGATAAACACGACAGGTAATTTCCAGACTGTGTCAGTCTGTCTTTTGATCTCTGTCTAATTCTGAATGGAGTTAAGGTATTTTTCAGACTGTGTCAGTTTGTCTTTTGATCTCTGTCTAATTCTCAATGGAGTTAAAGTATTTTTCAGACTGTGTCAGTCTGTCTTTTGATCTCTGCTAATTCTGAATGGAGTTAAGGTATTTTCCAGACTGTGTCAGTCTGTCTTTTGATCTCTGTCTAATTCTGAATGGAGTTGAGGTATTTTCCAGACTGTGTCAGTCTGTCTTTTGATCTCTGTCTAATTCTGAATGGAGTTAAGGTATTTTCCAGACTGTGTCAGTCTGTCTTTTGATCTCTGTCTAATTCTGAATGGAGTTAAAGTATTTTCCAGACTGTGTCAGTCTGTCTTTTGATCTCTGTCTAATTCTGAATGGATTTAAGGTATTTCCAGACTGTGTCAGTCTGTCTTTTGATCTCTGTCTAATTCTGAATGGAGTTGAGTATTTTCCAGACTGTGTCAGTCTGTCTTTTGATCTCTGTCTAATTCTGAATGGCGTTAAGGTGTTTTCCATACTGTGTCAGTCTGTCTTTTTGATCTCTGTCTAATTCTGAATGGATTTAAGGTATTTTCCAGACTGTGTCAGTCTGTCTTTTGATCTCTGTCTAATTCTGAATGGAGTTAAGGTATTTTCCAGACTGTGTCAGTCTGTCTTTTGATCTCTGTCTAATTCTGAATGGAGTTAAGGTATTTTTTCAGGCTGTGTCAGTCTGTCTTTTTATCTCTGTCTAATTCTGAATGGAGTTAAGGGTATTTTTCAGGCTGTGTCAGTTTGTCTTTGTATCTCTGTCTAATTCTGAATGGAGTTAAGGTGTTTTCCAGACTGTGTCAGTCTGTCTTTTGATCTCTGTCTGATTCTGAATGGATTTAAGGTATTTTCCAGACTGTGTCAGTCTGTCTTTTGATCTCTGTCTAATTCTGAATGGATGTAAGGTACTTTCCAGACTGTGACAGTCTGTCTTTTGATCTCTGTCTAATTCTGAATGGATTTAAGGTATTTTCCAGACTGTGTCAGTCTGTCTTTTGATCTCTGTCTAATTCTGAATGGAGTTTAAGGTATTTTCCAGACTGTGTCAGTCTGTCTTTTGATCTCTGTCTAATTCTGAATGGAGTTAAGGTGTTTCCAGACTGTATCAGTCTGTCTTTTGATGTCTGTCTAATTCTGAATGGATTTAAGGTATTTTCCAGACTGTGTCAGTCTGTCTTTTGATCTCTGTCTAATTCTGAATGGAGTTAAGGTATTTTCCAGACTGTGTCAGTCTGTCTTTTGATCTCTGTCTAATTCTGAATGGAGTTAAGGTATTTTCCAGACTGTGTCAGTCTGTCGTTTGATCTCTGTCTAATTCTGAATGGAGATAAGGTATTTTCCAGACTGTGTCAGTCTGTCTTTTGATCTCTGTCTAATTCTGAATGGAGTTAAGGTATTTTCCCAGACTGTGTCAGTCTGTCTTTTGATCTCTGTCTAATTCTGAATGGAGTTTAAAGTATTTTCCGACTGTGTCAGTCTGTCTTTTGATCTCTGTCTAATTCTGAAGATTAATATTTCCAGACGGTCAGTTTCTTTGATCTCTGTCTATTCCGATGGAGTTAAGGTATTTTCCAGACTGTGTCAGTCTGTCGTTTGATCTCTGTCTAATTCTGAATGGAGTTTAAAGTATTTTCCAGACTGTGTCAGTCTGTCTTTTGATCTCTGTCTAATTCCGAATGGAGTTAAGGTGTTTTCCAGACTGTGTCAGTCTGTCTTTTGATCTCTGTCTAATTCTGAATGGAGTTAAGGTATTTTCCAGAATGTCAGTCTGTCTTTTGATCTCTGTCTAATTCTGAATGGAGTTAAGGTATTTTCCAGACTGTGTCAGTCTCTCTTTTGATCTCTGTCCTGATTGGAAATGGAGTTAAGGTATTTCCAGACTTTTCTTAAGGTTGATTCTTCTTCATCGCTGTTGTGTTGAGGTGCACAGCCAGGTGAGTGCAGGCAAAAACTGACACAAATGTTAAAAGGTATTTGAAATAATCCGCAATAAACACAGACAAATGAATTACAAGACAAAACTGACACAAATGTTAAAAGGTATTTGAAATAATTCCGCCAATAAACACAGACAAATGAATTACAAGACAAAACTGACACAAATGTTAAAAAGTATTTGAAATAATTCCGCCAATAAACACAGACAAATGAATTACAAGATAAAACTGACACAAATGTTAAAAAAAGTATTTGAAATAATTCCGCCAATAAACACAGACAAATGAATTACAAGACAAAACGACACAAATGTTAAAAAGTATTTGAAATAATTCCGCCAATAAACACAGACAAATGAATTACAAGACAAAACTGACACAAATGTTAAAAGGTATTTGAAATAATTCCGCCAATAAACACAGACAAGTGAAATACAAGACAAAACTGACACAAATGTTAAAAAGTATTTGAAATAATTCCGCCAATAAACACAGACAAATGAATTACAAGGCAAAACTGACCACAAATGTAAAAAGTATTTGAAATAATTCCGCCAATAAACACAGACAAATGAATTACAAGACAAAACTGACACAAATGTTAGAAAGTATTTGAAATAATTCCGCCAATAAACACAGACAAATGAATTACAAGACAAAACTGACACAAATGTTTTAAAAGGTATTTGAAATAATTCCGCCAATAAACACAGACAAATGAATTACAAGACAAAACTGACACAAATGTTAAAAGGTATTTGAAATAATTCCGCCAATAAACACAGACAAATGAATTACAAGACAAAACTGACACAAATGTTAAAAGGTATTTGAAATAATTCCGCCAATAAACACAGACAAGTGAATTACAAGACAAAACTGACACAAATGTTAAAAAGTATTTGAAATAATTCCGCCAATAAACACAGACAAATGAATTACAAGGCAAAACTGACACAAATGTTAGAAAGTATTTGAAATAATTCCGCCAATAACACAGACAAATGAATTACAAGACAAAACTGACACAAAATGTTAAAAGGTATTTGAAATAATTCCGCCAATAAACACAGACAAATGAATTACAAGACAAAACTGACACAAATGTTAAAAGGTATTTGAAATAATTCCGCCAATAAACACAGACAAATGAATTACAAGACAAAACTGACACAAATGTTAAAAGTATTTGAAATAATTCCGCCAATAAACACAGACAAATGAATTACAAGACAAAACTGACACAAATGTTAAAAGGTATTTGAAATAAATTCCGCCAATAAACACAGACAAATGAATTACAAGACAAAACTGACACAAATGTTAAAAGGTATTTGAAATAATTCCGCCAATAAACACAGACAAATGAATTACAAGACAAAACTGACACAAATGTTAAAAAGTATTTGAAATAATTCCGCCAATAAACACAGACAAATGAATTACAAGATAAAACTGACACAGATGTTAAAAAGTATTTGAAATAATTCCGCCAATAAACACAGACAAATGAATTACAAGATAAAACTGACACAAATGTTAAAAAGTATTTGAAATAATCCCGCCAATAAACACAGACAAATGAATTACAAGATAAAACTGACACAAATGTTAAAAGGTATTTTGAAATAATTCCGCCAATAAACACAGACAAATGAATTATAAGATAAAACTGACACAGATGTTAAAAAGTATTTGAAATAATTCCGCCAATAAACACAGACAAATGAATTACAAGACAAAACGCGACGTGTTTTTGACCTCTTAGGTCTTCTTCATGGAAGAGAAACAACACTCGGGACAACGAAATGAAGAACGAGCAATCACTTATCTTCTCATATTCTTGCACCGTATATGTATATGTATATGTATGTTTTGGGTTTTATGTAACGATTGTTTATCTCCATCGATGGATTCAGATTTTTTACATCTAAGATTAGTGTGACGTTGGTATACCAAACAACGCATGCACAAACTGCATAATGATCTTGACCCATGAACTGAGAAAAGGCAACTCTTGAGGCAATGGAAGGACAGGCATTATCTTCCCTGATTTTCTTTTTCCGGAACGCATCTATTTCCCTGCAGCGGGCTGGGGTGGGGTTTGGGGGGGATGGTTCCAATTCAAGGTCAGTCTAGTCCTGTTCGACATGGTTTTCATGAGAGTGTGGCTGCAGAGGGTGTAGTGGGTGGGGTGGGGTGGGAAGTGGTGGGGATGGCGACATTGTTGTCATGAGAGTGTGGCTGCAGAGGGGTGGGGTGGGGTGGGTGGGAAGTGGTGGGGATGGCGACATGGTTGTCATTTGAGTGTGGCTGCAGAGGGGTGGGGTGGGGTGGGTGGGGGGAAGTGGTGGGGATGGCGACATGGTTGTCATTGAGTGTGGTTGCAGAGGGGTGGGGTGGGAAGTGGTGGGGATGGCGACATGGTTGTCATGAGAGTGTGCTGCAGAGGGGTGTGGTGGGGTGTGGTGGGGTGGGAAGTGGTGGGGATGGCGACATGGTTGTCATGAAGTGTAGCTGCAGAGGGGTGGGGTGGGGTGGGGTGGGGTGGGAAGTGGTGGGGATGGCGACATGGTTGTCATTTGATGTGGCTGCAGAGGGGTGTGGTGGGGTGGGGTGGGGTGGGAAGTGGTGGGGATGGCGACATGGTTGTCATGAGAGTGTGGCTGCAGAGGGGTGGGGTGGGGTGGCGTGGGATGGGAAGTGGTGGGGATGGCGACATGGTTGTCATGAGAGTGTGGCTGCAGAGGGTGGGGTGAGGTGGGGTGAAGTGGGAAGTGGTGGGGATGGCGACATGGTTGTCATGAGAGTGTGGCTGCAGAGGGGTGGGGTGGGGTGGGGTGTGGTGGGGTGGGAAGTGGTGGGGATGGCGACATGGTTGTCATGAGAGTGTGGCTGCAGAGGGGTGGGGTGGGTGGGGTGTGGTGGGGTGGGAAGTGGTGGGGATGGCGACATGGTTGTCATGAGAGTGGGGCTGCAGAGGGTGGGGTGGGGTGGGGTGTGGTGGGGTGGGAAGTGGTGGGGATGGCGACATGGTTGTCATGAGAGTGTAGCTGCCCCTACACCCTCTTCTTCTCTTCTCTTCTTCTCTTGTTCTCGGCTGATGGGTGGTGTTGCTGATGATGTCTGGCTAGAGGATATGGAAGAATAAGCCTGTCGTCTGTCTGTCTGTCTCTGTTCTGTCCTGTCTGTCTGTCTGTCTGTCTGTCTTCTCTCCTCTCTCTCTCTCTCTCTCTCTCTCTCTCTCTCTCTCTCTCTCTCTCTCTCTTCCTCTTGTAGATGCGTATGTATTGTGGGCCGGGAAAGGTGAAAGGTTAGAAGGCTTATGACGTGGATGCTGCAAGGTGACCGAGGGAAGGCTAGGCGGATTCGTCTTAGGACCCACGTTCATTGAAATGGTACATTGGTTGAGGCCTGTGTCTTCACTGTTCATTGAAATGGTACATTGGTTGAGGCCTGTGTCTTCACTGTTCATTGAAATGGTACATTGGTTGAGGCCTGTGTCTTCACTGTTCATTGAAATGGTACATTGGTTGAGGCCTGTGTCTTCACTGTTCATTGAAATGGTTCATTGGTTCAGGCCTGTGTCTTCACTGTTCATTGAAATGGTACATTGGCTCAGGCCTGTGTCTTCACTGTTCATTGAAATGGTACATTGGTTGAGGCCTGTGTCTTCACTGTTCATTGAAATGGTACATTGGCTCAGGCCTGTGTCTTCACTGTTCATTGAAATGGTACATTGGTTCAGGCCTGTGTGTTCACTGTTCATTGAAATGGTACATTGGTTCAGTCCTGTGTCTTCACTGTTCATTGAAATGGTACATTGGTTGAGGCCTGTGTCTTCACTGTTCATTGAAATGGTACATTGGTTGAGGCCTGTGTATTCACTGTTCATTGAAATGGTGCATTGGTTGAGGCCTGTGTCTTGACTGTTCATTGAAATGGTGCATTGGTTGAGGCCTGTGTCTTCACTGTTCATTGAAATGGTACATTGGTTGAGGTCTGTGTCTTCACTGTTCATTGAAATGGTACATTGGCTGAGGCCTGTGTCTTCACTGTTCATTGAAATGGTACATTGGTTGAGGCCTGTGTCTTCACTGTTCATTGAAATGGTACATTGGTTGAGGCCTGTGTCTTCACTGTTCATTGAAATGGTACATTGGTTGAGGCCTGTGTCCTCACTGTTCATTGAAATGGTACATTGGTTCAGGCCTGTGTCTTCACTGTTCATTGAAATGGTACATTGGTTCAGGCCTGTGTCTTCACTGTTCATTGAAATGGTACATTGGTTCAGGCCTGTGTCTTCACTGTTCATTGAAATGGTACATTGGTTGAGGCCTGTGTCCTCACTGTTCATTGAAATGGTACATTGGTTGAGGCCTGTGTGTTCACTGTTCATTGAAATGGTACATTGGTTGAGGCCTGTGTCTTCACTGTTCATTGAAATGGTACATTGGTTGAGGCCTGTGTCTTCACTGTTCATTGAAATGGTACATTGGTTGAGGCCTGTGTCTTCACTGTTCATTGAAATGGTACATTGGTTCAGGCCTGTGTCTTCACTGTTCATTGAAATGGTACATTGGTTCAGGCCTGTGTCTTCACTGTTCATTGAAATGGTACATTGGTTCAGGCCTGTGTCTTCACTGTTCATTGAAATGGTACATTGGTTGAGGCCTGTGTCTTTACTGTTCATTGTAATGGTACATTGGTTGAGGCCTGTGTCTTCACTGTTCATTGAAATGGTACATTGGTTGAGGCCTGTGTCCTCACTGTTCATTGAAATGGTACATTGGTTGAGGTCTGTGTCTTCACTGTTCATTGAAATGGTACATTGGTTGAGGCCTGTGTCTTCACTGTTCATTGAAATGGTACATTGGTTGAGGCCTGTGTCTTCACTGTTCATTGAAATGGTTCATTGGTTGAGGCCTGTGTCTTCACTGTTCATTGAAATCGTGCATTGGTTTAGGCCTGTGTATTCACTGTTCATTGAAATCGTGCATTGGTTCAGGCCTGTGTATTCACTGTTCATTGAAATCGTACATTGGTTTAGGCCTGTGTATTCACTGTTCATTGAAATCGTACATTGGTTTAGGCCTGTGTCTTCACTGTTCGTTGAAATCGTGCATTGGTTTAGGCCTGTGTCTTCAATGTTCGTTAAAATCGTGCATTGTTGAGTCCTGTGTCTTCACTGTTCATTGAAATTGTGCATTGTTGAGTCCTGTGTCTTCACTGTTCATTGAAATCGTGCATTGGTTGAGGCCTGTGTCTTCACTGTGTAATTGACAGTTTGCTGAAGAATGTTTCAATCACTTTTGGCTGATTTGACTTTGATGTTGTGTCATTGATGATTTTTGCATCTGTTTCATGTCAAAGAAATGCGACGGATGCGTAATACATCAATTTGATTATCTTATGTAATATGCACTGCAGTATCTATTCTCTGGTATAAATATGCATGTTTTGTCAAGTGAAGCTTTTATGTTAAAAAAAATGTATTTGAGGAATTATAACAAATTGGAAATTGTACTCGTTTTATTTAGCGAGGACAACGATGGGATGACACTGAACGGAAGATGCTGATTTTTTAAAAAAGAAGCAATTACTGTATCACGATTACCAATGTGTAAGCCATGTACTTCCTCAGAAATGGTGAATTAATACAAACATCCTGAATTACTTCTCTTGTTATTGTTTGATCCAAGACTGCAAACGAAAGGGGAAACAATTAAGTGACATAACATCACATGAGATTCAAAGCCCAGCGCCAGAATAGACATCCAATGTAAAAACGGGCAAATATATCTTATCATACTTCTTTATTAAAGACGGCGCGTGCTTTTGAAAATCATGATAGGGGAAAACACATGTTCCGGTGTAAAATAATGTGTCAGCTAAAAACCGCAGTTCGGTATTCAGAGGGGGTTGGGGAAAGATATGAAAACAGCACCATGAATCGTAAATGAAGAGTCAGGTTCTGAAATCAATTTGAATGATAAAAGGTAACAAAAATGTAGGGACGGTTTTCTTTTTGTACTTTCTTTGGTAGTGAAACGGTGCGATCTGGAATTCATTTATATATATATATATATATATATATATATATATATATATATATATATATATATATATATATATATTATATATATGAATATAGCTCAATTTAATAAACTGACACTCAATTTTAAATGTTGTCGCTGATTGAAAAGACAAACGGTGATTGGTATCTGAATATCAGACTCGAATGCGTTACTTAAAAACAATGTATGGGAAGATGTGGATTAAAGAGAGCAAAACTTCAACACTATGTCGCTATAATATGAATGCAGTTCATCGTTGTAAATAGGCATCAGTGCTTTCAGCTGCCATGAATGGCTTTAAAAATGTTAACCATTTACTGGTCAAGTCAATGTTTGATTCAGAATGGACCTAGAACGAGGTCAGTTGAACTTAAAAATGTTAACCATTTACTGGTCAAGTCAATGTTTGATTCAGAATGGACCTAGAACGAGGTCAGTTGAACTTTTATGTTAGCACAAGTACCTATTCGTCGTATGATTTGTTTGTAAGTGTTTATGTGGCTTTATAACATGTTTCTTGATTTTGATTGTCTTATGTTCTTTTGTTTTGTTTATAATCATACATTTTAAGTTGCCGTAAGGAACTGACCTTTGTCAGCTACAAGATAACCGGTGATGATTATCATTTTTTTTGTGCAGCAGTTCACTTGCCTTTTCCAATGGCCTGTGAATATGAATGTAAAACAAATCTGTTGTTTGTGTCAATACAAGGTGTAATATGTCGGTTTATGATTTACTTTTGGTACCGGTGCAATTGTTCTTACAATTAACATTATCAATAATGTCATGTACTTACAGTTCATAACGACGTTTCTGCCTCTTTACAAACACACTCTTATACTCGCAAGCGCCCCCCCCCTCCCCCCCCCCCCCCCCACCCACACACGTACACGCAATCACAAGCTAAAATCTTAATGTGCATTTTTATAAATGGTGTGTGTGTGTGTGTGTGTGTGTGTGTGTGTGTGTGTGTGTGTGTGTGTGTATCTGTGTGTCTGTGTGTGTGTGTGGTCTCTCTCTCTCTCTCTCTCTCTCGCTCGCTCGCTCTGTAGTGTCCATAATAAATATGTAAATATATTTGTGTGTTTTTTTTGGAGTCGGAATGTGTGTGTGTGTGTGTGTGTGTGTGTGTGTGTGTGTGTGTGTGTGTGTGTGTGTGTGTGTGTGTGAGGGATAGACAGACAGACAGACAGACAGACAGACAGACAGAGGCAGAGACAGAGAGAGACGGAGAGAAATCGGTTGTGTTTTGACTGTAAAAAAAACCAAAAAAAAACCCGTCCGTCTTTGGCTTCAGGCTAGAACAGACGAGATAGTTATGAAAGATGCAGTGGATGGATACGGATGTGTGTGTGTGTGTGTGTGTGTGTGTGTGTGTGTGTGTGTGTGTGTGTGTGTGTGTGTGTGTGTGCATATCACCGTGCACGTGCGTGTGTATTTGGCGCGTGACAACAGGTGAGTAAACCCATTGAAATGTAGGAAAATGTTTTAGTTCAGAAATCATACCTTCTATTATGTCAGTTGTGATCAAATTTAACGATAGACTATATGACTTGATCACATACGTAAGTATGATCATTTTTTAAAATGTGTGTTTGTTTTAGTTTTGTTTATTTATTTGCTAACTTCTTTAGTTTCGAAGATTTGACCACATTTTTCAAACATGACTATGTTAACTGCAATGCAAAACGTCGTAAGTGCATATCTTTGTCATTGTTGGCAATTAGCAATAAATTATCCCCCAAAAAGGCATTGTGAGCAGTTTATACATTCGCCTGTAATTTCTGTCTGTCTGTTTTCTATCTATAAGCCCGTCTATCTGTTTGCTACCTGTCTGTCTGTTTGCCTGTCCGTCTGTCTCTCTCTCCCACCCGTTCCACCATCCTCGCTTCCCTCCGCCCCCCTCTCTCTCCCTCTCTATGTGTGAGTGAAACAGGCGGG
This sequence comes from Conus ventricosus, assembly GCA_018398815.1. NCBI lineage: Eukaryota > Metazoa > Mollusca > Gastropoda > Neogastropoda > Conidae > Conus > Conus ventricosus. Next base: position 94,799,596 of record CM031608.1, on the reverse strand, counting down.
TCGCGCGCGCCCGCGCGCACACACACACACTCACACATGCACGTGCATAAACACATGCACATATGCACACACACACACGCACGCACGCACGCACGCCAGCCACACACACACACACACACACTCACACGTACAGAGAGAGAGAGAGAGAGAGAGAGAGAGAGAGAGAGAGAGAGAGAGAGAGAGAGAGAGAGAGAGAGAGAGACAGACAGACAGACAGACAGACAGAGAGATTTACATGTGGATATACATCTATATTTAATCACACACACACACACACACACACACACACACACACACACATGTATGAATGTATGCATATATATATATATATATATATATATATATATATATATATATATATATATATATATATATATATATGTGTGTGTGTGTGTGTGTGTGTGTGTGTGTGTGTGTGTGTGTGTGCGTGTGTGTGTGTGTGTATACATATACACACATGCACACACACAGACACACATAGATATATACGCGCGCGCGCGCGCACGCGCGCACGCGCGCGCGTGTGTGTGTGTGTGTGTGTGTGTGTGTGTGTGTGTGTGTGTGTGTGTGTGTGTGTGTGTGTTTATTGGTAGATAAATCAAGTTATTGCTAGATACATATATACACAGATATATAGATACATAATGCATTCGTACATATCAATTACTTTAATGCATCAACTTGTCAAATCACCAACGATGCACAGTGGTCCAGATTGCAGGCGCATCGATAAAAGTTATATTTCACATACTCTCTCTCTCTCTCTCTCTCTCTCTCTCTCTCTCCTCTCTCTCTCTCTCTCTCTCTCTCTCTCTCTCTCTCTCTGTATTCCTCCTCTTTCTCTCTCTGTCCCCACGTCCTTCTTTCTCTCTCCGGCTGGCTCCGATTCTTTGTCTGTCAGTGCTGTAGTCAGTTCTATATACCTAATACTATTTAAAGCACAGTTTGAAAGTCATCATCTGTCAGTTTCAATGCTGGTTCATGAGGTGATTCCGCCTTGGCCAAACACGCCTAGACCCAATCATGACAGACATGCTCAAGTATTTTGCGAGTTGTTGACATTTGGTTATGGGCAGTCCTAACAGTGAAAGTCCTGAAACCACTCCTTCATGAACCATGCCTAGTGAACCTATTACTAGAACAACCACTTTCGTGCTAAACCCGGCATCACTAAGAGCATAGCAAAGAGGCAAGTACTTTTGAAAATTGCTCTCATAGCATGTTTGTATGAATGTGTCAAATGGGTTTGAAACCTCGATGACGAATGCCACCGAGTTTGCTGTAATAAAAGCTGAATTTTGAAGAAGCCATGACGTCTACAGCATCAATTTTCTTGCGCAGCGGTAAACGTGAAAGCGATTTTTTTTCTAGCATTCTTTCGAATTCCTCGCTCGCCTGCGCCAGTTGCTCTTTCTCAGAAGTTCCAGTCAGATTTATTTGAAATCCAAGATACTGGTATGGCTCATCTTTTCCATACACCGGTGTATCTTCCCCTTGCAGCGTCACGTGGACGTTCTCAGTCACATCTGTAGAAGCCCAGTTGTTTCCTGTGCGTTGTCCACGAACGGTGGCACACTTTCTGTGTTTCACTTCCATTCCGGTGTAATGCAGGAAGGTTTCCGTCTTATTTATCATTTCTTGTAAGCTCTCCTCATAGCGAGCACTGGCACATACATCATCTATGTATGCCTGACATGGAGAAGGCATTGAAGCTGGTGTGAACGGCTGCTCCATCCATCGAATCCACGGGTCGAACCCCTGAATGAACACAACAGCTGACCACGGGCACCCTTGCACGATGCCACGATGCCTGGTAACCCTGGGCGTGGACGTGTCTCCCGTCTGCACCTGGAATGTAGAGTTGATGTAGATATCCGCCGTCACGTCGATGATGTGCTGGGGGTATCCGGCGCTCTGCGTCGCATCCAGCATCACTCTGTGATCAATGGGCGTCTTTGATGTCAACGAAAGTAGTGTAGAACTGGCGTGATACATGCTTGAAGTTCTCAATTGCAGTTTTCAAGCAGAACACGTGTTCTTGAAGGCCGTTTCTTGGGATAGACCCCTTCTGTTTTGATGACAGCCTTCCAGTCGAAACAATCCATGGTAAAAGCCTACTTTGCACAAACTTCATGTAGATCTTGTACAAAGACGTCAACAAGGAAATAGGTCTCCAATCACCAGGCTGAATCACATTCCCTTCTTTTTGGGGAAGTAAAGTGATCGTGGCATGTTTCCAATCAGTGGGAATTCTTTGGTTTCTCCAGCAAATGTTAAATATCGCCGTCAAAGGTAAAGACAGATGTTGCAGATGTTGTTTCAGAAAAGAATATTCAGCTCCATCATATCCAGGCGCTGTGTTATTCTTCAGCAATTTACCACAGATATCACTTCGTCCTCGGTGAACGGGTCCAACTGCAGCTCTTCTTCAGGAGGAAGAGGGACGATGTTGACAGGTCAGGGAGGAGGGGGGAGGGGATATTCTAATACCTTTTCACTCATCTGCTGGGAAAAAAAAACTACCTCAACACATCAACTTCAATGGGAAAAGTAGGTCGTGCTTCTGATCTGCTGTCGTTCTTGATGATCTCAATGGGACGTTTCTGATTATCTAACCAAAGCTGCGTTAGCTCATGCTTTTCCACGCGTCGCGCTGTATGTTGATCCTGTCTTCCACGCATATGTCTAAAGTGTTTCCAAAGACTTGGGAAGATGGTGTGATCAATGTAGTGAAGAGCTTTTTCGATTTTCTGCCGCAACTCGTCTTTCTCGGAATCATGCCGAAATTGTTCGGCGATTTGAATGGAAAACTTGTTGACCACTCTGCAGATAAATCTCAGAACGCGAAGTTCTAAATCCGGAGCCTGTGACGCCTCTTCGTTTGGCGTCATCGTAGGGATGACGTCACGCTGCGCTTCCAGAAAGCGGAGGACGTTCTGAACTTTACCTAGGAGACGAAGCCAAGGTCGAAAATCCCCGTGAGCAAACTTGACGGCATCTGCATGCTTCGTTCGGATAGACTCACGAAACAGCCGTTCGGTTCGTTCGAAGTCTGCCCACTGGGCGTCGTGGATTACTCCTTCAAAGGGCACCTTAATGTTTAATGTTAGGGGTTAATTGAAGATTACTCCTTCAATTAACCCCTAACATTAAACGTGCACAAAATACTAACGTTTCAAAAGCTCTATTGATGATAGTGTAATATTGAAGACTATTTATTTTGACTATGATAAATAAAGACTTGAGCGAGTTAAAAACCTGACCGTGTGAAGACAGATAACACATAGAAGGGACATGTAAAGCCAGTTCTGGCTATAACTGCTAAAGGCAATTGTCCCTACAAACCTAAACCTAAACCTAAACCTAAGGGCACCCAGGTCTCCGGGCTGGCAAAGTCCAGTGGCACTGTGTGTTGACCCGTTGGCAGGGGCTGCTCCTGGTCGTTGACTGGATCCACCACACTCCGAATCACTCCACTCTGGAGCGCAGCTCTGACGGAAGTTTTCGCTTCAGCAATCAATGGCCAGGCGACTTGCATTGCTGGGCTGACTGTGTTATCGAGGACAGCGACCACGGGTAGACGGCAGACAGCAAATTCAAGCAGAGCGACGTGAAGGCACAGCCGCTCTGGTCGCCATTGTCTGACGTCACATACATACGTACATACATACGTACATACATACAAACAAACATTCGTAAATATATACATGGCCATACATATACACTTTTTTTTTGTGGCATCAGTTATTGGATCAATGGAGCACCTAAGGCGGTGATTTTTTTTTTTTTTTTTTCCTAAGGCCGAAATCCACCTCTTCATTTTTGGGTACTTCACACCGTCCTCTTCATCTGCCAAAAAAAAAAACCCCCAAAAAAACATAAGCAATTTCCAATACTTTTTTTTTCCTTTTTTTTTCTCTCCAACCAATCCCTTACACACCATGCATAGTCTGTATGTTTTCTTACAAATGGACATAATCTTGCTGATTTTTTAAAAAGTGTTTTAGCGTTTGATACAAAATGTCTGGGTTTATTAGTGTTCTAATGTGTGGTGTACTGGCACTCTCACGCTGATAATGTGCTGCTTATGCAAATAGAACAACATAAATTAACAAAAGGCATAATACGTAATTAATTTTCCTTTCTTTCAGGTTTTCCCAAGGCGAGAGAGAGAGAGAGAGAGAGAAAGAGAGAGAGAGAGAGAGAGAGAGAGAGAGAGAGAGAGAGAGAGAGAGAGAGAGAGAGAGAGAGAGAGAGAGAGAGAGACAGAGTCGGCGTCATAGAGTTGTAGGTAGGAATTGTTACAAATCGTCCCACCAGTTGGCTAGTCCCCGATGAGGCCAACCTTATAGCGAAACGAAAGGGTCCACAAGGAAGGCATGAGGAAAGCCAAGAGGCGTGACAATAGGCATGAGAGGCTGGTTTGTTAGGTGGGGTTTTCCCTCACTCCATCCGTTTTTCAAAGCGGTCACATCATGGCCCTGATCCGATCCCTTCTTCTTTGACATTAGGTTCCAGCACTATTGAATTTTCAAACACTGTTCGTGACCTTGGTGTTCTCCTTGATAGTGACCTCTCAATGAAACAGCATGTCACAAAAACTTGTCAGTTAGCTTACATGGAACTTAAACGAATTGCTGCTATTCGACCCTATCTCACTGAAGACGCCACAAAAACTCTCGTTTCATCATACATCCTTTCAAGGCTAGATTACTGCAACTGTGTTCTCCTTGGCTGTCCCTCAACTGTCATCCAACCCCTCCAACGTGTACAGAACTCTGCAGCCCGTCTCATTTGCAAATCTCCTAGGACCCATGGCCCAACCCTGCAGCCCTCTCCTGAAAAGTTGCACTGGCTCCCCGTTGAAGAAAGAATTAAATACAAATGTTGTTGTCTCTGCTTCAAGATTTTCACTGGCGATGCCCCTGCCTATCTTTCCGATCTCCTTCAAGTATATGTCCCATCACGAACGCTCCGCTCCTCCACCGACACCAGGACCTTCCGCTTTCCAGTTACCGTCCCCATCGTAAACAGCATGGCGAACGAGCTTTCTCATACGCAGCTCCCAAACTCTGGAATAAACTCCCCTATGACTTAAGACATTCTCAAACCTTTTCTTCCTTCAAAACCTCCCTGAAAACCCACCTTTTCAAACAATACTAAGAAGACAGTCATTACCAGATAGTTGATTGACTCTTGTTGCTTCTGTGGATCGCTTAGTAGTTTGTGCTTGTTGCGGCTGTTGTGTATTGTGTGTCTGTGCGTGAGAGTGTGTGTGCGCGTGGGAGATAATGGGAGAGAGGCCTTTGTTTTTCATTTCTGAGCCGTTTTTCAATGCATTTTCTTTACATTTAGCAATTGTATTTTTTCTGCCTTTGTAAAGCGCCTTGTGCCGTGGAAGGCGCTATATAAATCCCATTTTTTATTATTATTATTATTATTATTATTATTATTATTATTATTATACAAGGACTGGCGTTAGGTATGATCATTTTGTTACAACTAATTCTTTAAGCTAAATAATCGGCTATTATAAGGATAAATAGCTACCAATGGTAAAAAATATTGTGTGAGTATGTTCGCCTACGCATGTATTCGGCATTAAGGTTT
>CM031608.1:94781025-94793886 GCA_018398815.1 Conus ventricosus | reverse complement strand
CAGATTTTAGAAAACAGCGCTGTGTGCTTAGCGAGGGGAAGATGATATTTGAGCTGTAAACTGACGCTTTGCGGAGCTCTGGGGGTAAAGTGGGTAATGATCGAATGACGAAATTGGAGGAAAGGCATCTGATCTGAATTGATAGTGAGAGGGTTCACGACAGGGTTCAGATGTATTTCTTTGCTGCGTATAGCCTACAGAACGTTTCCGATTAGGGAAGGGAGCAATGGAATAGTAGTTGTCAGAACGAGGACGATTGTGCCACAGCGTTTTCAGATTTTGTGCGAGTCTGGCAGTGCCTCTCGCACTGGGATGGATTGTGTCACTGTATAAAGTTGGATCTGAATAAAAACAGGGAAAATGATCAATGAAACGTACTCTGTGGCGATTGCAGGCATCTCTAAGGTTGCTATTTGACGGAATTATGGCATTATTGAAAGAGTGTTTCCCTTTAGCTGGCAGGATAGAGCTGAAAGTAATGTGAGCATTGGGAAACGTTTTACAACATGTAAGGATGAGTTCAGACCAGGTATCAAAGGATACGACACCTGACGGGCAAGAGTTTACACCAACATGGATTATGAGGTCATTTAAGGATGTGGATGTTGGTGCGGAAAGGAGCCATGCGTGGAGATCTTTTATTGACATACCAGGAACACACATCTTAAAAAGTCGTTCTTGTCTTGGGGCTAAACGTTTTGGATCCATGAAACGAATAGTGGAGTCTCCTATCAGTAAAACTGTCGCTCTGCTGGGAACAGACATGTGACCTAAAGTTTCCATGGGAGAAGGGCGGGAAAGGGGCTTTGACTTGGCCATTGGGATATCTTCCTTCAGCTTACCAGCTGTGTACTGAGATTTTAAATCAGACACTGTCTCAGTGTCAGAGTTAGAAAGAACAGAATAGAGGTTGGAAGTCTGGACAGAGTAATGTAAATTTGTATCATCTTTGTTGTGACAGGAGGGTAGACGGAGAGGGGAATTTGAACTCTCTTTGTTGTCACAGTCAGCAGGAATTCTAGTACTGGATTCAGCCTGGACTTTGGATTGTACACGGTCAGTCTGATTCAGTCCCAGTGAAAGATCATTTTCAGGGGCTGTGATTTCTTTGATGGACTGTTCAGCACTGTCAATGACTGGGGACAATGTGTCCGGCACTGGGCAGCTGGGGAGGATTTCAGTCTGTGTACTGACACCGTTAGTCTCTGAACAACACTGGCATTTTGCTTCGAGGAAGACTGAGACAGACAGTAGTCTTCTGATGTCTGAGTGCCAGTGGTTGCACAGACATTCTGTTTTGTTCTGATTTTCTTCAGATTTGCCTCAGAGGCAGTGCAGAGAGAGAGAGAGAGAGAGAGAGAGAGAGAGAGAGAGAGAGAGAGAGAGGAGAGAGAGAGAGAGAGAGAGAGAGTCCATTACAAATACATTTATGATCTGTACTGAACATAATATCCTACTCTCATGCCCATGCCTTAGAGTAGAGACACGAATAATTCTCTGACTGTCCCAGCCTCTGTCGCACGTACCATTGCGATGTATGGTGGCAGGATAATGACTGTGGTAGTACTACGACTGTCGACTGACAGGCTGTAAAATCTGTGCCCCGCGGAATGCTGTTTTGGCCAGAACATGGAATATACCAGACCTTCAAGTAATTCTTGTCTAGAGCCTAACCTAACATAGAACATAGAATATACCAGACCTTCAAGTAATTCTTTTTTTTTTCTTTTTTTTTTTTTCTTTCTGTCCCAACCTCTGCGCTACCTCAGAGGCAGTGCACCCACGCCGCTCATTCCGACACCCCGTCCACAGCCACAGCCCGGCTGGCCCGCCGCAGCCCCGGCACCGGCAATCCACAGGGAGCAGTCAATGTCAAGTCGTCATGAGGCAACCCACCGGAGGAGACAATGCACTGCTGCCGAGTCACTTCGGTGGTGTTCAGTGGCGCCTGTTCTAATCTAACATACGCAGGACACCACCTACTAAGCCCCCTACTGACGACAATAATTGCTTAGTCGCGGAGCCGGCGTGAGTGAGCTCTCCCTCCGGAGGGCGCCACCACGTCCGTCCAACGACAGCCCCCATGGACTCGCCGATACCGGTGACCCCGACGGAAGCAAACCAAGGCCACAGACGTGGAGAGGACATCGAAACTGAGGTCACCATGAGAGCAGGGCATAAAGGGCCACAGAATTTGAGACTTTTTTTTTTAATGCTGATCAATGGGAATGAGGATGATTAAGATGATGCTACGGATTTCCATTTCGGTCTGCGACTACATGACAGGGCTGTACTCTATGCTTCCTTTCATAATATATCCTGGCGTTAACCAGGCCCGAGAGATACAGGCACCTGCAGTGTTGGTCATGAAATTTGAGCAACACTCTCAGAAACGCATCCATTAAGTGGATGAAACTCGACTGTGTGGTCCCAGTCTTCCCAACTGAGTCCGCAGCAAACTCAACTCTGGGTAGGAGCCGGTCGGGGCAGAAAAAACCCACATGACTCTGATGGGATTCGAACCCACGACCTCCCAGCCGGGAGTCCGCGACGCTAACCACTTCGCCAAGGCGGCTGGTACCTTCAAGTAATTCTTCTCTAGAGCCTAACCGAACATAGGACATAGAATATACCAGACCTTCAAGTAATTCTTCTCTAGAGCCCAACCGAACATAGAACATAGAATATACCAGACCTTCAAGTAATTCTTCTCTAGAGCCCAACCGAACATAGAACATGGAATATACCAGACCTTCAAGTAATTCTTCTCTAGAGCCTGACCGAACATACAACATGGAATATACCAGACCTTCAAGACATTCTTCTCTAGAGCCTGACCGAACATACAACATGGAATATACCAGACCTTCAAGAAATTCTTCTCTAGAGCCTGACCGAACATACAACATGGAATATACCAGACCTTCAAGAAATTCTTCTCTAGAGCCTGACCGAACATTGAACATGGAATATACCAGACCTTCAAGAAATTCTTCTCTAGAGCCTGACCGAACATTGAACATGGAATATACCAGACCTTCAAGAAATTTTTCTCTAGAGCCTGACCGAACATAGAACATGGAATATACCAGACCTTCAAGAAATTCTTCTCTAGAGCCTGACCGAACATTGAACATGGAATATACCAGACCTTCAAGAAATTCTTCTCTAGAGCCTAACCGAACATAGATGCAACATCTGCGGACAGGCTCACCGGTTTTACAGGTTTACCTGTTCCGGTCCAACGTGTCCACAAAATTTAGAACAGGACGAAAGACGGTCCGTCACAATTACTCGTGGGTTTCTTTTGGCTTGAGATCATTGTGCACGAACGCTTTTCACATCTCTTTCATCGCGCCGCTGCGTTTACATCTCTTTCATCGCTCCGCTGTGTTGACATCTCTTTCATCGCTCCGCTGTGTTGACATCTCTTTCATCGCTCCGCTGTGTTAACATCTCTTTAATCGCTCCGCTGTGTTGACATCTCTTTAATCACTCCGCTGTGTTAACATCTCTTTCACCGCTCCGCTGTGTTTACATCTCTTTCATCGCTCCGCTGTGTTGACATCTCTTTCATCGCTCCGCTGTGTTCACATCTCTTTCATCGCGCCGCTGTGTTTACATCTCTGTCATCGCTCCGCTGTGTTGACATCTCTTTCATCGCTCCGCTGTGTTAACATCTCTTTAATCGCTCCGCTGTGTTGACATCTCTTTCATCGCTCCGCTGTGTTGACATCTCTTTCATCGCTCCGCTGTGTTTACATCTCTGTCATCGCTCCACTGTGTTGACATCTCTTTCATCGCTCCGCTGTGTTGACATCTCTTTCATCGCGCCGCTGTGTTAACATCTCTTTAATCGCTCCGCTGTGTTGACATCTCTTTAATCACTCCGCTGTGTTAACATCTCTGTTATCGCTCCGCTGTGTTCACATCTCTTTTATCGCTCCGCTGTGTTTACATCTCTGTCATCGCTCCCCTGTGTTGACATCTCTTTCATCGCTCCGCTGTGTTTACATCTCTTTCATCGCTCCGCTGTGTTGACATCTCTTTAATCACTCCGCTGTGTTGACATCTCTTTAATCACTCCGCTGTGTTGACATCTCATTAATCACTCTGCTGTGTTGACATCTCATTAATCACTCCACTGTGTTGACATCTCTTTCATCGACTGCTCTTCAACAAAACTTGTTGACCTCCTAATGAAGTACTTCATTTGCTAATTTTGTCTCCATTTTACAAAACAAGTCTGCTTGTTTTCCTTAAAATAAGATATCCATAATATATTATACGTCAGTTCGTAGTTTCGATTCTATCGTGTCGGGGTGCACCTGAATTTAGTTTGATGTTAAGCAAGGATACTATTCTTTTTTCGTTAGTTGGTGTTTTTGTTGTTGTTGTATTGATATTCTTGATCATCGTATTATGCTTTGCGTTGGACGCTGTAAAATTTTTAACGTATAATTCTTGATCATCGTATTATGCTTTGCGTTGGACGTGGTAAAATTTTTAACGTATAATCGTGTTCCATGGAATAGAGAACTCTTGAGGTTTTTTGTTGTTGTTTGTTTTTTTTGTTTTTTTTTTTTTTGTTTTGTAATTCTCTTTAAATTTTTCTACATACACTTTTGTATTCTATAGGCAATAAAGGGTTATACAATCAAATAATAAAATTGACTTCTGGAGTTATTCTGGAGTTATTCTGGGGTTATTCTGGAGATAATCTGGAGTTATTCAGCGAAGTGTGTTTCAGGGCCTTGTTTATGTATAGCTGTGTTTTACGTGCATGTGTGCGCGTCACGCGCGCGCGCGTGTGTGTGTGCGTGCGTGCATGTGTATGTGCGTGCAGGCGTGCATGTGTGTGTGTGTGCGTGTGTGTGTGTGTGTGTGTGTTTGTGTGTGTGTGTGTGTGTGTGTGTGTGTGTGTGTGTGTGTGTGTGTGTGTGTGTGTGAAAATTTATTCAACAAGCATGATTTTCTGAAACTCAACAACCGCCATAAACCAGTTCAGGGGAAACAACCTCATTTTGAAGAACTGTTACTGTATTTCACTCCCTTCCAGTAAATTCTCTCCAACTTCCATGTTGGCTTTCGATGCGAAATCCTAAGTCACACATTACATCAATATTGTTGATCGAATTAAAAAGAAGGGAAAATACACACTACATCAATATTGTTGATCGAATTAAAAAGAAGGGAAAATACACGCTACATCAATATTGTTGATCGAATTAAAAAGAAAGGAAAATACACGCTACATCAATATTGTTGATCGAATTAAAAACAAGGGAAAATACACGCTACATCAATATTGTTGATCGAATTCAAAGCAAGGGAAAAACAACAGAACATTAAGTCCTAAATCACACACCACATCAATATTGTTGATCGAATTGAAAACAAGGGAAAAACAACAGAACATTAAGTCCTAAGTCACACACCACATCAATATTGTTGATCGAATTGAAAACAAGGGAACAAACAACAGAACATTCAGACAAGAATAAAACAAATGTTCACTGACAGCTTCGTTCTCACTATGACATGCCAGAAACCCATAGAGACTAGTGGTCATTTGAATTATATAAACTCACTATGACATGCCAGAAACCCATAGAGACTAGTGGTCATTTGGATTATATAAACTCACTATGACATGCCAGAAACCCATAGAGACTAGTGGTCATTTGGATTATATAAACTCACTATGACATGCCAGAAACCCATAGAGACTAGTGGTCATTTGGATTATATAAACTCACTATGACATGCCAGAAACCCATAGAGACTAGTGGTCATTTGGATTATATAAACTCACTATGACATGCCAGAAACCCATAGAGACTAGTGGTCATTTGGATTATATAAACTCACTATGACATGCCAGAAACCCATAGAGACTAGTGGTCATTTGGATTATATAAACTCACTATGACATGCCAGAAACCCATAGAGACTAGTGGTCATTTGGATTATATAAACTCACTATGACATGCCAGAAACCCATAGAGACTAGTGGTCATTTGGATTATATAAACTCACCATGACATGCCAGAAACCCATAGAGACTAATGATAATTTGGATTATATAAACTCATTATGACATGTCAGAAACCCATAGAGACTAGTGATAATTTGGATTATATAAAGATGTCACCGCTCTGCTGCAATACAGAGACTGCTGAACCTGAGCCATTGTACAACAATATGGAGACTGCTGAACCTGAGCCATTGTACAACAATATGGAGACTGCTGAACCTGAGCCATTGTACAACAATATGGAGACTGCTGAACCTGAGCCATTGTACAACAATATGGAGACTGCTGAACCTGAGCCATTGTACAACAATATGGAGACTGCTGAACCTGAGCCATTGTACAACAATATGGAGACTGCTGAACCTGAGCCATTGTACAACAATATGGAGACTGCTGAACCTGAGCCATTGTACAATATTGATACGCTAGAAACTGGTCAGACTTCTATCACAGCCATTGTACAATATTGATACGCTAGAAACTGGTCAGACTTCTATCACAGCCATTGTACAATATTGATACGCTAGAAACTGGTCAGACTTCTATCACAGCCATTGTACAATATTGATACGCTAGAAACTGGTCAGACTTCTATCACAGCCATTGTACAATATTGATACGCTAGAAACTGGTCAGACTTTACTCTGCTGCAATACGGAGACTGCTGAACCTGAGCCATTGTACAATATTGATACGCTAGAAACTGGTCAGACTTCTATCACATAGGTCCTCTGCAAAACAACAAAGCAATAAACCTCCAGAATCGCTTACCACATGTCATTATCCATTTCCATGAATTCTCAGCAAGAACTATGATAGCATTTCAATTTATACCGGCAAAAAACCTGGTCCACACACACGCGCGCGCGCGCACACGCACCGAGAGAGAGAGAGAGAGAGAGAGAGAGAGAGAGAGAGAGAGAGAGAGAGAGAGAGAGAGAGAGAGAGAGAGAAAGAAAGAGAGAGAAAGAGAGAGAGAGAGAGAGAGAGAGAGAGAGAGAGAGAGAGAGAGAGAGAAAGAGAGAGAGAGAGAGAGAGAGAAAGAAAGAGAGAGAAAAGAGAGAGAGAGAGAGAGAGAGAGAGAGAGAAAGAGAGAGAGAGAGAAAGAGAGAGAGAGAGAGAGAGAGAGAGAGAGAGAGAGAGAGAGAGGGGGGGGGGGGGGGGGGACAGACGGACAGAAAGAAGAAGAAGAAGCAATCATTTCGCACAACATTGTTCCTCCTCCCTCCACTGACTGCTGTCAAAAAGAAATGAGGAAAGCTTCACTCACAAAAAAGGCGAGAAAAAAAAGAGCTGGTCCGATTCCTTAAGCAAGAGTGTGAGGCTGGTTCTACAATAAATCAAGAGCCGGTCCAATTCCTTAAGCAAGGGTGTGAGGCTGGTTCTACAATAAATCAAGAGCCGGTCCAATTCCTTAAGCAAGAGTGTGAGGCTGGTTCTACAATAAATCAAGAGCCGGTCCAATTCCTTAAGCAAGGGTGTGAGGCTGGTTCTACAATAAATCAAGAGCCGGTCCAATTCTTTAAGCAAGGGTGTGAGGCTGGTTCTACAATAAATCAAGAGCTGTCCAATTCTTTAAGCAAGGGTGTGAGGCTGGTTCTACAATAAATCAAGAGCCGGTCCAATTCTTTAAGCAAGGGTGTGAGGCTGGTTCTACAATAAATCAAGAGCTGGTCCTGTTCTTTAATCAAGGGTGTGAGACTGGCCCTACAATAAATCAAGAGCTGGTCCGATTCTTTAAGCAAGGGTGTGAGGCCGGCACTACAATAAATCTTGCCGAAGATTCAACGCTGATTTAGGTAATGACATTACCTCCTTTCTTATCAAAACATGATTCATTTGAATACACCACAACACAGCATATTCTTCGCTTAAACAATTACCTATAATACTTAAACAACGAATTACCAGAAAGACTTCGGAAATCGAATTCCCGTACTGTACGTTAGATGAGAGCTTGAAACTTTTCTCTCTTTTTTTTTTTTTTCTTTTCCTTTCTTTCTTTCTCTTTTTGTACTCCCAGTTCTTGTAGAACAGGGAGTACTTTAGAATGGGAACGAAGAAATGCTGTGTGTGTGTGTGTGTGTGTGTGTGTGTGTGTGTGTGTGTGTGTGTGTGTGTGTGTGTGTGTGTGTGTGTGTGTGTCTGTCTGTCTGTCTGTCTGTGTCTGTCTGTACGGCTGTCCGTGGTCAAAATGTGTTCCACTTGCTCCAGACAAAACTACTGGGCCGATCTTTCTGAAAATTTGTAGGTATGTTCATTATGGGTCACGAATGATGCCCGACGTTTCAGTTTACCGTTATAGCTGTTACTAAGGGCTGTAACGGCCTGTAACGCCTTTACTTCTTTATGGAATATCTCAGAAAGTACTTGGGCGATCTTTGTGAAAATTAGCAGGTATGTTCATTGTGGGTCACGAACAATGCCCGATGTTTTAGTTAACCGTTATAGCCGTTACTAACGGCTGTAACGGCCTGTAACGGTTTTCTTCTTCATGGAGTATCTCAGAAGCTACTTGGCCGATCTTTCTGATAATTAGCAGGCACATACATTGTGGGTCACGAATGATGCCCGATGTTTTACTTTACCGTTATAGCCGTTACTAACGGCTGTAACGGCCTGCAACGGTTTTTCTTCTTTATAGAATAACTGAGAAAGTACTCGGCCGATCTTTGTGAAAATTAGCAGGTATGTTCACTATGGGTTACGGATGATGCCCGACGTTTTAGGTTACCGTTATAGCATAAAAGAGTAATAGAATTCGTATTAATGAAATCAAGGTCTATATTAAAGGTTTCACCTCGTGCATAAAAGAGTAATAGAATTCGTATTAATGAAATCAATGTCTATAATAAAGGTTTCACCTCGTGCATAAAAGAGTAATAGAATTCGCATTAGTGAAATCAATGTCTATAATAAAGGTTTCACCTCGTGCATAAAAGAGTAATAGAATTCGCATTAATGAATTCAAGGTCTATAATAAAGGTTTCACAGCGTGCATAAAAGAGTAATAGAATTCGTATTAATGAAATCAGGGTCTATAATGAAGGTTTCACCGCGTGCATAAAAGAGTAATAGAATTCGTATTAATGAAATCAAGGTCTATAATAAAAGTTTCACTGCGTGCATAAAAGTGTAATAGAATTCGTATTTATGAAATCAAGGTCCGTAATAAAGGTTTCACCTCATGTGTAAAAGAGTAATAAAAAAAAATTGTTTTGATGAAAAATCGACCCACGATAAGTGACAATTTTTGAACAACCTAATGTATCAACATTCCACAACATACTTTTAGTTTAACAAGGCAGACTGTACTAATACTCGACACTCACTAAGGATCATATGTTGAACACAAAACAACCTAATGTATCAACATTCTACATCATGCATTGAGTTTAACAAGGCAGACTGTCCTAATATCCGACACTCACTAAGGGTCAGTGTCAAAGGACGTGAAACCTCTCACAAAAGGCATTAAACGCTTAGAGGCAAAGGGACGTTGTACGTAGTATACAAACAGGTAATAGACCCATTAACCAGGGTACCTTACCCATCGCACACGGTCGAACTGTGTGAAGGAGGACGAAGTGGTCAGATGACAGATGGTACCTAAGGTAGTAGAGAGTTCGGACCTGCCCGATAGCGAAAGGGGGGAGGGATGTAACCACTAGGACCTCGGTGCACCAAGTGAGCGCTAAATACTTAGCCAGCTGAGGTTCTTTTGTAAACAGTCACTGAAGAGCAGGAGTCTTGGACTCGTTCGGATGGTATTGCCGTGGGTCACTGTGTTGGTTCTATTGTCAGGCTGGTTGAATGCGCGTGGATGTTGTCGCAGCCCTCCTTAAGATGATTACTGTGTTAAGTGACCCCCGAAGTCGGCGGGAAATTTCGATGTCCATCTGGTGCCAAGTGTTTGCTAATCAATTAGGTAGGGATGTGTGTCAATGCTGATGTGAGGGTCAGGATGTAGCGAATGGAGAATTCAGGGTTCTTGTGAACTAGGGGTTTGAGAAGCAGCATGGACAAAGGCATGGCCCGAAGGGGAATCCTTTGTTTCCATCCCTATATAAACTGAGGGAGAACAACGTGCAAAAAAAGAACATCACGAGAGACAGAGAGAGAGAGGGGGGGGGGGGGGGGAAGGCAGAGGAGAGAGAGAAGGGAGGAGAGTGAGCAGGACAGAGAAAGGGTCGAGAGAAACGTGGTCTGGGAGATAGAAGAGACAGCTAAGTCTTAGGGTTAAAGACAAGCTGGAAGAGAAGGAAACTAAGTTTGAAGCCCAGAGGTGGGTGAAGACAGACAAACTGAATTTGAACCCAGAGGTGGGTGAAGGAGACGAAGAAGAAGAGTTCTACGTCGAGATCCCAGAGACGACCACGAAGACCCAGTCCTGAAGCCTGGAGCCAGTCAGCCAAGGGCATCACCATCAAGCAGTGCTGAAGAAGACGTGAAGAGACTTTTTTTCAAGAACTGTGGTGTGGTGTGAAAGCGTGGTTGTGTGTGTGAAAACCTGGCCAGGAAAGAAGTCAATATAATTATAACCCGGGATTAGGAAGTATTGATCTTTTATGTGTTGATTTGTTCATTTTGTGTAATTGGATTGTTCATGTTTGATTATAAGTAGCATAGAAATTTTATTTCTTGTGCTCAGTCGTGTTAGGAGAGAAACGAATGCGTGACATCCCATTCCCAGAGAGAGAGTGAATGTTTGGTGGGCGCATGAGTGTGCATATGCGTGTATGAGTGCAAGGATAACCTTGGTGTGTTAAGCCTGACTGATAATACATCAACTTAGTGCACTTTACCATCACGATTTCCCCCGTCCTGGACAGTCTGCAACAAGTGTGAGTTCTACAGATCCACAAGTGGTTTTAGGTTGTATTTCAGTTTAATGACGTCATTAACCACAGTTGAGGAGACCTAGAGAGGGGATTTACTAAACACGATACAGACATCGCTTGGGCAAAATCACGTTTGGATGGGCAAGGAAATTGTCAGTTCTAATGTTGAGGGCCAATCAGGATTCAAACTCACGCCACATGACTGTGAACTCGGTGCTGTGACCACTGAGCCAACTGGCACAGCGACATGATCACTTTGATCTGCAGTTTGGAACGTTCTTGGTTGAGCCAGTGACGTCAGATCTAAAATTAGATTGCATGACAACACACACACACACACACACACACACACACACACACACAACACACACGCACGCGCGCGCGCACACACACACACACACACGCGCGCGCGCGCGCGCGCACTCACACACACACACATACACGCGCGCGCACTCAAATACATGCACACACAAATACACACATTTAGGTACGTCCGCAAACGAATGCTCTCTCTCTCTCTCTCTCTCTCTCTCTCTCTCTCTCTCTCTCTCTCTCTCTCTCTCTCTCTCTCTCTCTCTCTCTCTCTCACACACCACACACACACACACACACACACACACACACACACACACACACACACACACACCACACACACACACACACACACACACACACACACACACACACACACACACACACAGCACGCACGCACGCACGCACTTGTGCGCACACGTACACAGACGCACATCCATGGACGCACACATACATGCTGTCACTGTCTCACTATATCTCTGTCTGTCTCTGTTTGTCTCTGTCTTTCTCCCTCTGTCTGTCTGTTTGTCTCTGACTGTCTGTCTGTCTGTTTGTCTCTGACTGTCTGTCTGTCTGTTTGTCTCTGACTGTCTGTCTGTCTGTTTGTCTCTGACTGTCTGTCTGTTTGTCTCTGTCTGTCTGTCTGTTTGTCTGTCTGTTTGTCTCTCTCTCTCTCTCTCTCTCTCTCTCTCTCTCTCTCTCTCTCTCTCTCTCTCTCTCTCTCTCTCTCTCTCTCTCTCTCTCTCTCTCTCGAAAGAAAAATAGATTTAGTTGGCAGGTTGATGTGTGATGCGTGTTCTTTTTTAAATTTGATCAAATATGTGGACACGACGCAGGTGATTTTTTTCCACTGAATTGTGTAAAAGCTATACAGCCCAAGTGATGCCTTGTTTTTGAAAAATTAGATGTTCGTTAATTTCGGTCATTGTTCATAACTCCTGCCGTTCACAACGGGGAGTTCTTTTTGTGTGTGTGTTCATTGATAATGTTGTCATTTGCTATACGATTACTATCCGAATTACAGGACAGTGACGTTGGAACATTTCATCAGTCTTTCGATTTGATTTGTTAGTTAAAACGCTTATAGATGAATTTAAATCTTGGCTGTTATCTGGATACAAAATGTTTTGCTCCCCTGCGATAAAATTAGTAGTCAAAGGGAGATAATAGGATGGATTTTTGTGTCTCGTTGAAAATATGCATGTGTCATAGTTAAAGATGTAGAAATGGAATCTAATGCTTTTGGTGCCCTGATTCTCAACAAAACATTCTTTGGTACGGACAAAAACATATTGCATGTATATCTGTATGTACCTCCAGTAGCTTCCCCATATGTTTGGCATTGCATTATTGGAAGATGTTTTGTCCAGATGTGTACTAGTTCACGGAGATGTATATGTATCATTGTGTGGGGATTGGAATGGTACAATGGTTAATTGATTACATCATTGTCAAGGACCTTCAGATATTCATTTTATTTCAAACATGCAAGTCATCCAATAAGTGTCAATCGATTTTCCGGGGATTCTGTATTGAATGATTCTGGTTGTTGTCAAGTCATATAATAAGTGTCAATCGATTATCCGAGGATTCTCTATTGAATGATTATGATTGTTGTTGTTTGTCTTTCACAGGCGAGATGCGACCGCTCTTGATGTATTGATGCATGTG
>CM031608.1:94770317-94780925 GCA_018398815.1 Conus ventricosus | reverse complement strand
ACAAATGCATGGGAAAAAAAATCCTTTATGCTGAAAAATCTAAAAGGTATGCAAAAGTATCAAGTGAAAAAATTTAAATGAAAATAATTAAGGGAGGTCAGAAGGTTTCAACAGTCTGAGTGGTCACCACTTTCATTTTACAGTGTGTGTGTGTGTGTGTGTGTGTGTGTGTGTGTGTGTGTGTGTGTGTGTGTGTGTGTGTGTGTGTGTGTGTGTGCGCGTGTGTGTGTGCGCGTGTACATGTGCGTGCGTGCACACGAAAGTGCGCGAGCTTGTGTGAGTGCGTGTGTGCGCGCACGCGTGGGTGTGTCTGTATATGTGCCCATTTTTATGCTATCCTTCATTTATTGACAAGATTGATGATAATGACGATTATATTAAAAGTAAAATACTAATACCAATAATGATCATGATGATGATGACAATGATGATAATGATGGCGATGAGATGATGATGATGATGATGATGATGATGATGATGATGATGATGATGATGATGATGATGACGATGATGATGTGAGAAAGCATCCCGGAGTTCGGTCATCTTCATCGTTTTCATGATCCTCAGTAAAAAAGCATCAAACATTGTGATCTTTTAGTCTTGCTGTGGAGTTGACCTGCCTTTCAGTGTCTGCTCCACAGTAGTGCATGCAGTCAGCTTGTATTAAAGTCTTCATTTCCGACAAGTGCACAGGGATTGTGCAGGACTTCATGCAGTGGTGGTTTCCTTCCATGGAGGGTCTTTTACTTACGCTGTGTCCGCAACGTTGCAACTGTCATCGTCAGAAGGTGTTTCGATCAATGATGTTCTGTGAATAGTGATCAACATAATAACTGTCATCGTCAGAAGGTGTTTCGATCAATGATGTTCTGTGAATAGTGGTCAACGTAACAACTGTCACAGTCAGAAGGTGTTTCAATCAACGTAACAACTGTCACAGTCAGAAGGTGTTTCAATCAATGATGTTCTGTGAATAGTGGTCAACATAATAACTGTCATCGTCAGAAGGTGTTTCAATCAATGATGTTCTGTGAATAGTAGTCAACATAATAACTGTGATCGTCAGAAGGTGTTTCAATCAATGATGTTCTGTGAATAGTGGTCAGAAGAAGGCTGACACTAACACCAGTGAAAGCTGTTGGCAGCAGTGCAGCATCTGCTTCGGTGGCTGGCACTACGTCGACTTGATGTTGACAGTTGCCCGTGGACTGCTGGTCTATGGACTTTGAGAGAAATGGGGGTGATGTGATGTGGCTGCACAATGATGCCACTGATAAGGAAAATGAGACATTAGAAAAAAGATAACGCCCCAAAATGTCGTTTGTTTATTTATCACTGGAGTCACTTGTCTGTGTCACACACCACATTGGCAACACTCGGTCACACTGTCTGTGTCACACACCACATTGGCAACACTCAGTCACACTGTCTGTGTCACACACCACATTGACAACACTCAGTCACACTGTCTGTGTCACACACCACATTGGCAACACTCAGTCACACTGTCTGTGTCACACACCACATTGGCAACACTCAGTCACACTGTCTGTGTCACACACCACATTGGCAACACTCAGTCACACTGTCTGTGTCACACACCACATTGACAACACTCAGTCACACTGTCTGTGTCACACACCACATTGACAACACTCAGTCACACTGTCTGTGTCACACACCACATTGACAACACTCAGTCACACTGTCTGTGTCACACACCACATTGGCAACACTCAGTCACACTGTCTGTGTCACACACCACATTGACAACACTCAGTCACACTGTCTGTGTCACACACCACATTGGCAACACTCAGTCACACTGTCTGTGTCACACACCACATTGGCAACACTCAGTCACACTGTCTGTGTCACACACCACATTGACAACACTCAGTCACACTGTCTGTGTCACACACCACATTGACAACACTCAGTCACACTGTCTGTGTCACACACCACATTGACAACACTCAGTCACACTGTCTGTGTCACACACCACATTGACAACACTCAGTCACACTGTCTGTGTCACACACCACATTGGCAACACTCAGTCACACTGTCTTTGTCACACACCACATTGACAACACTCAGTCACACTGTCTGTGTCACACACCACATTGGCAACACTCAGTCACACTGTCTGTGTCACACACCACATTGACAACACTCAGTCACACTGTCTGTGTCACACACCAATGGACAACACTCAGTCACACTGTCTGTGTCACACACCACATTGACAACACTCAGTCACACCGTCTGTGTCACACACCACATTGACAACACTCAGTCACACCGTCTGTGTCACACACCACATTGGCAACACTCAGTCACACTTTCGACATGTTTACTCCATACACATGCATCTGCTCCATTCATCCAAAGGAGAGACTGGAAAAACAAGAATTTTCTTTTTTTTTTTTTTAGCTGCCTCTACCAAATTAGTCACACAAAAAAAATCCCAATTTCACAAATTCACAGCATTCACAAAAGTAGCTACATAACACCATAGATGCAGTCCATTTTTTTCCTTAAAAAAGCAGCATATAGATACCACATGTCAAGTTTCTTCTTCTTTTTTCAATCATTAAACAGTTGCTGCTTTAATGTTTCCTTCTTTAAAAATTCCACCAGTGGGAATTAAGTTTCCGGGAGGAAGGAACGTAAGTCCCAGGGTTGGACGCTGAAGTTTTCCACAGGGAATCAATATTCTAACCATGGAATCCTCAGCAGACTTCTGTCTGCCCTGCATCACAGTCGGCCACTCCCTGGCTGCAAGGAAAACTAGGTTTTCATTTACAACCCTCAAGGTTGAAAATATAGTAATGGCCCGAGCTAAGCGCCCTTTGCTGCCGTCTGGCAAACCTGGACTGCCCTACATATCGGGAAATTGACTTGACTTGACTTGGCTTGATTCAAAGTTTGAGGCCTTTTGGGGCTGTTCGTTGGTCCTAGCTTACTGGCCTAAGTTTTCACATGCGTGGGAATATACATGTCCCTAACTTAAGTCAGACACTCTGGCTCGTAAACTGTCTTTAGTTGTTTCCAGTGTTGGTCCAAATGGCTTTTGAAAGCATTCAGTGAAGGGGCTGAGACCACCGTGTCTGGCAAACTGTTCCAGCAGGAGACCACTCTGTGGGAAAAAAAAATTGATCTGATATTTATTCTTGGTCTCTGCTTCAGCAGTTTCAGAGAATTTCCCCTAAGGTCAGTGGTAGTAGCTAATTTGAAGACAGGAGCACCTATTTTGTAGTAGCCGTTCAGATATTTAAATTCAATAATATCGCCTCTGAGACGTCTGTGTTCTAAGCTTGGTAGTTTTAGTACCTTTAGTCTCTCCGAGTAAGGCCTGTCTTTCAAATGACTGAGGAGTCTGGTTGCTCGGCGCTGCACATCTTCTATTTCTCTGCAAAGCGTTTTCTGGTATGGCTGCCAGACACAATGCCCATACTCTAACAGTGGACGTACAAGACTTTTGAACATCTGGCTGAAAGTCTGTTCTGAAAGATAATCAAAGGACCTCCGAATCAACCCCACTATCTTGTTGGCTTTGGCTGTAACTTGTGCCACAAGATCTTTATATGTGAGGTTTTCATCTATTGTTACTCCCAGATCTCTTTCCAGTTTGCTCTCGGCCAGTGTTGTTGTACTCCACTCTCCTTCTTCAGTTTTTCCTTTCATGGTGCATGATGCTGCTGATTTCTTATTGCCTAGTTTCAGAACACTGCATTTTTGTGGATGGAACTTTAGTTGCCATTTGTCTGACCAATTTGGAGTTCATCCAGATCAGCTTGCAGTTCCTTTGCTCCCATCTCAGTATCTGTTCTTGTAAATACCTTCGTATCATCTGCGAACATCTTTACAAGAAGTCTTGACTTTACGTGGTAGATCATTTATAAACATGCCGAAGAGGAGTGGTCCAAGAACGCTACCTTGAGGAATGCCACTTGTCACTTCGGCTTCTTGTGATTTCACACCGTTGACTACAACATTCTGCCTTCTGTTGGTTAAGAAATCTTTGATCCAGTTCAAGGCTTTTTCATGTTTTCCAAATGCTGATAACTTTGCTAGGAGTCTACAGTGTGGTACAGAGTCGAAGGCTTTCTGGTAATCCATGTATATGATATCAACACTTACCTCCCTCATCAATAATGTCTGTCCAGGTATCCATGACTTCCAACAATTGCGTAAAACACGACCTTCCTGGAACAAAGCCATGTTGGTCTTGACTGATCAGTGAGTTTTTCTGTAAATGTTCCACTACTTGCTTTCGAATGATCTTCTCCATTACCTTACAGACTACACAGGTCAGGCTTACAGGTCTATAATTGCTTGGCATCATCTTGCTACCTTTCTTGAAGATCGGTGTGACATTGCCTTTTTCCAATCCTTAGGAACTTGACCTGTTGTCACAGATAAACTGAAAATATGTGCCAGTGGTTGAGACAGTTCGGCAGCGGCGCTTGCCAAAATGCTAGGTGGTATACCATCTGGACCTGGGGCTTTGCCGTTTTGAAGAGTTTCGACCAGTTTACGGACCATTTCAGGCTTAATCGTGATATCTGTGAGTGCGTCCTCAAAGTCATACATTGGTGGATCTGGGAGTGGTCCTGAGTTTTCAATGGTAAAGACACTTTGAAAGAACACAACCCGTCCTACAAAACAGTGAGCTTCTCTCACCGATCAGTTCGGAGCGCTCACGAGGCTGGTTGACAGGTCTGAACACGGTCACTGGAGACCACCAGTCACGCGCCTCAGCGTCCAATCCACGACAAGAAAAAGTTAGGGATGGAAACACTGTTTACCTATGGTGTTGCTTTCTCGTCAAAAATTGAAAACACCATCCGCACATATACACTATCATGACAGTCTGGAATACGTTTTAAAACCATTTCCAACGCCTTCTTAATTTTTTGACGTTTTGCTCTACTTTTGCACGTGCGTTCAGTCAGGTAGCATAATGAATGAAATGAAGAGTACTTCGGGTTCACACGTGGCTAGAGGTTTCCTTTGACATGAAGAAAGCTGAGGAGAAGACAGATCCACTTCAGCATCATAACCGGATTGTCAGGCAGTTCTTGACCTTGCCAGCTTTGTGCTGTGCAGCTCCTTTCTCTCTGGGGCAAATCCCGGTCCTGTTCCCCCCATTAACGGTGTCGACTGCCAGGATGGCCCCATTGTTCCCCCCATTAACGGTGTCGACTGCCAGGATGGTCCCATTGTTCCCCGCATTAACGGTGTCGACTGCCAGGATGGCCCCATTGTTCCGGGTCTGTGGGGATGTGGGATGCCACAGGTCTGTGCTGCAACACCTGCAGGTAGTGAATATACTATATTCACTCCATACCATCACGGCACTGTGGGGCAGTGATATACTATATCCACTCCATACCATCACGGCACTGTGGGGCAGTGAATATACTATATTCACTCCATACCATCACGGCACTGTGGGGCAGTGAATATACTATATCCACTCCATACCATCACGGCACTGTGGGCAGTGAATATACTAAATCCACTCCATACATCACGGTACTGTGGGGCAGTGAATATACTATATCCACTCCATACCATCACGGTACTGTGGGGCAGTGAATATACTATATCCACTCCATACCATCACGGCACTGTGGGGCAGTGAATATTCTATATCCACTCCATACCATCACGGCACTGTGGGGCAGTGAATATACTATATCCACTCCATACCATCACGGCACTGTGGGGCAGTGAATATACTATATCCACTCCATACCATCACGGCACTGTGGAGCAGTGAATATACTATATCCACTCCATACCATCACGGCACTGTGGGGCAGTGAATATACTATATCCACTCCATACCATCACGGCACTGTGGGGCAGTGAATATACTATATCCACTCCATACCATCACGGCACTGTGGGGCAGTGAATATACTATATCCACTCCATACCATCACGGCACTGTGGGGCAGTGAATATACTATATCCAAGTAGTAGGGATAGGGACTTTCTCACCCCCTTAAGCAGGTGCAGGGAGGTGCAGGGATCACGACAAACAAAAAAGAACTCGACACTCCTAATAAAACGCCTGAGGGGCGAATCATATGACACCAGGATGCTCGGTGATGACATCGTGAGATCGATCTGACTTCCCTATTGATAGACCCTACGGGCGATTGCATTGCGCTGATGCAATCAGCTGTAAAGAAAATGTAAAGAAAAAAAAATGACAGACTGGTTTAAGCGACTTTTTTGGGGGGGGTTAGGCCGTATCCCAAGGGCGACAACACACGAACACATGATGAAAAAAAGCAGTCAGCTCCCTTGAAAGGTCCGAAGTTTACTCGCTACACCATTACCAGCTGATCATGACTGAATCTTTAGACCGTTCATTAATAGTTAAAGAATGAGATTTGGTGGTTAATAGGTGTCTTTGTTTGTTTGTTGTTTGTTTGTTTTGTTTTTGTTTAGGATGTCTCCAAGGGCGACAACACACATGATGAGAAAAAGGCAGTCAGCTCCCTTGAAAGGTCCGAAGTGTACCGCTACACCCTTACCAGCTGATCATGACGGACTCTTTAGACTGGTTCATTAATAGTTAAAGAATGAGATTTGGTGGTTAGTAGGTGTCTTTGTTGTTTTGTTGTTGATGTTTGTTTTGGTTTGTTTAGGCCGTCTCCCAAGGGCGACAACACACAAACACATGGAAAAAAAAGCAGTCAGCTCCCTTGAAAGGTCCGAAGTGTACCTGCTACACCCTTACCAGCTGATCATCACTGATTATCGACATTGCTATTAAAACGCCTTAGGGGCGAAGGATATGACACAAGATGCTCTGTGAACGCATCGTGAGATCGATATGTGCTCGCTATTAAAGACCTTAAGGGCGATGAAAACACATGCACGGTAATTAATACGTCTGTCTGTCAACTTATAAAAAAAAAATCTGAATCTTTTTTTTAAAACCATCGAACTGTATAATCGAATCTGGAAGGCTATATCAACGTATTTACGTGTCAAAAAAACAAGAAAAAATCATGGTGCATCAGAGCATCATGATAGTAGTGGAAAGGACATGTTTTCCCCCGTCCGCTGATCGTTCGAGCTATAAAACGGACTAAAGTCAAAGCAAACCAAAAAGTAATGTTAACTTTAGTCAGTCTTACAGAACGAAGGGCCACCCAGGAAACACCACGAGGAGGTGGGGGACTGTTTCCCAAAAAATAATGGATTAAACAACACACTCTGATACAAGGAAAAAAAGAAAACGACTATTGGAACAGTCATCAAGACCACAATCCGTTGGAACGCTATCATACAAATACAGAAAAAAGAAGCTACAGCTGGACTCGGAAACCACCGATTGGAGTCAACGAAAAACTGTTGTCGCATGGAGGGTCGTACGACTTGGTCCAACCTTCGATGACTGAGTACCATGTACAGCGAATCCGTATCCATCTCCAAAAGTTGAAAATCTGATCTGTTGACAAATTTGTCCAAACAATCATACTAAAACTGCAACATTCCCAACTTGGCATATTGGTAGACGAAATAACCAGTCTGGATCGGGAGTGCCCAGTTGATCTTTTTTTTGGTGCTCATTTCCACAACACCGCCACCTAGCTCGGTCATTTTTTTTAAAACCGACTTTCATTGACGAGTTTGGGGGCTTGATCCACGGTGACATAATGAATGTCTCGGTGTTTGGCGATGTTAGTCAGCGTTTTACCATAGGCACTGTTGCCTAGCATTTGAAGGTTTCAGCCAAAATAGTCTGCGATGAATCCTTATCACCCTGTCTGCGTGCGTCAGACACCCGTTCACCAAATTCCTTGAAACACGGGTTGGGTGTGTACTCAATGACTAATGTGATGTTGTTCACAACAAGACCATGTTCCAAGTACCACTTGAGTAATGTGTGTATGTGTGTGTGTGTTTGTATCGATTCTGACACGTCACTGATGTGTATGGTTAGCAGTAACAGTTGACTCATACAAATCAATATATGGTGGGGTTTCGGCTGTGTCAAGGGACGCAATCGCCTTAAAGTATAACGTGTTAGGTTGGGTGCTTCCCCCTTTAGCAAGGTCATTCCAGGCAAGCGACTGAGGGAAGCAACCGTCTCCGATCTTTACTTTCCTTTTCCCGAGAGTGTAAAAACCTTAGCTACGTTGATACATTTTTCCTGTCATTATCGTGGGGACCGATCAATAACATTAAATCAAGGGAGGCTGGGGGGGGGGGGGGGGGGGGGGGGGGGGTTGCACCTGACTTTTAATACCGCCTCATACAACGTTTAACACAGTTGTTTTCTTCCCATTCATCCCTAGGGCTAGGGGGGGCATTGCGCCTGCCACAAAAACGAGACACTTTTTTTTTCTTCCCCCATCAATCTAGGAGTGGTCCGTTAAGCGGGTCTCATATTGCACCATATAACAAATTCACCAGTGTTCACTGGCTCGTGCGGGTTCAAAACGAGGACCGTGATCGAGACGAGCAAAAAAAATAGCATAAACGCAGATAGACAGACACAGACGGACAGAGCACAGAAGATAATAATAAAAAAGGAGAAGGAGAAAGAGGAAGAAAAAGAAAAATCACAAATTTCACTGTTTTAAAGAATTACTTGTATTTTCGAAATCGAACAAAAGAGTTATATCTAACATCAAATTCCATAGGCAGGGCTGTATATAAGAGTCCTCTTGTTGCCCTGGCAAATGTGCTTTGTGTTCAATGTGTATGGTCATGGAATAAAATGTTTAAACCAACATCAAATTCCAATTTTCACTGAATAATTTTAGGTGGTTTTTTGTTTTTGTTTTTTAAAGCTCCTTTTCCACAAACGTAATGATAACGCTCTGGCCCTGACCTTTATTAATAAACAACAAAAATGCTTCCCAATGAGTTATTATACAATTATTATGTCAGAAACAGACTTTTTTGCAGAAATGATACAGTTTAACGTGGGTCTTATCATGTAACGTTTGCTCCTTAAAAAAGCACGGGACGGTGAAAGTAAAATCAGAAACGTTCTTACCTTCATTTCACGGTTTATTGTGAAGGTTTTATGAAGGTATGTCCTTGGCCGAGAGATAGGACATTTAATGTGACCTTCCATCTCGAAATGAGTCTCTTATCACCGAACAGTTTTTTGGGGAAAGTTTTACATGATCTAAAAACATTTTACGTTCGTTTTTTTGGAGAAAAACCACATGCAAAATAAGATGGTTAGTTTTTGAGATACAGGGTTTAGAAAACGGTACCATCTAAGTGAACCTTTTGATAAAATGAGGGAAATCTGAATGACATTGAATAACTATTTCAGACAAGGCAAGTTTTGTTGACACAGTTTTAAATGTTGCAAACTGTGAGCTTTTGAAGGATGTGTGTCACTTGTTGGGTCATTGTAAACCAGAGGGAACACGGATTGTCGTGAATTTCTCTTGTGGACATTTTTTCCAGAGTCAGTCATTGATATTTTTACTTATTAGGCGCTGTGACCATTCATTACTGAGTATATACACGCTATCACAGAAAACAAGGGGGGTTAACCTTGATATGAGTGGTCAGGGTTTTATGATGGTATGTCTTTAGCTGGGAGGTAAAACATTAAATTGAGATGAGGTTGATGCTACATGATGGTGATGTCCTTACCCATGGCGTACAACCTTAGTGACATGTGTTTGCTGTATGAGTTTTAATCGAGGAAACGTTTTTTTCTTTTCTTTTCTTTGGTAAACAGATTATGGAGACAAAAAACCCACGTCTGTGAGGTCTGTCACGCATTTTTCCAGACGAAATATAACGTGCAAAAGACATGTGCAATCTGTACATTACTTTAGAACATCTCATATTTTGCAACTTTTTCCCATGAAAATGTCGTAACAAAAGAAAATTTCGATTTACATTTAATATCTCAGACAACAAACGGCTGCGAGATGAGGAAAAAATAACATAAAGAAAGATTGAAAGGAAAAG
Organism: Conus ventricosus; assembly: GCA_018398815.1. Classification (NCBI taxonomy): domain Eukaryota; kingdom Metazoa; phylum Mollusca; class Gastropoda; order Neogastropoda; family Conidae; genus Conus; species Conus ventricosus. The sequence goes on along the minus strand of CM031608.1, from coordinate 94,770,947 downwards.
GGAAAGAAAAGAAAAGAGCAGGAAAAAAAAAAGGGAAAAACTTTATCATCAGTCTGTTGGGTAAAACAAAAGACGACGAATAGATCTGAGGGGTGGTGGTGATTTCAATCAAGATGATATTGCTCCCGAAATCCGGCGATTTATACGCCGACAGTTGGAGCCCCATTCGCTCTCATTCTTTTGGGGGCAAGCATGAACGCATGTTTAACTTTCCGCGGGAGCATAGGGAAGACCGGACGGGAACGACCGTCTCAACGCTATTTTTGAGAGGCAAAGCAAACGATTTATAATCATCCCACCCACACAGAGACAACGATGACTATCGTTTCTTTCATGCATCCGAAACAACGCCCGATTCTGGCACTCCTCGTCTGATGAACAACAGACAAGATATCGGAGGTTCCTGGAAGACTTTAACGACCAGGATGTCGGGGAAAACACACCAGACAGCAACACCCCGACTCAAAGTAGATGGTCCATTCCATCGCCTCAACCAGCTTCCGTATCAACCCTCTCCCGGACTACCCCACTGGCTGCTGCGATCGTCCTCCATCTGATTTCCTCACGACCATTAAGGGCATCTACCCACTCGTGAAGGACGAAAACCACTCTTTCTGTACCCCGACAACC
>CM031608.1:94763880-94769317 GCA_018398815.1 Conus ventricosus | reverse complement strand
GAGATATTTCCCCGGGGGAAAAAAATTTTTTGCCTTTTTTTTTAGCCACTCCCTTGGGGGGGGAACAACTTAACCATCAGCCACTCCTTTCCACCATGGGTTCTAAAACCTGGGGACTGGGGGACACTTGCTTCACTTCGCCTAAAACCACCCACCCAACGTCCCCCCTCTCCCGGATCCCCCTCCCCTAACCCTCCTCCAGGGATCGATTGATTTAATCTGTGGGGGTTGGGTTTGGGGTTTGGGCTGCTTTGTCTGGGTCAAAAACCGGGCACGATTCATTTTGTTATTTTTTTTTTTTTTTTTTTAAACCACCGGTTGGTCCCTTGGAGTAGCATTGTTTCTAATACGTCTTTTTTCTGTCATTGGCTGAATATTCTTGTAGGGGTTTAGGGGGTTGGGTTGGGGACGTAGCACCCCGGGATTTTGGGGTTTTTTGTGGTCTATTAAATTTACTTTGTCCCTAATCTTTAGTGCTGAATATCCCTTTTTCTCTTCTAGGCCCTATTTTTTTTCTTTTTTCCTCTCTCGCTATCTTTTCTCTTCTTTTTTATAACCAACCCATCTGATGCTAGTGCGAGTGAAGATTTAATGTGAATTTAAAAAAAAGTCAAAACTTTTTCCCGTGGGCTTTTTGTGGAGGATTTTAGTGACGCTCCCTTTCTGCCACCAAAACCCTTTTAAGAACCCCCCTGTCAGGGGTTTCTCACCGGACAATCCACTCCATACCATCCGGGACTGGGGGGCAGGAAATTATATCCCCCCATACCCAGGGACTGTGGGGAGTAATATACTTACCACTCCATACCAAACACGGCACTGGGGCAGTGAATAACTAAACCACCATACCTCACGGCACTGGGGGCAGGAAAACATATCCCCCCATACCCCACGGCATGGGGGCAGAATATACAAATCCACTCCATACCATCACGGCACTGTGGGGCAGTGAATATACTATATCCACTCCATACCATCACGGCACTGTGGGGCAGTGAATATACTATATCCACTCCATACCATCACGGCACTGTGGGGCAGTGAATATACTATATCCACTCCATACCATCACGGCACTGTGGGGCAGTGAATATACTATATCCACTCCATACCATCACGGCACTGTGGGGCAGTGAATATACTATATCCACTCCATACCATCACGGCACTGTGCCATTTCTTGTAACACTAAGGCTGTATATTTCCCACATCCTCTTCATACCATCACGGCACTGTGCCATTTCTTGTAACACTAAGGCTGTATATTTCCCACATCCTCTCCATACCATCACGGCACTGTGCCATTTGTTGTAACACTAAGGCTGTATATATTACCACATCCTCTCCATACCATCACGGCACTGTGCCATTTGTTGTTAACACTAAGGCTGTATATTTACCACATCCTCTCCGTACGATCACGGCACTGCGCCATTTGTTGTAACGCTAAGGCTGTGAACACACTACAAAATGTGATTTGTATGATGAAAAGGACGATCTGCCAATCTTCTGTTTAACTCCGATAGCACTTCATGTGAAACGGCCATTAATTACATTCTTCACCCCCTTGAGGTCAAGTCGGTTGAACGAGTGGAAACATCAGCCACTGAGAATTCTCCCTAAAAACATTCAATCGCCGACAAGGAGAGATCTTGGATGTTCTTGACAGTGTCACGCCAGACACTATCATTAACCCATGGAACATGGGGTCACCTACCCTACCAGACACCAGTCCTGATGGATACTTACAAAAATAAAGAACTAGAACAAGAGTCGGCATTGGGGTGGGTATCATATAAACATGCCAAAACGATGTCAGAATTGACCAGATACAGACATATTCTAAATGAGTATACCAGAATTATGTCAGCACTGGCTCAGTTCTGTCAAATGCTAGCCAAAATGTGTTTGTTGTGTGACAGCTGTTCACCTTATCCTGCAGTCCTCACGTGTGTTTGTTGTGTGACATCCAATCTGCTTTTTGCGGGTGCTTTTTGTTGTATGACATCCACTCACTCCACTCTTTGCTGGGTGCTTTCTGTTGTCTGATGGACATTTTCTGTCTCCTGCAGTCATGACATGCTTTGTTGTATAAGATGCCAGTTCTTGTTGTCCTGTTTGGAAGTGCCACGCTGTTGTATGAGATGCCAGTTCTCCTTGTTGTCCTGTTTGGAAGTGCCACGCTGATGTATGAGATGCCAGTTCTCCTTGTTGTCCTGTTTGGAAGTGCCACGCTGATGTATGAGATGGCAGTTCTCCTTGTTGTCCTGTTTGGAAGTGCCACGCTGATGTATGAGATGGCAGTTCTCCTTGTTGTCCTGTTTGGAAGTGCCACGCTGCATGGCAGACAGAGAACTGTCATGACTCAGTGTGACACAGGTAAACGGGCTCTGGTCATCTTCCAACGACGACCAATTAAATGGATAAATGCTCTGTTTAGCGCCTTCTTCTCTCTTAAAATCAGCACCTCAGTGTTCTTTCAAACTGATTTTCTCCCTGTATGGCAACTTCTCAGACATGCTGGAACATACTGATGGTTTTGAATGCCAGTGTTCCCTTTGAAATAAGACTGTCTTTTTATGTGAAGTTGAATCTTTACTCTTGCTCCATAAAACATTTGGAAAACCTTGTCCAGAGCACATTTGTTTGGGGAAGGTAAAAGCATTTCAGGGTACATATCTGTCAATATATTTGAGCTGAGGTAAGTTATGTAACACAATTGTTTTCCATTTATGATTTGTTGAATGAATTTCCTAAACTGTATTAATTTCAACGCTGTGACTTTTTTGTTGTTGCACTTTCTCGTCTTCTTGGAATTTCAGTGACGTTACACTCACGCCACACATTTCATTCCTCTGTCCACACTGACGCCACTCAATCCAGTCCTCTGTTCACACTGACGCCACTCATTCCTGTCCTCTGTCCACACTGACGCCACTCATTCCTGTCCTCTGTCCACACTGACGCCACTCATTCCTGTCCTCTGTCCACACTGACGTCACTCATTCCTGTCCTCTGTCCACACTGACGCCACTCATTCCTGTCCTCTGTCCACACTGACGCCACTCATTCCTGTCCTCTGTCCACACTGACGTCACTCATTCCTGTCCTCTGTCCACACTGACGTCACTCATTCCAGTCATCTGTCCACACTGACGTCACTCATTCCTGTCCTCTGTCCACACTCACAACACTCATTCCAGTCCTCTGTCCACTGCTACACCCAGATCCTTCCTGCCACGGCCCCTGCATCGGCAATCCAAAGGGAGAAGTCGACGTCACGTCGTCATGAGACAACCCACCAGAGGAGACCGTGGACTGACGTCAACTGACTTCAGTGCTGTTCACTGACGCCTGTTCCAATCCAGCAGGACACCACCTACAAAAACCCCTTACCGATGACGATAATTGCTTAGTCACGGAGCAGTGTGAGTGAGCTTCTCTCTGGAGGGCACCACCACATCCGTGCAATGACTTTTCTCCATAAATATGCCGATACCGTGACCCTGACAGAACAAAACCAAGGTATAGACGTAGAGAGATAATGGAAACTGAGCTTACCATGAAAGCCAGGTATGAAAGTCCACGGAATTTGAGACATCTTTTTATGCGGATCAGTGAGGATGAGGATGGTAAAGATGATGACACGGATTTCCATTCAAGGCTGAGACTGCGTGACATAGCTGTACCTTATGCCTAATTTCATAACATATTCTGGCGTCAACAGGCCCGAGAGATGCAAATACCTGCATTGTTATTTTGGATATTTCAGCAACACTCTCAGAGACTAGACGCACCCATTAGATGAATGAAACTCAGTTGTATGGTCCTAGTCCTTCTAATTGAGGGATAGCAAACCCAACTCTGGGTAGGGGCCGGCAGGGGAAAAAAATCCCACCAAACCATGATCCAGATAGGAATCAAACCCACGACCACTCAGCCGGGAGTCCACGAGGCTAACCACTTCGCCATAGCGGCTGGTCTGTGACGGTTATTTGTACATTTGGCAATTCAAGCCCATTGTTTCTGATACTTTATGTGCTCTTTTTCTATTTCTTTCATCTTTTGTCATATTTTATACCAGTTTATGATGAGTTATGCAAGATCTGAAAAGTCTTTAGAATTAGGCAAGAGCATCCGTGATTAAACTGGGTTTGGCAATGTGTGCAATTTTAACATTGCCACTCCACCTATCAGAATCAATTACCTTGTGACCCAAACAATGAATAAGTATCTAATGTTGGCTAATTTTTCTTTCTGCATAGTTAAGCTGCACATATTTTTCTTACATCGTTAGTAATCACAGTTGAAATATTTTAAACTTTTACAGATTTCATTTTATCTGTAAATATTTCATTTAGCGCACTGGTGAGTTAATGGTTATCTAACCGTATAGAATTTGAATTTTTGTTTGATGAATAGACCTGATATGTGACCAAACATATACAGTACGCATATCAGTACATGTTAACAGCTTTTTTTTCTTATTACTCTTCTGCTGAAATCAATGCCGTTTCATTAGCATACTGAAATATCTTGCATGGTAATATGGTAACACTATGGACGTCTCCATTTTCACGAACCATAGCCAACGGTCCGAATTTCGGCACATGGGTTGAACACTTTAGGAAATCGGGTCGCCCTGCCTGCATCCTCGCTTTGTATTAAATATGAACGAGCTTTGACCTTCCTGAGACACAAGACTTAATTTCATCATGAAATGTTGACTCCAATTTGCACAAGTTTTCTTGGAAACCAAGAGACTAGTACTTCAAATATGAAATCACAGTCAACAATCTCGAAAGCTTTCTCAAAGTCTATATTTAATCAGAGCCGATGCAAACTATTTCTTTGTTCCAAAGCGAGGTGACTGGAGGTGGAAACTCAAACAAAAACAAAACAACTGGACCGCCAAACGTAGGAACAAAATACAGGTAGAACAAACAACATCCAAAACGTTGGCTGTTCTGCCTGAAGAAGACCCGTTAGGTCGAAACGTGTTGCATTTGGTTTATAATTTGTTAGTTCATTCGTTTGGCGGCCCAGTATTTCTGTTTTTGCTCTTGATATAAGATGTAAGTGAAAGTCTGAGATTGCCTTGTATGTCTGTACCATACAAAACCCATCCGATCTTTGTAAATGAGTTTAGGCAACACTAATCGTCTTTAACGTCTTGCTATACATATTAACCTAATTTTATGAACGACATTCAGAAACGATCCAGACTACCAATCCTTCATAAACATTTCTGGGTTTGTCCCATTTATGCATACACACATGCTTTCTTGTTTCGGAACACCAGACATCTTACCTTTCTAAAATCCAGTACTCTGTGTCCTAGCGGCGAGAGGCGCTGTGTGCTTCCAGAGGCATTATACACATTCAGTGCTTCACCCGTCTGTTCCAGGACTTTTGTCAATTTTCATGTTTTTCATTG
>CM031608.1:94756380-94758880 GCA_018398815.1 Conus ventricosus | reverse complement strand
GATAACCAAGTCAGGCTACGAAACCCCAACAGTCTGTGATCCGCGATAAACTGGAAGACTGGGCCAAATGCTACAGCTTGGTTAAAAGAAAAATCCAATCGGTCCACAATACACAGGAAGGCGCGGAACATATGGAGAAAGTCGACCAGCGAGAGATAAAAGAGACAGAGGTTGATGCGTTCTTTGAGGCCTTGCTTCCAGAACACCAGCATGTTGAGGATGTTGGATGGAGCAGAGATGAGGAAGAGGATGGGCAGACACACGGTGTCCATTATATCCACTGCATGTTCGACGACCTTAGTGATGCTTTTGTCCGGAATGAAGCCGCGTGTGTTAACCCGCAAAACCACACACCCTTCAGGAATGACCCCTCCCCCAGGAAGTCCTGTCCAGGTGGACGTTGCATTTGAAATTGTCGTGGTCATGTTTTAACCTCTAGTTGACGATAACCACAAACAAACACATACTTCCGATGCAGTAAACTCACGACTGCCAACAAGTCTTCACTTGCTTAACGGTGTTTCAGAACCTGAAAAATGTACAAAACGACCACGGAAAGACGTTTAAGATGTTTTGAAAAGGGTGTGGTCTCTATATAGAAAAAAAAATTGATATCCATGAAATATGACAGGTATACGCACCAGTCTTTAGTATGACTTCACTGGAAATGATATTATGTGTAAGATAAGCTATGAAGTTATTGTCCTACCAAATGCTTGAAATCACCCCATCCACTCCTAGCCCATGTCATTCAGATGCATGGTGCAGCGTGTAGAAAAGAAAGCGTTAAGTTCTAAAGCTATGGGGATAGAGGTAAAACTTGCTACAAGAATGTACCTCTCTATTCTGACCTAAAGAAGTGGTCAGCTCAGCTCTGAGGGGATAGACAGATGCTGTAACACAAGACCGTACATCTAAATTGGGACAGACAACCCATTAAAGACAACAAGGCCACGCTTCAGGTAGGTAGAAACTACGTACATCTAAATTGGGACAGACAACCCATTAAAGACAACAAGGCCACGCTTCAGGTAGGTAGAAACTACGTACATCTAAATTGGGACAGACAACCCATTAAAGACAACAAGGCCACGCTTCAGGTAGGTAGAAACTACGTACATCTAAATTGGGACAGACAACCCATTAAAGACAACAAGGCCATGCTTCAGGTAGGTAGAAACTACGTACATCTAAATTGGGACAGACAACCCATTAAAGACAACAAGGCCACGCTTCAGGTAGGTAGAAACTACGTACATCTAAATTGGACAGACAACCCATTAAAGACAACAAGGCCACGCTTCAGGTAGGTAGAAACTACGTACATCTAAATTGGGACAGACAACCCATTAAAGACAACAAGGCCACGCTTCAGGTAGGTAGAAACTACGTACATCTAAATTGGGACAGACAACCCATTAAAGACAACAAGGCCACGCTTCAGGTAGGTAGAAACTACGTACATCTAAATTGGGACAGACAACCCATTAAAGACAACAAGGCCACGCTTCAGGTAGGTAGAAACTACGTACATCTAAATTGGGACAGACAACCCATTAAAGACAACAAGGCCACGCTTCAGGTAGGTAGAAACTACGTACATCTAAATTGGGACAGACAACCCATTAAAGACAACAAGGCCACGCTTCAGGTAGGTAGAAACTACGTACATCTAAATTGGGACAGACAACCCATTAAAGACAACAAGGCCATGCTTCAGGTAGGTAGAAACTACGTACATCTAAATTGGGACAGACAACCCATTAAAGACAACAAGGCCACGCTTCAGGTAGGTAGAAACTACGTACATCTAAATTGGGACAGACAACCCATTAAAGACAACAAGGCCACGCTTCAGGTAGGTAGAAACTACGTACATCTAAATTGGGACAGACAACCCATTAAAGACAACAAGGCCACGCTTCAGGTAGGTAGAAACTAGGGAGAGCTTGACAGCACAAGATCTCATCCCCTCCCCGCTGCACACACACATCTCATCCCCTCCCCCTACACACACACATCTCATCCCCTCCCCGCTGCACACACACATCTCATCCCCTCCCCGCTGCACACACACATCTCATCCCCTCCCCCTACACACACATCTCATCCCCTCCCCGCTGCACACACACATCTCATCCCCTCCCCGCTGCACACACACATCTCATCCCCTCCCCGCTGCACACACACGTAGTGTGTTTCTGGTGTGAGCTCCTTACACTGTAAGGGGGCTGGGCCGCGTCCAGGTCATGACCCTTTGACACCTTTCTGCTGTCAGAACTTTTTCCGCGCTGCCAGGATTCGAATCTGCACATTCTTCATCCGTGTGTATCGTAAGGAGTTCCCTTTTCAGACGGAGGTCTTACCCACATTGCTATGAGATACCTTTTCTAAGTTGGAAAATCTAAGCCTTGTGAAGTTCACGTATTCCTCATCGACCAGATCCAGCTGGAAATCTTCGCCAGTGCCTTCAGGGTGCTGGTCTTCTTATCAGAAAGTT
>CM031608.1:94751610-94756280 GCA_018398815.1 Conus ventricosus | reverse complement strand
GATCTCTCTCAGGAGTTAAAGCTCTGATGAGCCCACAACCCCACCTTCTCCAACCTCAGTGGCGAAGTATCCAGATTCCCTCAAGTTGCGGGCAAGGTTGTCATACTGCTCAGTCTCGTAAATGTGAGCTTGCTCTATTCTGCTTTCATATGACACAGTGAGCTCAATGAGAACCATGTGGTCAGATATTCTGCTTTCATATGACACAGTGAGCTCAATGAGAACCATGTGGTCAGATATTCTGCTTTCATATGACATAGTGAGCTCAACGAGAACCATGTGGTCAGATATTCTGCTTTCATATGACATAGTGAGCTCAATGAGAACCATGTGGTCAGAGGAAGTGGAGCGGAGTGCAGTTTCCAGTATCATCCACTCTCTGATGATCTCTGGATGGGTGTTTCATTCTGGGAGATCTCCCGAGTCCTCCCAGTCATCCACTCCATCCAGTAAAGCCTCCTTCCATGCACGTGATTTTACAGCTGTTCCAGACCATGAATTGAGTCCTTCTGCCATGTAAAACGTCGTTGCTGGAGCTTCTGATGGCATAATACTTCCTCTGGTAGTACCAGCCGCATATGTCATCTCCTTAAACACCTGGTTGTGTCTCCACGTGTATGTTCCCCGAGTTACCGCTGCTTTGCATTGACTCTGGACACGTTCCACTGTATGTCTGCCCTGACAGAGCGGGCACGCAGGGTCGTGTAATCCCCCCCCCCCCTCTCCCACTTCGCCAGGTTTGAATTCGAGGGCAGGAGGTCTTACATAGATCTGAGGATGAAGCCTGTCCTAAGAGGTGCCATACACTACATTTCATTCTTTGCAGTTCATCGTCCCCTTCTTTGCAGTGTGTTTCCCCACGTAGTTCATCGTCCCCTTCTTTGCAGTGTGTTTTTCCACTTAGTTCATCGTCCCCTTCTTTGCAGTGTGTTTCCCCACGTAGTTCATCGTCCCCTTCTTTGCAGTGTGTTTTTCCTACGTAGTTCATCGTCCCCTTCTTTGCAGTGTGTTTCCCCACGTAGTTCATCGTCCCCTTCTTTGCAGTGTGTTTCCCCACGTAGTTCATCGTCCCCTTCTTTGCAGTGTGTTTTCCCACGTAGTTCCTCGTCCCCGTTGGCCTCACTGGTCTGCTTTTTAGACTGTCAAAGTATCCGCTTCCTTGGTCAACTTCTATATTACCCTACCTGCCTTTTATTTCTTGTCTGCCTCTAACCACCACTTTATGTACGTCGACCCCAGCCACCGTCTGTTGAAGTGTGTGTGCTCTTTTATTTACCTGATCTTGCGGTCCACACTCTAAAGTAAAGAAGTTTTCAGTTGAAAAAAGATCCTTGAAGATGACAAACATTGTCAAAAACCTTTAAGTGGCTCGAGTCAAGAACTGAATGCCAAGGTGTAGAAGTGGTGACGTCTAGCAGTCGAAAGACCACCCGTTAACATGTCAATACTTTGGCCATCATTCCAGCCAACGTTACAATTTTCTGACTGAACACCTGGGCATATGGAGAGAGAGAGAGAGAGAGAGAGAGAGAGAGAGAGAGAGAGAGAGAGAGAGAGAGAGAGAGAGAGAGAGAGAGAGAGAAGAGGAGAGAGAGAGAGAGAGAGAGAGAGAGAGAGACTCAAGACTCAAAAACTTTATTACTCAAGGATAGAGATTTTAGGCAGTGCCTATTCTTCCAATCTGTCCTTGCTATTCTACAGCATTCAACTAAACAGACTGCACATATTAATAATGACAGAAACAATGAAGAATATAGCAACATTATAATATTAACAATAACAATAGTAATAAGAATAATACTTATTAAAGAAAAAAAATCCATTATAAAATTACACAGAGAGAGAGAGAGAGAGAGAGAGAGAGAGAGGAGAGAGAGAGAGAGAGAGGAGAGAGAGAGAGAGAGAGAGAGAGAGAAGAGAGAGAGAGAGGAAGGTAGGCGATGGAAGTGGCGATCTTCAGGCTGTCTTCATCTGTTTGTTTTTGTTCTTCATTTTGATGTACTAATGACAGAAGGGCTGAGAAGTGGAAATGAAGGCCTGAGTAGTCAGGGATTCCATCATAGTCTTCTATACTCAGTCACATACATCAAGGCTTAGATGATGTAGCAGCCAGATCTTTAACCTTGTTCATCCACGACAACTAAACATTGACATAGATTTTCAAAAGAACGGAAGCCAAACTCTTTGGAGCCTTGAACTGGATAGTATGAGTGAGGATTCGGGAGTTCTCGGCAAGTTTGTCGACGTTGCTGGTCATAACACCCTTCATGTGAACAATACGTTGCTGACATTAACACCCTTCATGTGAACAATACGTTGTTGACATTAACACCCTTCATGTGAACAATACGTTGCTGACATTAACACCCTTCATGTGAACAATACGTTGCTGGTCATAACACCCTTCATGTGAACAATACGTTGCTGACATTAACACCCTTCATGTGAACAATACGTTGCTGACATTAACACCCTTCATGTGAACAATACGTTGCTGACATTAACACCCTTCATGTGAACAATACGTTGCTGACATTAACACCCTTCATGTGAACAATACGTTGCTGGTCATAACACCCTTCATGGGAACAATACGTTGCTGGTCATAACACCCTTCATGTGAACAATACGTTGCTGACATTAACACCCTTCATATGAACAATACGTTGCTGGTCATAACACCCTTCATGTGAACAATACGTTGCTGGTCATAACACCCTTCATGTGAACAATACGTTGCTGACATTAACACCCTTCATATGAACAATACGTTGCTGACATTAACACCCTTCATGGGAACAATACGTTGCTGACATTAACACCCTTCATGTGAACAATACGTTGCTGACATTAACACCCTTCATATGAACAATACGTTGCTGGTCACAACACCTTCATGTGAACAATACGTTGCTGGTCATAACACTCTTCATGTTAACAATAGTTCGCAAAGTGAAAAACGAGGAAGCTAGGGAGAGGAAACAGCCCAGTTCAGATTCAGTGTGGAGAGGAAACAGCCCAGTTCAGATTCAGTGTGGAGAGGAAACAGCCCAGTTCAGATTCAGTGTGGAGAGGAAACAGCCCAGTTCAGATTCAGAGTGGAGAGGGTGTTGCTAGGGAGAGGAAACAGCCCAGTTCAGATTCAGTGTGGAGAGGGTGTTGGGTCAATTAAAACTCAGGTTGCTGACCGTGTGCTGCCTTACTTCATGTCTCCTTGTCCCTGTATGTGATCCGTCTGAAACATTCATTCTCTGATGTCTTCATTTCTCCTCTGTCCCTGTGTGTGATCCGTCTGAAACATTTCATTCTCTGATGTCTTCATGTCTCCTCTGTCCCTGTGTGTGATCCGTCTGAAACATTCATTCTCTGATGTCTTTATTTCTCCTCTGTCCCTGTGTGTGACCCGTCTAAAACATTAATTATCTGATGTCTTCATTTCTCCTCTGTCCCTGTGTGTGATCCGTCTGAAACGTTCATTCTCTGATGCCTTCATTTCTGCTCTCTCCCTGTAGGTGATCTGTCTAAAAACATTCATTCTCTGATGCCTTCATTTCTTCTTTGTCCTTGTATGTGATGCGTCTGAAAACTTCATTCTCTGATGTTTTCAATTTTTGTCCGAGATTTGTGTCCATGCTCTCATGGCCATAGAGAAAGATGGACATCGTCAGTGATTTGTGGAGTTTTGTCTTCACTGGAGAGTTAACACACCTGTTTCAGATGATGCAGAGTCTTGTAGAGTTACATCTTCACTGGAGAGCTAACACACCTGTCTTCCAGATGATGCAGAGTATTGTAGAGTTTCATCTTCACTAGAGAGCTACCACACCAGTTTTCCAGATGATGCAGAGTCTTGTCTGGCAGACAGAGCCAGGGAGAGCGTCATCTTGATCTCCATGTCTTTGAGCTGCCATCCTTGCTTACGGTGGACCCAAGGTACTCGAAGCGGCTCGTTTCTTCCATCTTCCAGTGGTTGTCTGATATCGATCGCCAGAATTTGTCTGGAACTGTTGAACAAGACTTTGACTTGGCCTGACCTGGTTTCTATTCCCTGTGTATTTGATGGGGGCTTGGTTGCACTGATTGGTAAGGCGTTCCATTGTCTGGCTTCTATTCCCAGTCGACACAGCCAAGTTAAAATGGATTTAATTTTCAGAGCTAACATCTTCGCGAAATTATATCCCCCTGCTTCTTCAGATGAGACTTTAAACTAAGGTCCTGTGAATGCACGCTTGCATGAAAAATGTGTGCACGTTAAATGCCATGTCAATTTTCATTGTATGCGTGTTAAATGCCCTGTCAATTTTCATTGTATGCGTGTTAAATGCCCTGTCAATTTCGGAGAAGTGTAGGCTTCATGTTGTGCTGGGATTGGATAACACGAAAACGTAACTTATGTCTTGTTGAGACATCATTTACGAAGACAGAATATGGCTGCCTTAATGGTGAGATTAAAATACGGTCGCATACGCAAAAATCTCAGCACTGATAGACCTCGGGGTTCTCGCCGAGGACGAAGAACGAAAGAAACAAGTGTATGTGGTTCATGTTTTTTTTCTTCCGAGTTTGATGGCGACAGCCAGAGTTCTGCTTTGCTGCTTTCAAAATAGATTGTCGTCATCAGCAATTCCTTGATTGAACATCGGTCGCCCTCTGATAGGAATGAAGATACT
>CM031608.1:94741610-94744110 GCA_018398815.1 Conus ventricosus | reverse complement strand
GAGAGAGAAGAGAGAGAGAGAGAGGGGAGAGAGAGAAGAGAGAGAGAAGGAGAGAGAGAGAGAGGGAGGAGATGTTTGCACAGAACAGAGGGTTTTTTTTTAATGGCTGTACTCCCCCCCCCCCCTCCCCCCCCCAAAAAACCCATTTCCTCTCTCCCTTCTCTACCCAGGTGACTATTTGGGTTAAATTTGTTTTTTTTTAAATTTAAAAGAATTTACGTTGATATAGTTTTTTTTGTGGACGGGTAAGATTTTAATAAGTTTAAAAATTTATTGCTTCTGTATATGCCTCCCCCAAAAATACGGGTGCGGTTAAGAGAGATGAAAATTACACCCCAAACCCCCACGCACGAACGACGAGCAGACGCAGCACGCACGCACACACACACACACGCACGCGCACCCCGACGAAACCCCAACGACCCCGCCGCACGGCCGCTCACAACACCAAAAACACACAAACACACCAAAAAAACCAACCCACAACCCACCCCCACACACCCAACACCAAAACAAGGTCTAACTAAAAGGTAAAGTCTTCAAAACAAATGTGATGTCACACGTCACTTTTGCAACAGCTTCAGAAGCATTTCCCCATACGACACGCAATTTTTCCCAATAACCAAAAGGGCCAGGGAATGTTTTTTTTTCCCCCCTCCCCTTTTTCGGGGAAAAAAACACTTTCTAAATCACTAAAAAATTTTATAACGTTTTATAATGCCCCTTGAACCAATTTTCCCCTTTACATAATACAAGTTTGAAAGTCGGGCCCTCAATAACATGGCCAAGACCCAGAAGGAGAAAAATTATTCTTTCACCCCCTTGAGTATGGCACAAAATTGATCGCTCCATATGTATTTCCCGGTTTTCCTCGAATCGTAGCCCCCTTGAATTTCCCCGTCAGGGAGAGATAGTTGACTCCTTCCTTTTTTCCTGTCACGGAAAATTATGGTTTCCAATCCTCTCCTTGGATCTTTAATTTTTCTGGGGAACTACCGGTGGGGGTTTACACCTGGCCATCTTTAAACCCACCTCCGGGTGGGGCGAGGGTAAAGGGGGAAAGGGCTGAAACAGAAAGGTTTTTCAATGTAATCCCTGCTTTTTTCAAAAAAATAATTTTCTTTTCTTTTTTTAGGTTTTTTTGTGTTCCCCACCTATCATGCCACCTGGTAAGACTGGGCAGAGTGAGGCCAGGTTGAGGTTGGGTTTTGGGCCCTTGGGGCTAAAAATGTTTCTTTCCTCCCCCCCAATGGTGCATACCCCGTGTTCAAAACAATGACCCGCACCCTTTCAAACCCTTTTTAAACTATCTTTTCCAGGGCACTTTCCCCCCAAAGACCACCCCTTTTTTTCACCATTATTTGGGGACGCCCGCTACCTAGTCAAGACTAAATATTCTTCTTTTAGTTGTGGATGGGGAAATGATTTCCAACACATGTGTGGGGGTCCCATGCCCTTGTTGGGGGTAGTCCATGACACCCCCACCGGGGTAAAAAATTTTTCCCGAATTTTTTTTTAAAGGAAAAAATTTCCCTTAAACACATTTCAGCCATGAACTCAAAATGTGTATCCATCACACATGATTCCCAAAAATTTTAAAAAAAGTTGAATCTCATCTGATCCCAAAAAAAGATTTTCAAACTTTTATTTTCTAAAATAAAATTTTATAATTTATCAAAACTCCCAAAATATTTACAAATTTCATGGCAAAAAATTTAGGGTATTAACAATTCAAAGTACAAATTTTGTTTTTATATTACGATAGAAACAATTTTTTTTTTCCCTTTATTTTGTTATTGTTTCCCCAAAAACCCCATGAAAATTTTTTCTAAGTGTAAATGTTTCTCTAACATGTAAACAAAAAAAAAATAGTTTAAAAAATAGTTTTTTTTTCCCCCCCAAAATAATGTTATAGTCCTTGAAAAAGGAAACATATTTTTTGTTGAAATGAACTAATGAAAAAATAGGTTTGTTCATGCCAACAAAAAATGTGTCTAAATTTTTAAAAAAAAAATTTGCTCATGACATACATATATATTCACTTCAAAGGAAGTTAGACAAATAGTACATGGATTTTTTTTTTGTTTTTAAAGAAAAACAAAGAATAGGTATGTAATCCAACACAAGTAGTTTTGCTTGTAAAAATAGCACTAACAACAAAGTGCATAATACCCCCTTTATTTTTAAAAGCAGAATATAATGCATGTCAATTTTTTGAGCCACCGTAACATTAAGAAAGACAAAAAAAAAAGGAAAAGTTTTCCCCTTTAAGACCGTTACATTTGTATGAATATTTATACACGTGATATAAATTGCCATGAATTTTGTGTTCCCGGCACTGGGTTTAATAGTAAATGGGGAATTTCCCGCAATGCCAAAGACCATTAAAATTTCTGTTCTTTGTTTTTTAATTGCAAGAAACAATGGGGCCCAGGTCGTTTGTAACCCAACCTTTTTAGTTAAGAAACCCGGCGAAATTTTAATGTCAAAATAGCCAAAA
>CM031608.1:94720638-94741510 GCA_018398815.1 Conus ventricosus | reverse complement strand
TAATGATGAACATTAAACACCGCAATTCACATCCATTGAAATGATGAACATTAAACACCGCGCTTCACATAATGATGAATATTAAACACCGCACTTCACATCCATTGAAATGATGAACATTAAACACCGCGCTTCACATAATGATGAACATTAAAACACCGTACTTCACATCCATTGAAATGATGAACATTAAACACCGCGCTTCACATAACGATGAACATTAAACACCGCGCTTCACATAATGATGAACATTAAACACAGCACTTCACATTATGATGAACATTAACACCGCACTTCACATAATGATGAACATTAAACACCGCACTTCACATAATGATGAACATTAAACACCGCACTTCACATAATGATGAACATTAAACACCGCGCTTCACATAATGATGAACATTAAACACCACACTTCACATAATGATGAACATTAAACACCGCGCTTCACATAATGATGAACATTAAACACAGCACTTCACATTATGATGAACATTAAACACCGCACTTCACATAATGATGAACATTAAACACCGCACTTCACATAATGATGAACATTAAACACCGCACTTCACATAATGATGAACATTAAACACAGCGCTTCACATAATGATGAACATTAAACACCGCACTTCACATAATGATGAACCTTAAACACCGCACTTCACATAATGATGAACATTAAACACCGCACTTCACATAATGATGAACATTAAACACCACACTCCACATAATGATGAACATTAAACACCGCACTTCACATAATGATGAACATTAAACACCGCACTTCACATAATGATGAACATTAAACACCGCACTCCACATAATGATGAACATTAAACACCGCACTTCACATAATGATGAACATTGAACACCGCACTTCACATAATGATGAACATTAAACACCGCACTCCACATAATGATGAACATTAAACACCGCACTTCACATAATGATGAACCTTAAACACCGCACTTCACATAATGATGAACATTAAACACCGCACACTACATAATGATGAACATTAAACACCGCGCTTCACATAATGATGAACATTAAACACCGCGCTTCACATAATGATGAACATTAAACACCGCGCTTCACATAATGATGAACATTAAACACCGCACTCCACATAATGATGAACATTAAACACCGCACTTCACATAATGATGAACATTAAACACAGCACGCCACATAATGATGAACATTAAACACCGCGCTTCACATAATGATGAACATTAACACCGCGCTTCACATAATGATGAACATTAAACACCGCGCTTCACATAATGATGAACATTAAACACCGCACTTCACATAATGATGAACATTAAACACCGCACTTCACATAATGATGAACATTAAACACCGCACTTCACATAATGATGAACATTAAACACCTCGCTTCACATAATGATGAACATTAAACACCGCACTTCACATAATGATGAACATTAAACACCGCACTTCACATAATGATGAACATTAAACACCGCACTTCACATAATGATGAACATTAAACACCGCGCTTCATATAATGATGATCATTAAACACCGCGCTTCACATAATGATGAACATTAAACACAGCACTTCACATAATGATGAACATTAAACACTGCACTCCACATAATGATGAACATTAAACACCGCACTTCACATAATGATGAACATTAAACACCGCACTTCACATAATGATGAACATTAAACACCGAACTCCACATAATGATGAACATTAAACACCGCACTTCACATAATGATGAACCTTAAACACCGCACTTCACATAATGATGAACATTAAACACCGCACACTACATAATGATGAACATTAAACACCGCGCTTCACATAATGATGAACATTAAACACCGCGCTTCACATAATGATGAACATTAAACACGCGCTTCACATAATGATGAACATTAAACACCGCGCTTCACATAATGATGAACATTAAACACCGCACTCCACATAATGATGAACATTAAACACCGCACTTCACATAATGATGAACATTAAACACAGCACGCCACATAATGATGAACATTAAACACCGCGCTTCACATAATGATGAACATTAAACACCGCGCTTCACATAATGATGAACATTAAACACCGCGCCTCACATAATGATGAACATTAAACACCGCACTTCACATAATGATGAACATTAAACACCGCACTTCACATAATGATGAACATTAAACACCGCGCTTCACATCCATTGAAATGATGAACATTAAACACCTCGCTTCACATAATGATGAACATTAAACACCTCGCTTCACATAATGATGAACATTAAACACCGCACTCCACATAATGATGAACATTAAACACCGCACTTCACATAATGATGAACATTAAACACAGCACGCCACATAATGATGAACATTAAACACCGCGCTTCACATAATGATGAACATTAAACACCGCGCTTCACATAATGATGAACATTAAACACCGCGCCTCACATAATGATGAAGATTAAACACCGCACTTCACATAATGATGAACATTAAACACCGCACTTCACATAATGATGAACATTAAACCACGCTTCACATAATGATGAACATTAAACACCTCGCTTCACATAATGATGAACATTAAACACCGCACTTCACATAATGATGAACATTAAACACCGCGCTTCACATAATGATGAACATTAAACACCGCACTTCACATAATGATGAACATTAAACACCGCACTTCACATAATGATGAACATTAAACACCGCACTTCACATAATGATGAACATTAAACACCGCACTCCACATAATGATGAACATTAAACACCGCACTTCACATAATGATGAACCTTAAACACCGCACTTCACATAATGATGAACATTAAACACCGCACACTACATAATGATGAACATTAAACACCGCGCTTCACATAATGATGAACATTAAACACCGCGCTTCACATAATGATGAACATTAAACACCGCGCTTCACATAATGATGAACATTAAACACCGCACTCACATAATGATGAACATTAAACACCGCACTTCACATAATGATGAACATTAAACACAGCACGCCACATAATGATGAACATTAAACACCGCGCTTCACATAATGATGAACATTAAACACCGCGCTTCACATAATGATGAACATTAATACACACCGCGCTTCACATAATGATGAACATTAAACACCGCACTTCACATAATGATGAACATTAAACACCGCACTTCACATAATGATGAACATTAAACACAGCGCTTCACATAATGATGAACATTAAACACCGCACTTCACATAATGATGAACATTAACACCGCGCTTCATATAATGATGAACATTAAACACCGCACTTCACATAATGATGAACATTAAACACAGCACTTCACATAATGATGAACATTAAACACTGCACTCCACATAATGATGAACATTAAACACCGCACTTCACATAATGATGAACATTAAACACCGCACTTCACATAATGATGAACATTAAACACCGCACTCCACAATAATGATGAACATTAAACACCGCACTTCACATAATGATGAACCTTAAACACCGCACTTCACATAATGATGAACATTAAACACCGCACACTACATAATGATGAACATTAAACACCGCGCTTCACATAATGATGAACATTAAACACCGCGCTTCACATAATGATGAACATTAAACACCGCGCTTCACATAATGATGAACATTAAACACCGCGCTTCACATAATGATGAACATTAAACACCGCGCTTCACATAATGATGAACATTAAACACCGCACTCCACATAATGATGAACATTAAACACCGCACTTCACATAATGATGAACATTAAACACAGCACGCCACATAATGATGAACATTAAACACCGCGCTTCACATAATGATGAACATTAAACACCGCGCTTCACATAATGATGAACATTAATACACACGCGCTTCACATAATGATGAACATTAAACACCGCACTTCACATAATGATGAACATTAAACACCGCACTTCACATAATGATGAACATTAAACACCGCACTTCACATAATGATGAACATTAAACACCGCACTTCACATAATGATGAACATTAAACACCGCACTTCACATAATGATGAACATTAAACACCGCACTTCACATAATGATGAACATTAAACACGGCACTTCACATAATGATGAACATTAAACACCGCACTTCACATAATGATGAACATTAAACACAGCGCTTCACATAATGATGAACATTAAACACCGCACTTCACATAATGATGAACATTAAACACCGCACTTCACATAATGATGAACATTAAACACAGCACTTCACATAATGATGAACATTAAACACTGCACTCCACATAATGATGAACATTAAACACCGCACTTCACATAATGATGAACATTAAACACCGCACTTCACATAATGATGAACATTAAACACCGCACTCCACATAATGATGAACATTAAACACCGCACTTCACATAATGATGAACCTTAAACACCGCACTTCACATAATGATGAACATTAAACACCGCACACTACATAATGATGAACATTAAACACCGCGCTTCACATAATGATGAACATTAAACACCGCGCTTCACATAATGATGAACATTAAACACCGCGCTTCACATAATGATGAACATTAAACACCGCACTCCACATAATGATGAACATTAAACACAGCACTTCACATAATGATGAACATTAAACACAGCACGCCACATAATGATGAACATTAAACACCGCGCTTCACATAATGATGAACATTAAACACCGCGCTTCACATAATGATGAACGTTAAACACAGCACGCCACATAATGATGAACATTAAACACCGCGCTTCACATAATGATGAACATTAAACACTGCGCTTCACATAATGATGAACATTAAACACCGCGCTTCACATAATGATGAACATTAAACACCTCGCTTCACATAATGATGAACATTAAACACTGCACTTCACATAATGATGAACATTAAACACCGCACTTCACATAATGATGAACATTAAACACCGCGCTTCACATAATGATGAACATTAAACACCGCACTTCACATAATGATGAACATTAAACACCGCACTTCACATAATGATGAACATTAAACACTGCACTTCACATAATGATGAACATTAAACACCACGCTTCACATCCATTGAAATGATGAACATTAAACACCGCGCTTCACATAATGATGAACATTAAACACCGCACTTCACATAATGATGAACATTAAACACCGCGCTTCACATAATGATGAACATTAAACACCGCACTTCACATAATGATGAACATTAAACACCGCGCTTCACATCCATTGAAATGATGAACATTAAACACAGCGCTTCACATAATGATGAACATTAAACTCCGCGCTTCACATCCATTGAAATGATGAACATTAAACACCGCGCTTCACATAATGATGAACATTAAACACCGCGCTTCACATCCATTGAAATGATGAACATTAAACACCGCACTTCACATAATGATGAACATTAAACACCGCGCTTCACATCCATTGAAATGATGAACATTAACACCGCGCTACACATAATGATGAACATTAAACACCGCACTTCACATAATGATGAACATTGAACACCGCGCTATAATGATGAACATTAAACACCGCACTTCACATAATGATGAACATTAAACACCGTACTTCACATAATGATGAACATTAAACACCGCATGCCACATAATGATGAACATTAAACACCGCACGCCACATGGTTTAAACAAATCTTTAATCACAGGTACGTACAATGTTTACGCAATACAAAGGGAGCAGCAACAAGCTGAACGCTTATAGTGTGCTCTGCAAAATGACAATACACAAATAATTTACCTGGCGGCTACAGTAACACAAATATTACATTATTTATATGAAAACAACTGACAGTTTAAAGTTTATAGATCGCATGAAGAATACAAAAAGAGAACACCCCCGCACCCACCCCTTCCCGGAAAGAGAAAAAACAATTAAAAAAGAACGAAAGAAAGAAACGGAGATCAATGAAGAGAGACGATGAGAAACACACCACAGGCACATCAATTTGCCATCATCACAACCTGAAACAATGGCAACACCCCCAGCACAATCCTCTCTTGTCACACCTGAAACCCCCAAAGGCAACACATCTAAAACCGCTTGCTTCGGGAGATAAACCCATGAACAGCCTCAAAAATCAATACATTGATATCCATCCGCAGATTACGGTCACCATTTAACAGAGTTCGAACATTTCTGTAGTGTGATGGGAGATCGGAAATAGTATTTGCGCGGGTTTCATTAAAACGAGGACACAACAGAAAATAGTGCTGAGCTGTTTCCTCCCCATTGCCACACTCACACAGTGGGTCGTTAAGTAGATGGCGGTTGAACATATCATATCTCAGATCACTGATTCCAAGACGAAGACGGCAATGAATGATTTGGTTCTTTCTTCTCGCCAAGGTAAAAGTACGGTGGTATGACAGGATCTTGACTTGACTTGACTTGACTTGGTCCCTTAGACGTCGGTCCGTGGGGGCACCCCTGAAGCAGTGACAACCATCCTTCTCCATTCCTCTCTGTTCTCTGCCCTCCGCAATGTATTTCTCAGCCGCAGGCCTGTCCATTCCGTGATGTTATCCTCCCATCTTTTCCTTTGTCGACCTCTTCGCCTTTGTCCTGGTACTGTGCCCTGCATGATTGTCTTGGCAAGGCCTGTTGATCGTGTGATGTGTCCATACCATTTCAGTTTGCATCTTTTTACTGAGGTTAGGAGATCGACATATGGACCAATTTCATTCTCGATGCGCTTTTTAACTTCCACATTGCTGATGTGATCTCTGTATGAGATGCCAAGGAGTCGTCTGAAGCACCTCATTTCCATTGTTTGGATCTTTTCTCAAGGTCTGATTTCAACGTCCATGACTCACAAGCATATAAGAATATCGCCATGACTAAGGATCGCATCAGTCTAATCTTTGAGCTGATGGAGATGTTTTTATTTCTCCAAAGAGGCGTTAGCTTAGATAGCGTAGCTGTGGTCTGAGCGACTTTTGAGATGATTTCAGGTCTTGATCCTTCATCTGAGATTGTTGCCCCCAAGTACTTAAATGTGTTGACTGGCTCAAGCTTTTTGTTGTTGATGGTTATGTCTTGGGTAAAGCCGATTGGGTTGTTAGTCATGACCTTTGTCTTTTCCGCACTTATTTCCATGCCATAATCAGCAGAGGTGTTGTTGAGTCTGTTGATCAGGTGCACTAGCTCTTGTTCGTTTCCAGCTAGTCCATCTATGTCGTCGGCAAAACGGAGGTTGGTGATGGTTCTCCCTCCAATGTTTACAGTTCCTTCATGGTCTTCTAGCGCATCGGTCATAATTCTCTCAAGGAAGACACTGAAAAGTGTGGGGGAGGTAGACAGCCCTGTCGCACTCCAACGGTAGTTCGGAACCACTCGCCTATGTTGTTACCGAAGAAAACGGCACTGGTGGCTTTATTGTAGAGGCTTTCAATAGTTCTGATGAGGTTGGCATTGATGTTGAAGAGTTTCATTGTTGCCCATAATGCTTCGTGCCACACTCGGTCGAAGGCCTTCTTGAAGTCTATGAATACGTGGTACAGATGTTGTTGGTGTTGGTTGTACTTCTCACACAGTATTCTTAGGTTGAATATCTGCTCTATGGTACTTCGTCCTGGCCTGAACCCCGCTTGTTCTTCAGCGATGATCTTTTCTGCTTGTGGGTTCAGTCTATTCAGGATTACTTTCAGCATAACTTTGCTTGGGTGGCTGATGAGGCTAATCGTGCGATAATTTTGGCATTGCTGTAGGTTGCCTTTCTTTGGTAGCGTGATGATAAGTGACTGCGTCCAGGGAGTAGGCCATTCCCCGGTTTCCCAGATTCTGTTGCATATTGCAAGTAACATGTCCACCATTGGATCACCTCCTGCCTTGATCAATTCTGCCGGTATGTTGTCAACACCGGGCGATTTTCCTGCTTTCATTGATGATAAGGCTCTAATGATTTCATCACGTGTTATATTATCCTTGCTGTTATTTGTTGGTTCCGGCGCGACAAGGATTGATGGATTTCCCTCAGCGTTGTGCGAGTAGAGCTCGGAACAGTATTCTGTCCATCGTTGTAGTATCTTTTCATCATCGTTGAGACATTTACCGTTTTTGTCATGGATCGTTGTTGTCTTGGCTTGTTTCTTTCCCGTTAGGTCCTTGACAATTTTGTAGGCTGCTTTGCTGTTGTTGTTTTTCAGATTATTATCAATCTCTTGGCATTGGTTGTCAATCCAAGTTTCCATTGCTGCCTTCATCTCAGTTTTAACCTTCTTGTTAACATCATTGTATCATTGGATGACAGGATCATCAGCCGATAAATGATGCTTGATTACGCTTAAAGATGAACTGATTTTAATATGATCTGGAGACTATTCCATAAAGATGTAGTTGAAGGAATGAAGGATTTCCGATAAATCTCAGTGTTGCATTTTGGAATTGTACGCTCTAACGGTCTTCTCCTGTGATAAGGATTCCTGTCCGAAACAAGACCAGGCAGAAGATCAAGTAAATAATCCGAACACAAGCCATTTATCATTTTATAATAATATATAATTTTATGTCTTTTCCTCCTTTCCTTGAGTGAGCAAAATCCAATTCTTCATATAATTTTTGATGACTTGTTCCACGAACAGCTCCAATAATTGTTCTTATAGCTTCTAAGTGTAAGTTTTCAAGAGAATTGGATTGCATTTCGGAGCAGTTGTCCCACACAACATCTGCATAGTCAAAGTTAGGTAATACGAAAGATTTATACATGATTTCTAAGGCTCTCCTACTAAATCTATATTTAAAACTTTTCATACAGGAAAGCAGCATAGTTACTTTGTTTCGTATACCATTAATATGTTCATCCCACTTGCAATTATTTTGAAGTATAAGTCCTAGATGTTTATGTTTGTCTTTGCCTTGAAGATACGTTTGTCCAAATATAAGGGTAAAACTAGATGATTGCCCCGTAAAAAGTTAAGTAATTCTGTTTTCTCTTCACTGAATTTTATTTTCCCAGCGCTGCGCCCAAAGATGTATCTTTTGTAGATCAGAATTGATTATTTCTGTGCGAATAGTAGGATCATTAAGTGAGAAGGACATGCTGGTATCATCCGCAAAAAGTTTAACTTTAGATCTTATACCATCTGTAATGTCGTTAATGTAAATAAGAAATAAGAGAGGTCCAAGAACTGAGCCTTGGGGAACTCCTGCAGGGATTCTGACATAGTCTGATTGGCCACCCTTGATTACAACTGCCTGCATGCGATTAGAGAGATAATCGGTGAACCATGCCAACAACGTCCCTCGTATGCCAATGCCTTCAAGTTTACGGATGAGACCTCTATGCCAAACACGGTCAAAAGCTTTAGAAATATCAAAGTACACAGCTTGCGTTGTGATTCCACTATCAAATGAGGAACATAAATCGTTATAGATGCATAATAACTGATTGACTGTGGAATCACCGGGGATAAATCCGGATTGGAAGGTGAAATGATATCATTTGACAATAAAAAATCGAAAACTTGCTTGTGGATACATCTTTCCAGAACCTTTCCAACGCAGCTGAGGCAAAGAGACTGGGCGATAGTTGTTACAAAGTTCCTTCGATTCTTTTTTATGTAGTGGACTTACATGGGCGTTTTCCAGACGTTTGGAAACTTTGCTTCAATCATACTTCTGTTAAAAATGGCAGTCAAGGGATCCAGTATAACTGGAAGAGATGCAATCACAACCTGTTGTGAACCAAATCAGGCCCTACTGCTTTATTTTTGTTCAGATTCAAGATGACATCCTTAACATTAGTAGCTGTCAAAGAAACGTCTGGAATCTCTGGAACTATGAATGGTACATCTGGTACTTCATAATCATCATTTTCCAAAGTGGACTGAGCAATGAAAATATTTATTAAAAGAGTTCGCTTTGTCCGTATTGCTATAGTTTACAATGCCATTACAAACAATGGAGGTATTTCGTTCGAGTCAATACCTTTCTTTTTAAAAAAAGATTTTACCAGATGCCACCATTCTTTTTTACCAAAATTTGTGGAGTGAGAAACCTTATTGTCTAATTCAGCAACATAGTCAAGTTGTCTTTGTCTTTGTCTTCCACATAATGATGAACATTAAACACCGCACTAATGATGAACATTAAACACCGCACTTCACATAATGATGAACATTAAACACCGCACGCCACATAATGATGAACATTGAACACCGCACGCCACATAATGATGAACATTAAACACCGCGCTTCACATAATGATGAACATTAAACACCGCACTTCACATAATGATGAACATTAAACACCGCACTTCACATAATGATGAACATTAAACACCGCACTTCACATAATGATGAACATTAAACACCGCGCTTGACATAATGATGAACATTAAACACCGCACTTCACATAATGATGAACATTAAACACTGCACTTCACATAATGATGAACATTAAACACCGCACGCCACATAATGATGAACATTAAACACCGCACGCCACATAATGATGAACATTAAACACCGCACTTCACATAATGATGAACATTAAACACCATGCTTCACATAATGATGAACATTAAACACCGCACTTCACATAATGATGAACATTAAACACCGCACTTCACATAAATGATGAACCTTAAACACCGCACTTCACATAATGATGAACATTAAACACCGCACTTCACATAATGATGAACATTAAACACCGCGCTTCATATAATGATGAACATTAAACACCGCGCTTCACATAATGATGAACATTAAAAAACAGCACTTCACATAATGATGAACATTAAACACTGCACTCCACATAATGATGAACATTAAACACCGCACTTCACATAATGATGAACATTAAACACCGCACTTCACATAATGATGAACATTAAACACCGCACTCCACATAATGATGAACATTAAACACCGCACTTCACATAATGATGAACCTTAAACACCGCACTTCACATAAATGAACATTAACACCGCACACTACATAATGATGAACATTAAACACCGCGCTTCACATAATGATGAACATTAAACACCGCGCTTCACATAATGATGAACATTAAACACCGCGCTTCACATAATGATGAACATTAAACACCGCACTCCACATAATGATGAACATTAAACACCGCACTTCACATAATGATGAACATTAAACACCGCCTTCACATAATGATGAACATTAAACACCGCGCTTCAAAATATGAACTTTAAACACTCCCCATTCCAAAGTGACAAAAACCGCATTTCACAAAAAGTGAACTTTAAAACCCCGCATTTCACATCCATTTTGCCCCAAATTTGGGAGAAAAAGGTTGACCTTTTTTGTTTTTATTGTCTGAATTTTTGTTTGTCTTCTTGAAAAAGCCCAAAGAGCGAAACGCACTTTGTTTTTAACTTTGTTGGTCTTTTATTTGGGAGTGGGAACATAAAATACCGCGCTCACTCGACTGATAAACTATTTAATTTACTGAAAACTGTCACCCATAAAGGCTTTTAAAAGGTCGGGCCTGTAATTACATTAAAAACAAAAACATATCTATTTTAAACTATAACTTTTATATAAAATATTATTTTATGTGTTAAATCGATAAATAGAAATACATAACATAAATGTGTGGTAAACCACAAAAAACACACACACACAACACACCACACCCAACACACACACACACCATATTAATAATTGCACCAACGCCGCTTTTCCCCAACCTCCCCCCACCCTCACCCCGGGCCCGCCACAGCCCCGGCCCCGGCAATCCACGGGGAGCAGTCAATGTCAAGTCGTCAAGAGGCAACCCACCGGAGGAGACACTGCACTGCTGCCGAGTCACTTCGGCGGTGGTGTTCAGTAGCACCTGTTCTGATCTAACATACGCAGGACACCACCTACTAAGCCCCCTACTGACGACAATAATTGCTTAAGTCGCGGAGCCGGCGTGAGTGAGCTCTCCCTCCGGAGGGCGCCACCACGTCCGCCCAACAACAGCCCCATGGACTCGCCGATACCGGTGACCCCGATGGAATCAAACCAAGGCCACAGACGTGGAGAGGACATCGAAACTGAGGTCACCATGAGAGCAGGGCATGAAGGGTAACAGAATTTGGGATTTTTGTGTGTGTTGATCAATGAGAATGAGGATGATTAAGATGATGCTACGGATTTCCATTCCGGTCTGAGACTGCATGACAGGGCTGTACTCTACACTTCCTTTCATAATATATCCCGGCGTCAACCAGGCCCAAGAGATATAGACACCTGCAGTGTTGGTCAGGAAATTTGAGCAATACTCTCAGAGACACATCCATATAGAGGACGAACCTTGACTGTGTGGTCCCAGTCTTCCAATTGAGCCCGTAGCAAACTCAACTCTAGCTTGATGCCGGTCGGGGCAGAAAAATCCCACATGGCTCGGATCAGTACCGAACCCCCAACCTCCCAGCCGGAGTCCGCGACGCTAACCACTTCGCCACGGCGGCTGCTCACATGTCCTCTCTCTTCCCCCCCCCTCCCCCCCCCCCCTCTCTCTCTCTCTCTCTCTCAATAAAAGGTGATTTATACCTATGCACTCGTGTTCACACGTATACATAATTGCAGCCAAGAGCCTACGTGTTGGGGGGGGGGGGGGTCGGGGGTAAGAGAGGAGAGAGAGAGAGAGAGAGAGAGAGAGAGAGAGAGAGAGAGAGAGAGAGAGAGAGGGGAGAGAGAGAGAGAGAGAGAGAGAGAGAGCGTATATGACTTGTTTTCCTGAGTAGATGATTGATGCCTGGGTCCATTCCTGTCATTAAAGTCCCCTGGGTGGTGGAAAATATTGGGAATATTTGATGAGTCTGTTATCTTTTTCTCTGTTTTATGTGCGTTTACACACACACACACACACACCACACACCCACACACACACACACAACACCACACACACACACACACACACTACTCCTACACGAGCTCACAAGATTAAAAAAAAGCTCATAATTAGTACTTTCACGATGAAAACAGGATGATAATAATCATGGATAAAACAGAACCATTCCTTTTTTTGTTTTTCCCTTGTTTTTTTAAAAAGAAAAAAAAAGTCACCCAACCCCC
This sequence comes from Conus ventricosus, assembly GCA_018398815.1. NCBI lineage: Eukaryota > Metazoa > Mollusca > Gastropoda > Neogastropoda > Conidae > Conus > Conus ventricosus. The sequence goes on along the minus strand of CM031608.1, from coordinate 94,728,355 downwards.
CAGAAAACCCCCGGAAAAACCAAATTTGATGTGGTTTTAGTCGTTTTTCCACGTGTAATCTTTTTTTTTTCACTGGCCCCACGCTTTTAAATCGTTCGGAAAAGGGTTTAAAAGGGAAAGAGCCCGGGCCCCGTTTTAAAGCCCGTAACCAAAAAAAATGGTAAACCACACCCCACACACACACACCCCCCACAAAACACACACAACACACACACCCCACACAAAAGCACACACACACACACACACAAAACACAACACACACACCAAAACACACAAACCACACACACCACCCCACAAAAGCACACACACAAAACACACACACACACCCACACAACCCACAAAACACCACACACACAAGCAAACACACCCACACACACCCCCACACACACACCCCACACACAAAACACACACACACACCCCAAAAAGCAAACACCCACACACCCAACACCCACACACAACCACACACACACACACACACACACACACACACACACACCCACACACACACACCACACGCAAGCACACACACGCAAGCACACACCCCCCCCAACCCCCACTCCACACACCACACACCCACACACACACACACACACACACCCACACACACACACCCCACTTGCCCGATTTCCCATACTCCTGTCTCCCGACCCTAGAAAAACCCTTTTCCAGCTAAAACCAAAAATTTTGTGTCCCAAACCTTTCCCCCACAAACCCTCTGTCAACGGCCACTCACATCCAAAATACTGCCCCAGTTGGGCACAGAATTTCGAACTGTTCACATCACACATCCAGCATCTTGTCACCGTTAAAATCTCCTCATTTTGGAGATGTCGTTTTCACCTTCACAAACACGGGGTTCCATGGCCGCTCAAGACCCCAAATTTCTGTCAGTTAGCATTGAACTTTGAACGGTTTAAAGCATCAGCATCTCCTCACTTTTTAAAATTTTTTCCATCCCTCCTAACCCCCCACCCTCCCAAAACAAAAAAAACAAAAACCCAACCCAACAACAACAAAAACCCAAAAACCCAACAAACAAATTTTGCAAAGGAGACAAACCCCCAGCGGAAATCCAAACGAATCTCAAAAATGTTAGCTAACCCCCCCCAAAAGCGGGGAAAAACGTTTTTTATGGGGGGTTTTCTTTAACTTTAGGGAAATTTTTTCAAACACACACACACACACCCAAAACCCCACACACACAAAATCCCACCTGCCGGACGTTTGCCATTTAAAACCTTAAACTGTCTTGTCCTCGTCCTATGCTTTTCCTCAGAATTTCCCGACCAACTGCAAAGATGCCAGAATTTCAAACAGAAATTGCTCGTTCAAAAAGGATAAAAAAACCACAGCGTGAAAGGGTCTTTTCAGGGGCACCGCCTGGCGGGCTGAAAACCAAAGGTTTCACAGATCGAAGTGCCTGTGAAAACTCTTTTGGTTAAAACTCGTCCCCCCAAACCCCAAATTTTCCCCAAGTTTCTCCCCGGCTGTCACTTTTTTTAGCTTTTTCCTAAAACCCTTCCCCTTTTTCCCTTCACCCAAAGAGGACAGTTTGGAACCCCGAGTTAAGACTGAGCGTGACTGTTCATGTTCTTTTCTTAAACTGTGCGATCGCTAAAGGGGAACTTTTTGTCTCCCCCACTGTCCCGTTTTTGTCTGGGGCCTACTGTTTTGAAAAAAAATCTTTTTCCTTAAAAAACTTGCCTATAAATTTTTCACAAAGGGGGCCCAAAAACCCCCCCTCTCTCTCTTTTCCCTCTCTCCCCTCTCCTCCTCTCTCTCTCTCTCTCCTCTCTCTCTCTCCTAAAACAGGGGGTAGCGAAAACAATAGAAGGGCCCCACGAAACATGTGGGGAAAAATACTTGGTAAAAACAAAACGTGAAGACGACAAATTTGCACCCTGGGCGTTTTTTGCGAAAAGGGAGGTGACAGTCTGTTTTCCTTTTGGGGCCCGGTTTTTATTAAAGAATTTTCGCCCAAGACACGCCATTAAAATTTTCATCCGTTTGTTGACCCGGAAAAAGCAAATAGACCACTTAAAGAGTGACCACAGGTGCTTAAGAGCAGCTTGCTCGAAATGTTTCATTGATTTCCATTTCTGCCCCCCAAAAAGTCTTAAAACCAAACCCCGGGGGTTTTCTGATGAAATTTTCAGGTGCCGGGAATAAGGGGGCCCCCCACCAAAAATGAAGCAATCCTGGCACACACCCCCTGACCAATGGCAATGGTTTGCCCTTTAAACAAGAAATCGCTAAACCCCCCGAAACGTTATCTATCTTTGGGCCCTCACAGGCTTTTTCCTTCCCCTGTGGTCGGGAAGTTTTGGGGTGACTTTAACACCACAGCCCTGTCATTAAAGGGGTGTTTTCTGAAGACTTTCTGCCACGTCCTCCCAAAAACCCCCCCCTTCACAGTGAAAAGCAGCACCATCCTTGAGGCGGCATCGGGCTGTGATCACAGTGACAGAACCCCACCAATCCTGGTGGAAAGTTTTGGCCCCACCCTTTGGGCCCCAAATTGGATCACGTGACACACACCGGGGGCTTCCTTAAAAAAAAAAAAAAAAAAAAAAAAAAAAAAAAAAAAAAAAAAAAAAAAAAAAAAAGAGCGGGCCCATCCGTGTTTCACAGTGACAGCATCATCCTTTTTAGGCGGGCCCATTTTTGTTTGTGAACACATTTGAAAACACCCGAAACCTGTGGGGCCCCGGCCCATCGGGCTGTGACAAAGTGACACATCATTTTTTTGAGGCGGCCCATTTTCGGGGAACACAGGGGAAAGCACCTCCGGGTTGAGGCTGGCATCTGCTGTGATCACAGTGACAGCACCATCCTGAGAGGCTGGAAACTGCTGTGATCCAGTGAAAAGCACCATCCTTGAGGCGGGAAACTGCTGTGATAAACAGTGACAGCAGCATCATCCTGTAAGGTTGGCATTTTTGCGTAAACACGGTGCCCGCACCAACCTGTGAGCTGGCATCTGCGTGACCCACGTGACAGCAAAATCATCCTGTAAGGTTGGCATCGCTGTGATCACAGTGAAAAGCACCACCCCGTGAGGCTGGCATCTGCTGGATCACAGTGAAAAGCCCCATCCTGTGGGGTTTGGGCAACTGCTGTGATCACATTTGAAAAGCACCACCTGTGGGGGTTTGGCATCTGCTGTAAACACAGTGCCCAGCACCATCCGGGGATCGGGCCTTCTGCTGTGTTTCCAGTGAAGTTTTAAAAAATTGTAAATTTTCCCCGTTTTCCCCCTACATTTTAAATTCCCAAAACGAACCATCAAAACCCCTGATTGAGATAACTCTTGACCCGGGGTCACAAAACACCGCGCGCCAACAACACACACATACACACGCGTGCGCGCGCGCGCGCGGGGCACCACCCCACGCATGAAACGACCAGGCGCGGAAACCCCGCAAACACACAAACACATGCCACACAAAACACCCCACACACACACACAACACACAAACAAAAACACCACACAAAACACACACACACACCCACAAAACCCACGCACGCACGCACGCACATTCATGCACACACACAAAATTACAAAACACTTTTTTTCTTTTTCAAGCAGTTTTTTTTAAAAACCTTTTTTACTAGTCGGGGGAAGTGTAGCCCCCCAATTTTACAACTGGAAAAGGAGGAGCTGAGTTGTGACGACCCGGTGCAAAGTAAACAAGTTGTGACATTGGGGCAATGAAAGGGACTGAGGGGGACGATTTGGGAAAAAAGTAAAGGAAATGAAAATTTTAAAGATTTGGGACAATGTAGGGACTGATTTGGGCGATTGTTTCAATGTAGGTACTGAAAGGTGACGATTGGGACAATGTAGGTACTAGTTGTGACGATTGGTGCAATGAAGGACTGAGTTGTGACATTGGGGCAATGAGGACGATTTTGACGAATTTGGGCCCAAATTTTGGGACTGTTGTACGATTGGTGCAAAAGAAAGGGACGAAATTTGGGCGACGGAAAAAACACTGATTTTGTTGGCCTGCACAAAAAAGGGTGAAGCTTTTTAAAAAGACTAGCGCTCGAACAGCAAAATTTTTTTTTTTTTCATGCAGGCCCCCCCTTGGTATTCCCCCCACACTGAAATCACCCAAAAAGGAAATGACGTTCGAAAACCTTCTTTTTCCGTGGGAGTGCAAAAACCCCGGGTTTTAAAAATCCGGTGAAACCCACGCCAGTCCCCTTTGGGAAAAATGCCCTTCAAAAACCCTTGCCCCCCCCCCCATAGAACTCTCAGTAAAATTTTTTATATTTTGGAACGGGCACTGAACAAGTAAAAAAACTTTCAATCCCAAATGTTTCCACGGAGCATTCCTTTTTGAGAAGGGGGAAATTCGTGTTAGAGTTCCCCCCTTCTAAAGGGATGTGTGACATCGAATCGAGTCGGGCCCGATTCAGAATCCTAGGTTTCCGACTTCCTTCTTTTGTACGAACAAACCGGGGGCAACGCTTTTGCCACCCGTCAGATCCCACTGTTGGGAAAACACTTGCTTCCAAACCCAACCTTTGAATTTTAAAACCGGGAAATTTTTAATCACTTGAGCTAAAACCTTACAATTTTATGTTTCGGGTTTTTGGGCCCGGGAGCTCCCCGGGAGGGGAATTAAACCCCCATCTTTTTCCTTGAAAACCCAAGTAAAATTTCCCCCGTCACCGTGACCCAGACCCTTTACGCTGGGAAAAAAAAAACAAGATGAAATTTTTAAACCCCTTGGTGGGTTAAATTAACAAATGGCCGGTACAAAACAATTTTGTTTAAAAAAATTCTTCAAAAAAAAAAAATCTTGGAATTAACACTTCATTTTTAAAAAAAACTTGGGATAATTTTTATTTTTCCCAGGAGAAGAGAGAGAGAGAGAAAAAGAGAGAAGAGAGAGAGAGAGAGAAGAGAGAGAGAGAAGGAGAGAGAAGGAAAAACAGAAAAGCCCGAGAACAGGAGAAAACAAAACAGACAGACAGACAGACAGACAAAAACAGAAAGACAACAAAAGACCCGAGAGAGACAATTTGTGAAATTTAAAACCCGTACAAAAAGCCAAACCAATGTGTACCCAACACTTGCATTTAAGGGGATAAAAACTCTATTCCCCGGGGGATTATAACGACCGTTGTTTTCCCCTTTCATCAACAATTTGGTGAGCGAAATGTGTCGAACCGGCCCCCCCCCTCCGCTCTCCTCCCAAACCCCCCCCCCCCCCCCCCCTTTTCCCCCCGTCAAACCCCTTTTCAGAGAGAGAAAAGAGAGAGAGAAGAGAGAAAAAACAAGAGACAGAGAACAGAGGACAGAGAGAACAGAAAAGATAAAAAGACAGAGCCTGAGACAGACAGACAGACACCAAAAGAATTCGGGATTGGGTCAAGTCTAACCTTCTATGCAGCAAACCCCCCACTCCCGAAACAAATTTTTGGGCCAAGGGAAATTAAAACCCGATATTCCTCGTGGATTAAAAAATGACTGGTTTTTTTCCCCCTTTCTCAACGAATTTTTGGGGAACCGGCACTTTCCCCCCAAAATGGGCAGACCCCCCCCCCCCCCCCCCCCCCCCCCCACACCCCACACACCACACTCCTCCCCCACTCCTTCCCCTTCCTCTTTTAAAATTTTTAAAAGGAAATTTTTGTGTCCCGGATTGACGCTCCATCCCACCTCCCCCCCCCCCGCCCCCCCCCACCCCCCCCCCTGTCCCTTCCCCCCCCCCATCCCCCTGTCTCCCCCAACTCCTCCTGGGGACACAACTAGAATCGATGCCCGAAACTCCACTCCACACACCCACTGGGCCCCCTCAACCCTCCCTCCCCGTGACTCTTTTCCCCCTGAACCCCTTTTTTTCCCCCTGAACTCCCCCTGAACCTTTTTTCCCCAATTTAACCTTTTCCCCCGTGAACCCCCCATGAACTCTTTTCCCCCCGGGAAATCCCCTTTAACCCTTTTTCCCCCGGAACTCTTTTTCCCCCTAACTCTTTTTCATTTAAAATCTTTTTTCCCCAAAGAACCCCTTTTCATGAACCTTTTCCCCAGGAACTCTTTTTTAGTGAACTCTTTTCCCCCAAAGAACTTTTTTTCAGTGAAATCTTTTCCCATGAAATCTTTTTCAGTGAACCTTTTTTTCCCCCGGGGAACTTTCCCCCGTGAACTCTTTTCCCCCTGAACCTTCAAATGAACCCCTTTTTTTCAGTGAACTCTTTTTTCCCCCTGAAATCTTTTTCATTTAACCCCCCCCCCCCCCCCAGTGAACTCCTTTTTTTCCCCCGTGAACTCTTTTTTTCCCCAATGAACCCTTTTTTTAGTGAACTCTTTTTTCCCCAAAGAAAATCTTTTTCAGTGAAACTCTTTTCCCCAAAAAACTCTTTTTTAGGAACTCTTTTCCCCGTGAACCCCCTTTTTTAATGAACTCTTTTCCCCCCGGGAACTGTTTTTCCCCCAAAGAACTCTTTTTCAGTGAAAATCCTTTTTTTCATGAACTTTTTCCCCAGTGAACTCTTTTTCCCCGTTTAAATCTTTTTTCCATGAAAAATCTTTTTTTTTCCCGGAACTCTTTTCCCCTTTAACTCTTTTTCCCGGAACTCGTTCAATTCCACAAACCCCCCCAAAAAACCTATCCTGTTTTTTCTGTTCCCCTTGGGGCCCTGTTGGTACTTGAAAAAAGAAAGTTTTTAAAAAAAACCGAAAAATCGCAGTTAATTCATGGTGTTGTGTGGCTTTTGGGCCTTTTTATCTCAAAAAAACCCAGCACGTATCCAGCATCTTAGATAATTTGGGGTTTCCCCCCCCCCCCCCCAATCCCCCCCCCCCCCCCAAACCCACCCTTTACCCCTTTCCCTTTCCCTACGCCTCAAATGGCCCAAAACCCTTTTTACCTTGGGGGGGTAAAAAAAACTCAGCCTCACCAAGTAACTCTTCAACCCCCCAAAGCCCAATACTATACCCACCCACCCCTGTCACATAAGTAACGTAGGTATGTTTCGCCCGTTTAGGTCCCCCCCCCCTCTCCCCCATCTACCTTCTTCCTCCACCCCCCTTTCGCACTTCCACCTCTTTCCTTCTGCCCTCCCTCCTTTTCCACCCACCCCCCTCCTCTCCTCCCGCCGACTCTTTCTCTCTCCCCCCTCCCCACTCCACTGGCCCCTCTCCTTCTCTTTCTCTCCCTCCACCCCCCCTCCCCTCCCCCGCCGACTCTTTCTCTCTCCCCTCCCCACTCCACTGGCCCCTCTCTCTTTCTCTTTCTCTCCCTCCACCCCCCTCCTCTCCTCCCGCCGACTCTTTCTCTCTCTCCCCTCCCCACTCCACTGGGCCCTCTCTCTTTCTCTTTCTCCTCCCTCCACCCCCTCCTCTCCTCCCGCCGACTCTTCTCTCTCTCCCTCCCCACTCCACTGGCCCCTCTCTCTTTCTCTTTCTCTCCCTCCACCCCCCTCCTCTCCTCCCGCCGACTCTTTCTCTCTCTCCCCTCCCACTCCACTGCCCCTCTCTCTTTCTCTTTCTCTCCCTCCACCCCCCTCCTCTCCTCCGCCGACTCTTCTCTCTCTCTCCCCTCCCCACTCCACTGGCCCCTCTCTCTTTCTCTTTCTCTCCCTCCACCCCCCTCCTCTCCTCCCGCCGACTCTTTCTCTCTCTCCCCCTCCCCACTCCACTGGCCCCTCTCTCTTTCTCTTTCTCTCCCTCTTTTTTTTGGTGTGCCATTCTTCCGGTAAA
>CM031608.1:94705638-94715638 GCA_018398815.1 Conus ventricosus | reverse complement strand
TGACCTCATACAATGTTTACAGAACATGCACATTCATCTCCTGTCGCTGACCTCGCACGATGTTTACAGAACATCACGTTGCACTCATCTCCTGTCAGTGACCCCTATGATGTTTACAGAACATCACAATTGCACATTCATCTCCTGTCGCTGACCTTGTATGATGTTTACAGAACAGGCACATTCATCTCCGTCGCTGACCTCGTACAATGTTTACAGAACAATCACGTTGCACATTCATCTCCTGTCGCTGACCTCGTACAATGTTTACAGAACTGCACATTCATCTCCTGTTGCTGACCTCGTAACAATGTTTACAGAACATGCACATTCATCTCCTGTCGCTGACCTCGTACGATGTTTACAGAACATCACGTTGCACATTCATCTCCTCTCGCTGACCCTCATACAATGTTTACAGAACATTCACATTCATTTCCTGTCGCTGACCCTATGATGTTTACAGAACATCACGTTGCACCCTTCATCTCCTGTCGCTGACCTCCTATGATGTTTACAGAACATCACGTTTCTCATTCATCTCCTGTTCGCTGACCCCGTACGTGTTTACAGAAAATCCCCGTTTTCACATTCATCTCCTGTCGCTGACCTCGTACAATGTTTACAGAACATCACGTTGCACATTCATCTCCTGTCGCTGACCTCGTACGATGTTTACAGAAAAATCACATTGCACATTCAACTCTGTCGCTGACCTCGTACAATGTTTACAGAACATCACGTTGCACATTCATCTCCTGTCGCTGACGTCGTACAATGTTTACAGAACATCACATTGCACATTCATCTCCTGTCGCTGACCTCCTACAATGTTTACAGAACATCACGTTTCACATTCATCTCCTGTCGCTGACCTCATACAATTTTTACAGAACATCACGTGCACATTCATCTCCTGTCGCTGACCTCGTGCGATGTTTACAGAACATCACGTTGCACATTCATCTCCTGTCGCTGACCTCGTACAATGTTTACAGAACATCACGTTGCACATTCATCTCCTGTCGCTGACCTCCTACAAATTTTACAGAACATCACGTTGCACATTCATCTCCTGTCGCTGACCTCGTATCGATGTTTACAGAACATGTTTCTTCAGGCTCCACAGCTGTAACATTTGGACGTTAAGCCCACCCAAAAGTTAGCGCATGTGCCCATTCACACCTGATGCACATACACGTACACACCTGAAACACATACACACACCTGAACACACACACATACACACACACACGCATACATGCATGCACACACACACTCATATGCACACACACATGCATGCACGTATGCAGTGTCTAAATCAGATTCAATATAAAAACATTGAGTTGAGAGAGAGAGAGAGAGAGAGAGAGAGAGAGAGAGAGAGAGAGAGAGAGAGAGAGTAATATCACACTCACTGGAAAGAATTAAAGTTAAAAACAACAACGCATGTGTGCTCAGACATCACACGCGCCACACACACACACACACACACACACACACACACACACACACACACACACACACACACGCACACGCACACACGCACCACACATGCGCGTGCACACACACACACACACACACACACACACACACACACACACACACACACACACACACACACACATCACACACGCGCGCGTGCGTGCACGTCCTGAGGCGTGAAGATACTGTCTCCATGCACCATAAAAACGGGTGTGGGTGCCAGATAAGATGTGACGTCAACTCCCAGTGTTATCTCACCAGTCACACGGCGCAGCTGGCTTGTTTCGCTCTGGCTGGGTAACACGGTGTGACGGGGCAGGTGTGTTGTGTTGCTACTCTGTGCAGAAACTAAATCATCCAGGGTAATGGCTGGAAAGTGTCTGGTCTGTGTCTTTGTCTTGTTCTTCATCTTTATCCTGTTTTTTTTGTTTTTGTTTTTATCTTCTTTTACAAAGTCTTTTGATGTCCTTTTCGACTAGTGTTTTCTGTCTGTCTGTCTGTCCTTCAATCATCATTATCCTGGTTCTTTTTCTTGTAACTTCTTTTTTGAAAATCTTTTGATGTCCTTTTTGACTAGTCTTGTCCGTCTGTCTGTCTTTCAACATGTGATACTTCATCCATACTTTCTTTCCGTCATCCATTTGTTGCAAAGCAAATGTTAGTTTTGTCCTATTCATGGGCCAGTTTCAAGAATCCTCAGACTGAAGGGAAGATGGAAGCTTATCACGTACAGGCACAAAGCCCAGTTACCTCACAGTTTCAGTTTCATCAAGGAGGCGTCACTGCATGTGGACTTGTCCATATACGCTACATCACATCCGCTAAGTTTTGAGACCACACTACGCATGGTTTTAAGCTGATGGATAAATGAATTAGTAACTAAGATGAGAGGAATATAGAAAGAGAGGGGGTAGTTACCGCCACGGACATAGACAAACAAAGTACATACGCTGCATACCGTTCTGAAACTTAAGATGAGAGGATTTAAGAAGAGGGTCTCGTGGCTATGACTTAGCAGATATCTGACCTACGCATTAGTCCAATGCGCTGGTCAGACCTTGAGTGCCTACCTAACATTTAAATTTTTTTTATTATACTTGACATCTTTCTTAAAGCAATAAAAGATGCACACAGTTGGTAAAAGCAGCAGCAAATGAATAAAAAAGAAAACCAAATAAAGAAATGAAAACCACCAACCAGACAAACAAATCCCCCTCTCCCCCCTCCCCCTTCCCTCCGAGAAAAAGCCTCTTCTCCTTCTTCCTCGTTCGCTTCCCGTTAGATGAGCAGCCCGGTGTCCTCGATGAAGGCTGCCATCCATCACAGTTCCTCCAGGGTGCCGTACAGTTTGGCTTCCACTGCTGTCGGTGCTGGCCAGTGCTTCCTCCTGGATGCTGCATGCGTCGTACAGTCTTGAAAAAGCCTCTGACCACAATAACAACAGCAGCAAAAAACAATGCCCACCACCACCGCTGTAGTGAAGATCGTCGCCCACCACCACCGCTGTAGTGAAGATCGTCGGAGCAAACAATGCCCACCACCACTGCTTTAGTGAAGATCGTCGGAGCAAACAATGCCCACCACCACCGCTGTAGTGAAGATCGTCGGAGCAAACAATGCCCACCACCACCGCTGTAGTGAAGATCGTCGTAGCAAACAATGCCCACCACCACCGCTGTAGTAAAGATTGTCGGAGCAAACAATGCCCACCACCACCGCTGTAGTGAAGATCGTCGGAGCAAACAATGCCCACCACCACCGCTGTAGTGAAGATCGTCGGAGCAAACAATGCCCACCACCACCGCTGTAGTGAAGATCGTCGGAGTAAACAATGCCCACCACCACCGCTGTAGTGAAGATCGTCGGAGCAAACAATGCCCACCACCACCGCTGTAGTGAAGATCGTCGGAGCAAACAATGCCCACCACCACCGCTTTAGTGAAGATCGTCGGAGCAAACAATGCCCACCACCACCGCTTTAGTGAAGATCGTCGGAGCAAACAATGCCCACCACCACCGCTGTAGTGAAGATCGTCGGAGCAAACAATGCCCACCACCACCGCTGTAGTGAAGATCGTAGGAGCAAACAATGCCCACCACCACCGCTGTAGTGAAGATCGTCGGAGCAAACAATGCCCACCACCACCGCTGTAGTGAAGATCGTCGGAGCAAACAATGCCCACCACCACCGCTGTAGTGAAGATCGTCGGAGCAAACAATGCCCACCACCACCGCTGTAGTGAAGATCATCGGAGCAAACAATGCCCACCACCACCGCTGTAGTGAAGATCGTCGGAGCAAACAATGCCCACCACCACCGCTGTAGTGAAGATCGTCGGAGCAAACAATGCCCACCACCACCGCTGTAGTGAAGATCGTCGGAGCAAACAATGCCCACCACCACCGCTGTAGTGAAGATCGTCGGAGCAAACAATGCCCACCACCACCGCTGTAGTGAAGATCGTCGGAGCAAACAATGCCCACCACCACCGCTGTAGTGAAGATCGTCGCCCACCACCACCGCTGTAGTGAAGATCGTCGGAGCAAACAATGCCCACCACCACCGCTGTAGTGAAGATTGTCAGAGCAAACAATGCCCACCACCACCGCTGTAGTGAAGATCGTCGGAGCAAACAATGCCCACCACCACCGCTGTAGTGAAGATCGTCGGAGCAAACAATGCCCACCACCACCGCTGTAGTGAAGATCGTCGGAGCAAACAATGCCCACCACCACCGCTGTAGTGAAGATCGTCGGAGCAAACAATGCCCACCACCACCGCTGTAGTGAAGATCGTCGGAGCAAACAATGCCCACCACCACCGCTGTAGTGAAGATCGTCGGAGCAAACAATGCCCACCACCACCGCTGTTGTGAAGATCGTCGGAGCAAACAATGCCCACCACCACCGCTGTAGTGAAGATCGTCGGAGCAAACAATGCCCACCACCACCGCTGTAGTGAAGATCGTCGGAGCAAACAATGCCCACCACCACCGCTGTAGTGAAGATCATCGGAGCGGGTTGTGCAGGAGATGAACAACAAACAACTTCTGGCTGTTTTAACTGGGTTGATCAACTTCTGGCTGTTTTAAATGGGTTGATCAACTTCTGGCTGTTTTAACCTGGTTGATCAACTTCTGGCTGTTTTAACTGGGTTGATCAACTTCTGGCTGTTTTAACTGGGTTGATCAACTTCTGGCTGTTTTAACTGGGTTGATCAACATCTGGCTGTTTTAACTGGGTTGATCAACTTCTGGCTGTTTTAACTGGGTTGATCAACTTCTGGCTGTTTTAACTGGGTTGATCAACTTCTGGATGTTTTAACTGGGTTGATCAACTTCTGGCTGTTTTAACTGGGTTGATTAATTCCGGCTGTTTTAACTGGGTTGATCAACTTCTGGCTGTTTTAACTGGGTTGATCAACTTCTGGCTGTTTTAACTGGGTTGATCAACTCCTGGCTGTTTTAACTGGGTTGATCAACTTCTGGCTGTTTTAACTGGGTTGATCAACTTCTGGCTGTTTTAACTGGGTTGATCAACTTCTGGCTGTTTTAACTGGGTTGGTCAACTTCTGGCTGTTTTAACTGGGTTGATCAACTTCTGGCTGTTTTAACTGGGTTGATCAACTTCTGACTGTTTTAACTGGGTTGATCAACTTCTGGCTGTTTCAACTGGGTTGATCAACTTCTGGCTGTTTTAACTGGGTTGATCGATCCACATACATCTGCGAAACAGACTGAAGGGCTTGTATCCTAAAAGAGAACGTTAAAACATTGACATCTGATTGTAAATAACATGATAAAGACAAATGTGGCTGTATGTGTTCTCTCTCTCTCTCTCTCTCTCTCTCTCTCTCTCTCTCTCTCGGGGGATCGTGAACTGCATTTCAGTCGAGCAGTCACGCATTGCATCGCGCTGCAGTTACCTTCATTTTTTGACGGACTTGCGCACAGTACCACCCTCAACTTTTGCCAGTACCACCATCAGGTACCATGCCATCAGCACCACTCGTTTTCCGAAGGAGTTGTGGCACCTTTGTCCACATATACATCGCGTTCATGTTGAAGCGAGCCAGGAAGAAGACGGCCATGCGGATCGCCATGCTGTCACCACGAACGAGGACAGACGGTGTAGCCCTAGGCCTGCTCCTCACCTTAATGTTCTGGGGCGGACTCCTTCTACGCTGTGGAGATGTGGAGCGGAACCCAGGACCCAGGGCGGACTTGAAGCAGGCCCGGCTCGGCAGCTCAGGACGCAGGGTCAGCGTGGACAAGTCTGGAGCTTCGCCGGCGGACAGCGGACGGACGACACCCTCTTCTCCACAACAACCCACCAATGCTGACATCATGGGCATAATCTAGGTTATGGGTTTGAGAATGGACAGTCGCTTTTCGGAGGTGAAAGAAGATCTGCACGTCCTACGGGAGGAGTACGGGGCCATGCAGGATGAGCTGAGGGCACTACGAGGTGAAGTCACGGGTCTGCGTCAGCAGAACGACGACTTACAGAGGAGGAACGAGGACCTGACGAGGAGACTGGACGTCTTGGAGAGGAAGACGGACGGCTTGAGGGACGGTCCAAACGCAACAACCTCATCTTTTACGGCCTGCCACGGAAGGACAACGAGACTCCGATGGACTGTGAAGGTACGGTGAAGGACCTGATCAAAAATAAGTTAGAAATTTCTGAGGACGTACAGTTTGACAGGGTTCACCGGATCAACTCCAAGCCTGACTCGCCAGTTATTGCCCGGTGTGTCTTCTATAAACAGAAGACATCTGTGCTAAAAGCTAAGGGCAAACTACAAGGGACAAAGGTTTTCGTTGGAGAGGACTTCTCTGCTTCAGTAAGAGAGGTTAGGAGACGGTTAACACCACATCTTAGGAAGGCAAGGTCAGACGGTAAGAGGGCCTCGATGGTGTTTAACCACCTTCTGATCGATGGGAAGAAGTTCACTGTGGACCGCGATGACAAACTGGTTGAACTGAGATGGGGTGACGGCCGGCCCACAATTCATCTGGGTAAATTTACTGTGTTTGTAAATGGAACAAATTTTGGGACGACACCGGTTTTGTTGCCACAGTGCGGTGTGGCTGACACGCTGCCAGCACGTGCTATCCATGAGACAGGAAACAACGCGGTGTGTTCTGTCCTTTGTTCAGCCGTTGCCCAGGTTGAAAATGTAAATAGTGTTTCAAATGTTTCTGAATCTGTGTCACAAAAACCCGTCTGACTTGTTTTCCGGAGATGTGTGTACTGTGTCACCTGATCGTGTCGATCGGAATGTGTTAAATTCTCCTTCTCTTGTCAATAAATCGAAAAATTTTTCGCTTCTTCACTGGAATGTAAATGGTTTATTCTCTAAACTATCTGACAAAGATTTTATTTCATTTGTTACTTCTTTTGATTTTGTATGCCTGAGTGAAACGTTTATGGAAGATTTCCAATCGTCTGTTTTTGTTGGCTATGAAAAATTGTGTAAACCAGCCGTTAACTTACGTCTCGTGGAAGGCGATCTGGGGGCTTAGTATGTTTGATTAGAAAAGAATTCTGTTCACTCATAAAGCCTCTGGAGATTCAGTCAGACATTTTTTGCGCTTTCATTATTAATAAATCTATTTTGGGTACAATTAAAGATGTCTTGTATGTGTGTTCATATGTACCGCCAGAAGGTTCGCCATATTACTATTTCACTGATCATAACAATGGTATTGCTTTACTTGAAGATTTTATATGTGACTGCTTGCTTTCTATTGGTGACGTTTATATAATGTTAAGTGGTGATATGAATGGTCGTACTTCCAACATTTCTCAAGACTTAGATGAAACTGCATTTTCTTTTGAAAACCAACGTCTGAGTGGTCCATTACACGTGGGCAGAAATTCAGAAGATAACGTGTTAAATAGATATGGTAAGATGTTACTAAATATGTGCACTGCATTGGATTTGTGCATTTTAAATGGTTTGTGTCAGGGCGACCTCAAAGGTTGCTACACATACATCTCTGAGTGTGGAAGCAGTGTGAATGATTATTTTATAATGTCGTGTGATATGTTTGCAACACTTCTCAATGATTGTAAGTTATGGGTGGGTGAACGTGTTGATTCTGACCACATGCCTTTGGTATTATGTATTAATTTACACAGCTTAACCCCGCACTCTGTGAAAGAACATAATGTTGTCAATGTGGTTGAAAAGTATTGCTGGAATGATATTCATGTGGATTTGTTTCATAATGCAATGGATTCACCAGAATTTCAGCAAAGGATACACATGGCAATCAGTCTCATTGAGGTTAATGTTGATGAAGCTTTACTTGTTTTTAACAGATGTCTAAAAGTCGCTGCGGAATGTATGAGGAAGATCATTAATGTAAATGAAAAGAAGTTGGCGAAGACTGGTACGATAAGGAATGTCTTTTAAGTAAAAGAAATGCACGTAAATTGTTAATTAAATACCGTCGAACTTTATCTGTACCTGATCACGTTGAGTACTGTAATGCCAGACGCGATTATAAACATCTTTTGAAGAAAAAAGAGAAAGCATTTAACAGAATTATGTTAGATAAATTAGTCGCCTCTATTAAGTGCCAAAAGGAGTTTTGGGAGACAATGCGCAAAATTCAGAAAAGACGAATTCACCCCCAAAACAACATCAGTCTGGAAAATTGGTTTCAACATTTTAAGAAATTGCTTGAAAGAAATGATGACATTGACAACGATATAAGGCAAGGAGATGAGAGTGATAACGACGACGACAATCATGGTCATTTAAATCGCCCTATATCGAAAGAAGAAATCATTTTTGCTTTAAGTAAACTGAGAAATCGAAAAGCTGCCGGTCCAGATGGGATCATTGGTGAAATGATAAAAAGTGCATGCAAATCCGATTTGGTGATGAATTTTTTCACAAAATTTCTGAATACTCTATTTGATAAGGGTGTGGTTCCTAAAAGTTGGGCCGAATCTATTGTTCTCCCATTATATAAAAAAGGTGACGTTAATAATCCAGACAACTACAGAGGGATCTCGCTGTGCAACATCGGCAGTAAATTATATAGTGCTATTATTAATAGAAGACTTCAAGAATGGGTCGAAGAGAATGATATTACAGGCGAATTTCAAGCTGGATTTAAACGTAATTATTCGACTATAGATCAAATGTTTACTTTGATGGCCTTTGTTCAAAAACAGTTTTGTCTAAATCGAAAATTATATGTAGCTTTTATTGATTTTGAAAAAGCATTTGACTCTGTCAACAGGAGTGTTTTGTGGCCAATTTTGGTGAAGCATGGAATCCGAGGTAAATTATATAAATGTGTTTTGAGCATGTATGACTCTGTGAAAGCGAGAGTGAGATGCGGATCATCTCTAACAGACTACATAAACTGTACATTGGGAGTTAAACAAGGGGATGTCTGTAGTCCTATTCTTTTTTCTATGTTTATTAATGAATTAACTTTAGAAGTAATGCATAATGGTAAGCATGGAGCTCAGTTAGTAAACGATGCATTGGAGATTTTCATCCTCCTCTTAGCTGATGACGTTATATTAATGTCAGAAACGATAGTTGGTCTCCAAAACCAATTAAATAGTTTAGAAAGAGCCTCTGCGTCACTCCAACTGAAAGTAAACATGGCAAAAAGTAATATCATAGTGTTTAGGAAGGGTGGACATCTCGCTGCACGGGAAAAATGGATGTACAATGGAATGCCTATGCCAGTCGTGAATGTCTATAAGTACTTGGGTATATATTTTTCAACACGTTTAAGTTTCGGTTTTGCTTCCAAAGACCTTGTAAGTAGAGCTAAACGTTGCTTACTTTGTATTTTAAAGAAATTGCGTATGCTTAATAATGAGTCTCTTACACTGTTTTTAAAGTTGTTCGATTCTCAAATTCAACCCATAGTGCAATACGGAGCTGAGTTATGGGGTCTTGATACTGCTTCTATACAGATTGAAAAGATTCATTTAAATGCATTGAAAAAGTTTCTCGGTGTTTCAATGCAAACGCCAAATGATATAGTTTATGGGGAGACCAATAGGTATCCAATCCATTTACTTTCTGTGGTAAGGTGCATTTGTTACTGGCTAAAAATAACCCGGATGGAACCTAGTAGACTACCACATAAAGCATATAAAATGTTAGTACAGCTAGATGCTAGGGGTAAGAGTAATTGGGCCTCTAAAGTGAGATTAAAACTGTACGAATTTGGGTTTGTGTGGGAGAATCAAGGTGTAGATAACATAAATAGTTTTATTTGTATGTTCCGGCAAAGGTTAATTGACTGTAACTGGCAGAGATGGAATTCTCATATGGAGGACAGTTGCCGATTTGATGTTTACAGAGTGTTAAATCCTGCACATTGTATTCCAAAGTACTTAGCAATGCAAATTAACAGACATATTAAACATATTGTCACTAAATTTAGATTTGGTGTATCGGATATCTGTGTACATTCTAACCGTTATCGGCCTTTTATTGATCGTAATTTTACATGTCCGCTCTGCCATG